>CM067167.1:149747317-149789050 GCA_034093135.1 Erigeron breviscapus | reverse complement strand
ATGCTTGACTTTATGTGTAGGCATGATATGACGATGATATAATCAAGTCAATGTGTGATGATTAAGTAGCGTAAGTTGCTTAACCTTATGTGACGATCAAGTAACGTAAGTTGCTTAACTATATGTGTAGATAAGATCTGATGATGTAATGATATGATGTTAAAGATGATATGTGACGACTAAGTAATTATAACTGCTTAGCTATATGTAATGATGAAATTGTGTAATCTGTGTATCTATATGAAATGTATCTAGATGATGTAATGAAGTTAATGTCGATAACTTAGATGATGATGAATGAGAAAGTTATGACGATTTCAGGTTATAGGCACAATATAGGATTTGAAGTCCTTTAGACGATGTTTGATACGATAATGATGACTTAGATTGATATGGACATCATAGGATTTGATATCCGTTATGTTGATTATTATGTAGATGTATGTGATTCCAACATGCCTTACATATAATGAGATGAATTTGAAGTAATGATTTAAATGGTGAACTTTTGTCGAACTAACTTGTTATCTTACTCAGCTTTAATTAGCTGACGCTTGTTGATATGTCGTATTTTATACCCATTTGCCACAACGTATTTAGTTGATTCTGCATGGTTTATGAGTCGTTTTTGTATACATTTGGTGCGTTTATGGTATTTGTTAGTGTTTCAGGTTACTGACAGGTATTTAAGCGCAAATCTGGAGAAAACGACATTGTAAAGGAGAATCAAGTGCTAACGGAAGATTTCGGAAGCATTTGGGTGAAGATTGCAGGAAGTCAACTAAAGTCAATGCAGAAAAGGGTCAATTGCGCCGCAACTCTCATTGCGCCGCAACCCAATTCCAGAAGAATAAGTTGCGCCGCAATGCTTCCAGTTGCGCCGCAACTCCCCTCCTTCCAGGCCAGCCACGAGTCAACATAAGTCAATGGTCAACGCAAGTCAAAGGCGAGTTGCGCCGCAACTCTTGGTTGCGCCGCAACCCAGAAGCAGAGAGATAAGTTGCGCCGCAACATTCTTCAGTTGCGCCGCAATGGGATCAAGTTCAAGCCAGTCAAGGTCAACGAAAGTCAAGTCAAAGGGCAAAGTCAACTGAAGTTGCGCCGCAACACTAAGTTGCGCCGCAACTGTACGCGAATCTGGCAGCCTTTGGGGATCGATATAAATAGCTTGAAAAATATGCAAAAAACCCTCTTCTTTTTTAGCAGCCGAACCTGGAACCCTAATTGGAGATATTTTCAGATCTTAATCAATTTCTAGGTTTTCAAACACGATTCGATCGTTTTCGTTCGTAGCTTTCAATTATTATCATTAGGTAACAATGAATTTCTCTTATTTTGATTGTTATTCTTATTTTAATATGAGTGGCTAATCACTTTATCATCCATCTTGATGGAGTGAGAAATTATGTAAAGATTGCACAATTTTATTAATTCAATGTTGATTTCATTTAACGTTATATCGGGATCTTAGCGTATTTCTTCCTTATTATTTATCTTGAATTGATTGGTGATTTATACGTGTCTTTAATGGTAGTTATTGATTACGTATATTTCATTTTGATTGTTTGGGTACAAACGATTGGGTTTATGACGGGTACGGTAGATAATCGTTCATGATAATAGGAAGAAATGTGCTAACGGTTGGGTACAATCGATAGGTATAATTGTTATTTCAATAACCAAAACAATTGTTTGATTAGAGAAGTTATAAAAGATGTCTTGGGGTACCGGTCTTTGTAACGAAACTAGTTTAAGCAAGAGAGTCAAATGATGTCTTCAACTTGACGGGTACGGGGTTGGTGCTTTGTTTGAGTCTCGGTTATTTAATCAACTAATTTGGGTTTGAACTTCATTTATGTGCAATCTGAACATGTGTTGAGCGAAATCAAGATGGATGACCTTTTAAATTATTGTTTTAAACAAAATTTCTTTTCGATTAATCCTTTGGGATTACTAATTATTTACTAACCTTTGCAAAGTGACAATTCGGTCACAAAACCCCCTTTTACTTGAATTACTAAATGTCTACAATTACTTAGTTTCAGTCCCTGTGTTCGATCCTTTTTCATATTCATTTGTGAGAAAGTTATTGCTTTATTAGATAGTTGTATTTCATTTTATTTCAATTATACCACAGGTGCGGTTGACGGTTTGTTTGTGGTGAGTGTGCAGGTTCTTCTTAGTTGATGAACACAAGAGCTTCTGGCCGACCTTTGCTTAGCCCATTGTCTAATCCAGGGAAAGTCAGACGTCGACTTGTGTCAAGAGGTAGCCAGGAACCATTCACACCAGTCAAAATAGATTTAGAAACCGAAACCAGTGACCCACCCGTTCAGGATTTAGAAGATCAGTTGGTTAATAAGTTGAAAGACGCAGGTAAAGTATTTGGGAGTGGAGAAAACTCAGATTCAGAAGAAGAAGAGAAAATTCAAACTCCTGAACCGAGTACCATTGTCATACCTCGAACCAACCTTAATCTTAACCAACAACAAAGGGGTAGAAGAATGGGTGATGAACAACCGGTAGATCCTAATGCCCGTCCTTACGGGGAGAGAAGAAGGAATATACCGGCGGACCGGGGCACAGCTATTCGCCCTCCGAATATTTCAGTGGATTTCTCTTTGAAAGGGAATCATCTCAAGAGTGTGGAAGAAGATAAGTTTGATGGGATTAGAAGAAATGACCCATATGCACATCTTGAGAGGTTTGAGAAGATATGTAGGCTTTATCAATATGGTACAGGGCAAGCGGAAGCCGTTAAGTTAGAACTATTTCCTATGACTCTCATTGGAGATGCATCTTCATGGTTTAAGGAGTTACCCGAAAACTCATTTACCACTTGGGCCGAACTTCGGGAAGGCTTTATTGATGAGTTTTATTCGGTTAGAACTCAAAGACAATTAGAAAACAAAATCAGAGGTTTTTCTCAAGAACCCGGTGAAGATGTGGTTGATGCATGGAAAAGGTTCAAAGAAATGCTTAGAAATTGCCCCGGATATAGTATGGGCACCGAAGAAAGCTTCGAGATTTTCTATGATGGTTTGGATAGGAAAACAAAAAGGGAGCTCGGATATGCATTTGGGGGAAGTCTCAATAACATTTCCCCAAATGAAGGATATAAGATAGTTGAGGATATGGCTAGAGAGTATTCTACAAGGGATGAAGACCGTGATAAGAGATCTAGTAGAACCACCGTGGCTAAGGTGGAAAGTAGTGATGACTCTAAGCTTATCACCGAAGTCAAGGCTCTCTCGAAGCAAATGAATGAGAGATTTGATAGTCAAGATACTAGATTCAAGAGCCTTGAGAGAGATGTTAAGGTTATGGCCGACGGGTGTGAGCATTGTGGAGACTTGCATTATTCGGAGGATTGCCCAGATTAACCCGTGAAAGATGTTAGCTATGTTCAGAATCAAGGGAACTTCAACCAAAACACCGGTTATCAAAACCGGCCATCAGGTAGTTCTTACCCTTCTTCTTCTTTTGTTAATGCTAACACTTCTGGTTATGGTGGTAACAGGTTTAGTAGGTTCACCAATCAAAGAGGCTCGGATCCGGAATTAAGAGACATAGTGAAGGAGTTCATTGGTGCCCAAAAGGCAACTAATGAACAAGTTGCCGAGGAGTCAAAGAAGGTGATTCATGTTTTGGACGCTTTGACTACTCGCTTGGATGGACTTGGACATAAGTTGGATCAAGGAGCTAAGAATCAACAAGCTACCATCAAAGATTTAGAAGGAAGACTCGAGAGGCTAGGAAACTCGAATAGGCAGCCCGGTACTCTACTGAGCAACACTCAACAGAATCCAAAGCCTCAATCCAATAACCAAGGGCAAAGTAGTCAAGGATCGGGACAGAAGTACACCCCTCCAAATGCTCGAAATGAGCAAGTGAATGCCATAACTACAAGGACGGGTAAGACTTATGATTCTGCAAATCCTTTACCTTATGATTCTTCTCCACTTGTGCAGGAAAATGAAGAAGAGGAGACGGTTGATGAAGAAGTTGAGATGGAACCGAACCAAGCCGTACCGAAACCGGCCGTTCCATCCAAACCCGCTGAGAAACCGACGGTGAAGCCATATCAACCAAAGATTCCATTTCCTCAACGGTTGAGGAAATAAAAAGTGAAGAAATATTTTAAGAAATTTGTTGATCTTATTCAATCTGTGAATATAACTGTTCCTTTAGTTGATTTGCTTGCAGGTATGCCTAATTATGCAAAGTTCCTCAAGGAACTTGTAAGTGACAAGAAGAAGCTTGAAGAGGCTAAGACTGCGGTTATGAGTGCCGAATGTTCAGCAATCATTCAGAATCAAATTCCTCCCAAATTGGAAGATCCAGGGAGTTTTCTAATTGCTTGTTCTTTTGGTGCTTATTTGTGTGAGGCATTGGCCGATCTAGGGGCTAGTATCAATTTGATGCCTTATTCAGTTTATAGGAAGTTGTCTCTAGGAGAATTGACCCCTACCCGCATGAGCATTAGGCTTGCGGATCGTTCGTTCCAATATCCCATGGGGATAGCGGAAAATTTGCAAATTAAAGTAGGGCATATGATTTTTCCTGTTGATTTTGTTATTCTTGAGATGGAGGCGGATGCCAAAGTCCCCCTCATTTTAGGCCGACCATTCCTTATGACCGCGGATGCTATCATCCGGGTTAAGGCCAAGGAAATTTCCCTAGGTGTCGGTAATGACCGTGTTGTTTTTAATGTTGATAGAGCACTAAAGCATCCTTACTCGTGTAATGAAACTTGTTTCAGGTTAGATGTGATTGAAGAAGAAGATGCTTTGGAGAAAGAGCTCATGGATTGCTTGGATATGGAAGAAGGAGAAGCATTGCTAGCTTGCAGTGAAGAGGAGCAATAATTGGTTGGAGAAATGATGCAAGAGATTATGGCATTAAGTGTTGATGAAACTCCACCGGAAGATGAGACCTTTGAAGAGATCACCACTAGTGATAGCACACGGGTGCTAACTTCGGTAGAGAACCCTCCTACCGACTTGGAACTCAAGCCACTTCCGGACCATCTTGAGTATGCATATTTGGAAGGTACATCTCTTTTACCCGTTGTCATCTCATCCTCATTAATGGAGGATGAGAAATCTAGACTTATGACCGTCCTAAAGGCCCATAAAAGGCCTTTGCATGGAAAATTTCCGATATTCCGGGTATAAGTCCAGAATTTTGCAAACACACCATAAATTTTGTTGATAATGTGAAACCGGTTGTGCAAAGGCAACGAAGATTAAATCCAAATATGAAAGATGTGGTCAAAAAGGAGATAATTAAGTTACTTGATGCGGGAATCATATTCCCCATCTCGGATAGTCCATGGGTGAGTCTGGTACATTGTGTACCGAAAAAGGGTGGGATGACCATAATTTTGAATGATAAAAATGAATTGGTTCCCACTAGGACCGTCACGGGGTGGAGGGTATGTATTGATTATCGGAGATTGAATGATGCTACCCGCAAAGACCACTTTCCATTGCCCTTTATTGATCAAATGCTCGAACGGCTCGCCGGTAACGAGTATTTTTGCTTTTTGGATGGGTTCTCCGGGTACTTCCAAATACCCATTGACCCTAAGGACCAAGAGAAGACCACTTTTACTTGCCCTTTTGGCACTTATGCCTATAGAAGGATGCCATTTGGTCTTTGCAATGCTCCAGGTACTTTTCAAAGATGTATGATTGCCATATTTCAGGACATGATAGAAACATCCATGGAGGTCTTTATGGATGATTTTTCTGTTTTCGGTAGTTCATTTGAAAATTGTCTTGAAAGTCTTGATAGGATGCTTGAAAGGTGTGAAAGGGCACACTTGGTCTTGAATTGGGAAAAGTGCCATTTTATGGTGAAAGAAGGTATTGTTTTGGGACACAAAGTTTCAAGGGCGGGATTAGAGGTAGATAAAGCAAAGATTGATGTTATAGCTAAATTGCCTCCACCCACTAATGTCAAATCAATTAGAAGCTTTTTAGGTCATGCGGGTTTCTATCGTCAGTTCATAAAAGACTTTTCTAAGATAACTCGACCTATGACTAAATTGCTAGAAAAAGATGTCCCATTCCAATTTGATAAAGAATGTCTTCATGCTTTTGACCTCTTAAAGGATAGATTGACCAATGCACCCATTATGTCCCCACCTAATTGGTCATTACCTTTTGAACTTATGTGTGACGCTAGCGATTATGCTTTAGGGGCCGTTTTAGGCCAAAGGGAGGATAAACATTTCCGCCCTATTTCCTATGCTAGCAAGACCTTAAACCCGGCTCAACAGAACTATACCGTGACCGAGAAAGAGTTGTTAGTCGTGGTTTATGCCTTTGATAAGTTTAGACCCTATTTAGTTTTAAATAAGACTATTGTGTTCACCGACCACTCGGCTTTGAAGTACTTGTTCTCGAAACAAGATGCTAAGCCTCGTTTAATTCGTTGGGTCTTACTTTTACAGGAATTTGATATTGAGATCAAAGATAAGAGTGGGGCTGAAAATGTGGCAGCCGACCACTTAAGTAGGCTCGAAAACCCTCACCTTGAGGAGTTAAAGGAGCATGACATTAATGATTCGTTTCCTGATGAGTTTCTAATGCAGGTGGATGTGGAAGAAGATCCTTGGTTTGCAGACATTGCTAATTATTTGTGTGCAGGTGTTCTTCCTAAGGAAATGACTTATCAACAGAAAAAGAAGTTCTTTTCTGAGATTAAGCACTATTTCTGGGAAGAACCATATTTGTTTCGCATGTGTGCAGATGGCTTGATTAGGAGATGTGTGGCCGGTGCAGAAACCCGGAAGATTTTGGATGCATGCCACTATGGGCAAACCGGTGGTCATTATGGACCATCTGTAACCGGTAAGAAGGTATTTGATGCAGGATTTTATTGGCCTTCAATCTTCAAGGAAGCTCAAACCTTAGTGGAGACATGTGCAATTTGTCAACGTCAAGGGACCATTTCAAAGAAGGATGAGATGCCACAAAACTTCATTCAGGTTTGTGAGGTATTTGATGTTTGGGGAATTGATTTTATGGGACCCTTTCCGCCTTCAAATAAATGTCTTTACATTTTAGTGGCGGTTGATTATGTGTCGAAATGGGCCGAGGCTAAGGCCTTGCCAACTAATGATGCAAGGGTTGTAATTGATTTCTTAAAGCAATTGTTTTGTCGTTTTGGTTGTCCTAAGGCCTTAATAAGTGATCGTGGAACTCATTTCGCGAATCACCAACTTGCTAAGGTGTTGAAGAGGTATGGTGTTCATCATCGTTTCTCTACTTCTTATCACCCTCAAACGAGTGGTCAAGTAGAAAACAATAATAGGGCTTTAAAACGAATCCTTGAGAAAACCATAGGTGATAATCCTAAAAGTTGGTCTAGGAAGTTGGATGATGCTTTATGGGCGTTTAGAACCGCATTTAAAACTCCAATTGGGACTACACCTTATAGGTTACTTTATGGTAAAACATGTCACTTGCCGTTAGAAATAGAGCATAAAGCTTATTGGGCTCTTAGGAATTGCAATATGGACTTAGTTGAAAGTAGTGAATTGAGAATGTTGCAATTACATGAGTTAGATGAGTTGAGATTGAATGCTTATGAGAATTCCATGCTCTATAAAGAGAGAACTAAGGTTTGGCATGATCGTAGGATTAGAGAGAAAAATTTGAAAGCCGGTGATAAAGGCTTGTTATTCCTTTCAAAGTATAAGTTCAAGCAACCTAAGTTGACTTCTAGGTGGATCGGCCCTTTTGTGATCAAACATGTCTATCCGTCTGGTTATGTTGAGTTGTTTAAGTCGGATGGTACTACTTTTATTGTCAATGGTCACAGGTTGAAGCTCTATCATGAAGAAGAGGAAAATGTGGGAGTCGTCGTTGACGAGTTTCCATTTTTCGAAAGGAATTGATGAAGAAAGGACCATGAGTCGAGCTAAAGACTCGTAAATAAATTAAGCGCTTCGCGGGAGGCAACCCGTGTTTCTTGTTTTCATTTTTTATTTAATTGTCATTGGTAATGTGTTTTAATAAAAAATTGCAGGTAGGAGCAGCTCTCGTGCCTTCCGGTAAGTCGTTTCTAGGAAGAAACAAAAAGGTAAGTGTGTGTGTGGGGGGGGTGAGTTGCGCTGCAACACTAAGTTGCGCCGCAATGTGCTGTTCTAATTGCGCCGCAACAAAGCTTGTTGCGCCGCAGCTTATCTTTTTGTAATTTGGTTGCGCCGCAACGTGTCATGTTCAGAAAAATCAAAAATCCAAAAAAAAAAGAAAAAAAAATGTTTTCAGTTAAAAATTAAGTCATTGCGCCGCAACCCGCAACTAGGGTCAAACCGGGTCAACACCTCTTTAAGCAAATAGGGGATCGGGGCTTTCATTTGTTTTCTCACACTTACATACTTATCAATTATTGAGAGCCTCTTTATTCTCTCAAGCTTTCCCAGCCGACCCAAACTTCACCTTCTCTATTTTCTTTCAATTTTAATCTTCTTTCAATCATTCACCATGGTTAGATCCGGAAAGGTATGTGATTCTTTAACTTCTCTTGTTGATTTTAATTAGTTAAATGTATAATGTTCTTGCATACATTCGAATTTAGATTGATTTTATGCTTAATATGCTTCTTAAGTTCGAATTTGTGGGGGATTTACATGAACAATGAGGGGTTGGTTGTTTTGATTGAAGGAATAAAGATTTGTTTTTGTGGATTGGGTCATTCAAAGTAACTTAGGGTTAATTAAGCCTTGTTTTTCTTGATTAAATGCTAAACCCTAATTAATTAAGTTGATTTTGAGTTTATGGAATTATTTTGGTTAAACCCCTGCTGCTGCTCGATCTGCCCAGAAAACACAGGCGTTGCGCCGCAACTGCAAACCAGAGACATAAGTTGCGCCGCAGCAGAAGGACATAATTGAACCACGGTATATGGAACCGGATATGTTGGATTCGTTGAATGCGCGTGCTGGCATTAGTAGGTATATGCAGTTGATGGGTTATTCTAATGATGGGGATGGTAATCCAGTCGCTAAGGAATTCAGTCTGTGGTTTGACATATTTAGGATTCGGGAAATGGTTTGCAAGGAATGGTGTTTAGAGGTCTACTCAACTATTTCGGTTGAGAATATTGAAAAAGTTAAGGATGTTTTTACTGAGCCGGTCATATTTTTTCGTTGTGGGGGTGTAAATAGATCCCTCACCATTGCTAACTTCGGGTTGTGCACGGGGATGTACACCCAAGAGACCTTGGATGATCCTGCATTTGAGCGTCTTTTAAGCATTTCTGTTAGGAATACCTCCGGTTTCACTAGGTGAGGCAGGTGATTTCAGGGAGTACTATAACCGGGTTTCTGGGGGTCGCGCTTGGAAAGCGGCTTGTGGAGCAAATACACTCCAATCACCTATTTTGCGATTGTTCCACAAGATGTTGGTCCATTCTTTTGTTCATAGGACCAATCACCCGGATAAGCTTTACATGGAAGATTTGTGGTTGTTGAGGTTGTTCGATGAGGGAGATGTACAGAGGAAGGCATGTGCCCCGTATGTGTTGGCGAAGCATATGGGAACTAAAGGAGTTCGGGATAGAGGTTTAGTTTGTGGCCACTTCATTTCAAGAATGGTGAAGTATTTTGAAGGTGTTGATAATGCAGGGGCTTTGAATTGCAAATCTATGAAGCCCTTTACGTGGAATGATTTGAAAAGGTGGAAGCTGATTAAGCCTTTAGCCCATAAACATGCTATTCCGGAGTTAATTGATTTTGGTGATGGTGATTCTGATGATGATGAGGAGGATTCAGGTGATGATGATGATGCTGAGATGGAGGATGCCCCTGAGCAGCCGCTTGAGCCCGCACGACGTACTAAGCGTCGTGCCACTACTACACCTTCTGAGGGACCATCGTCCTCTGCTGCGCCCATTCAGGTACATGGGATTTTACTTCTTTGGGAACTTTGATGAATAACATGTGGGAGTCCCAGCAGAACTTTCAGCGATCCCATGGGCAGTTTGAATCGAGGGTAGACAGTGATTTCAGGTGGTTGGGTTCAGGTATGGGTCATGTGATGTATGATCAGGACAGATATCAGCCTATGTGGGAGGCCCAATATAGGGGTGAGCAGTACCATACACCTCAGCGATTCCAGACTACCGCCCTCCTAGCATTTTCATACCAGAGCACAGAGTTGGAGGTGGATTCTTCTATCCACCAGAGCGTCAGTTTGAGGTGCCTCATTCCCATGATGTTGGAGGGACGGGGCCCGATAACCCTGTGAGTTTTGGATCTTTTGCAGGTACACAGGCTGGTACTGATGCTGGAGGATCAGGTTCGCAAGAACCTACGTTGGCTGAGCAGATGGCTGGATCGATTTTTGGTTCAAGCCCTTACCCTACCCTCCTCAGTGATTGTTGATGTGATGATGCTGCTGCCGTCGGTTGGTTATGATGGCTTGTAATTGTATTTGTTTGAACAATTTCAATTTCCGTACTTTTATTTAGTTTCATTTGTTGGTTTGTAACCACCCTTAAGGGTGCTAGAACATCGTATTTTACTTTCCATTTCCGTTAATTAGGGATAGGATTTATGCATGGTTATTTGATTATGTTGCTCGTTAATGGTGTGTTCATGTTGATAGCAAGTTGAATGTCATGTGCATATGCTGGCAGTAAGTTCAGCGACATATTTTGTTGGCATCATATTCAGGCATGGAACATACATCATACCCGGCAAGTTTTTCTTGTTCTTGATTTTGTTTTTGTTTACTTTCCCCTATTTTCCTTAGTTGCCTTAGTTCTTTGGACATTGAGGGCATTGTCCAACTCAAGTGTGGGGGGGGGGTGGTAAATAGGAAAAAGTCGGGTATTTTTGACGAATTTTGAACTTTTGCATGCTTGTCCTTATAGTTAATTGCTTTTGTCACTTAATTGCGGAACTTAATAAGCAATTTGACTACACCTTTGGTACAAATTTTAATTTGTGGAATGTGTTTTGACTGATTAATTAGGCAATCCCTTCTGGATTAATAATATGACTAGCACGCTCAAAGCACCAAAACACCCAAATTGTGAGATTATTGATTCATTGCTAGTTATGATAGGTGTTACGGTTTTGGAATTGTTAGCCTTGTTAATTTGTCCCTCTCGTAGGCTTTTGGATTTATCCAGGAGTAAGGGTCTCTTTTAGAGCTCTGAACTATAATGTGCAAGTTTGAGGTTGATTTTCCATTTCCGGTTTATTTCATTTGCTATGAGTGTGCCGGTGATTGCATTGATTCTAGAACTTGTCCTGGTTGATCGTTCCGTGTTATTTATCAGAAGAGGCAAATTTAGGATAAAACCTTTGTTCTTTGTTTGATTCACCCTTGTTTCGTAAATCATTGTTTTGTGCATGTTGTGTTAATGTGCTTAGTAGCTAACTACACTGGTTAGTGAATCTCCTGTTAAACCCTTAGTTTGCACTCACTTTTAGTGCAAGAAACAATAGAAAACTTGTTGTCACTAGCCTGTTCTTTGTTATTAACTCCACCCGTAATATACACCTTTTCCTAGCCATACCGATAGTCGAAGTCCTGGTGGGTCATTGGTTGCCTATGCTAGTGGATGGTTTGGGGTTGTCCTTTATGTCGGGTTCGGATATTCTCGGTTACTGAGAATAGATTGATTTCGTCATGTTTGTTTGGATAAAGTCTGAATCGTTCATTTTAGCATATGAGTATATGATTGGTCAATGTTTCAATTGTTATGTATGAGAATACCAATTAGTCAGAGTAAAAGTAGCTCACGAAAAAAAGAGAGAATAAAAGAATTGAAAAACAGAAAAAGAAAAAATGGAAAAAAAAAGAAAGAAAAGAGTTTGGGCTGTCAGTTGGTATTTCTCACTTTTGGTCAAATCATTTTTGTAAGTTGGTACATTAATTACACCAACGAAAGGATTTTTATGCTATCATCTTAAGTTGTTATTCTTGGGTTGGCACGTTTGTTTAAGCCAACATGGTTAGAATTGGTTGATTGAGTTGTTTATCGTCATACACCACAATGGTGTCGGTTTTTAATCGTTCTGTTGGGGGTATTGTCTGGACAACTTCTCGGGTTTTGGACCGTTGGCAACTAGTGACATGGGATTTAATGGATTAGACTATTTTGTAAAACTTTGTTATATGTTGTGTTATTTCTTTGTTAACACCATTTGTTACCCAAATTTCCATACCCTTTTAAATACCTTGTTTAGCCTTAAAGTTCATTCAAACCCTTTAAGTCCTCTTTTGATAGACGTTGTGGTGCTTGCGTCATGATGGTGAAGGAACGAACCTAGTACAAGCCTATGGTTAAAAGATTATGCATCACGACTAGGCATTGA
The DNA here is from genome assembly GCA_034093135.1 of Erigeron breviscapus. Taxonomy (NCBI): domain Eukaryota; kingdom Viridiplantae; phylum Streptophyta; class Magnoliopsida; order Asterales; family Asteraceae; genus Erigeron; species Erigeron breviscapus. The sequence continues at coordinate 149,776,707 of CM067167.1, read as the reverse complement.
GTGATAATTCAAATATTCAACCCCAAGAGTAAGTTAGTTGGAGTAGGATAGACGAGATATCACTTATTCGTTTCTTTTGTGCTTAGTCGTGTTATTAAGGCTTGTATATCAGTCAAGTATTGTCAAACATTCCAGTTTTCATTTAAGATTAAAACTGCCTAACCATCTCGTTTCATTTTTAATGATGGTTTAGCTTCTTTTTTATTACGGTAATGTTATTCCATTTGTGCCAAGGTAAATTGAGTTTTGAAGTTTGGAATTGCTTGAGGACAAGCAAAGCTTAAGTGTGGGGGATTTGATATGTCGTATTTTATACCCATTTCCCACAACGTATTTAGTTGATTCTGCATGGTTTATGAGTCGTTTTTGTATACATTTGGTGCGTTTATGGTATTTGTTAGTGTTTCAGGTTACTGACAGGTATTTAAGCGCAAATCTGGAGAAAACGACATTGTAAAGGAGAATCAAGTGCTAACGGAAGATTTCGGAAGCATTTGGGTGAAGATTGCAGGAAGTCAACTAAAGTCAATGCAGAAAAGGGTCAATTGCGCCGCAACCCAATTCCAGAAGAATAAGTTGCGCCGCAATGCTTTCCAGTTGCGCCGCAACTTTCCAGTTGCGCCGCAACTCCCCTCCTTCCAGGCCAGCCACGAAGTCAACATAAGTCAATGGTCAACGCAAGTCAAAGGCGAGTTGCGCCGCAACCCAATTCCAGAAGAATAAGTTGCGCCGCAACTCCCCTCCTTCCAGGCCAGCCACGAGTCAACATAAGTCAATGGTCAACGCAAGTCAAAGGCGAGTTGCGCCGCAACCCAATTCCAGAAGAATAAGTTGCGCCGCAATGCTTTCCAGTTGCGCCGCAACTCCCCTCCTTCCAGGCCAGCCACGAGTCAACATAAGTCAATGGTCAACGCAAGTCAAAGGCGAGTTGCGCCGCAACTCTTGGTTGCGCCGCAACTCTCATTGCGCCGCAACCCAATTCCAGAAGAATAAGTTGCGCCGCAATGCTTTCCAGTTGCGCCGCAACTCCCCTCCTTCCAGGCCAGCCACGAGTCAACATAAGTCAATGGTCAACGCAAGTCAAAGGCGAGTTGCGCCGCAACTCTTGGTTGCGCCGCAACCCAATTCCAGAAGAATAAGTTGCGCCGCAACTCCCCTCCTTCCTGGCCAGCCACGAGTCAACATAAGTCAATGGTCAACGCAAGTCAATGTTGTGTTTGGATAAAGTCTGAATCGTTCATTTTAGCATATGAGTATATGATTGGTCAATGTTTCAATTGTTATGTATGAGAATACCAATTAGTCAGAGTAAAAGTAGCTCACGAAAAAAAGAGAGAATAAAAGAATTGAAAAACAGAAAAAGAAAAAAAATGGAAAAAAAAAGAAAGAAAAGAGTTTGGGCTGTCAGTTGGTATTTCTCACTTTTGGTCAAATCATTTTTGTAAGTTGGTACATTAATTACACCAACGAAAGGATTTTTATGCTATCATCTTAAGTTGTTATTCTTGGGTTGGCACGTTTGTTTAAGCCAACATGGTTAGAATTGGTTGATTGAGTTGTTTATCGTCATACACCACAATGGTGTCGGTTTTTAATCGTTCTGTTGGGGGTATTGTCTGGACAACTTCTCGGGTTTTGGACCGTTGGCAACTAGTGACATGGGATTTAATGGATTAGACTATTTTGTAAAACTTTGTTATATGTTGTGTTATTTCTTTGTTAACACCATTTGTTACCCAAATTTCCATACCCTTTTAAATACCTTGTTTAGCCTTAAAGTTCATTCAAACCCTTTAAGTCCTCTTTTGATAGACGTTGTGGTGCTTGCATCATGATGGTGAAGGAACGAACCTAGTACAAGCCTATGGTTAAAAGATTATGCATCACGACTAGGCATTGAGTGATAATTCAAATATTCAACCCCAAGAGTAAGTTAGTTGGAGTAGGATAGACGAGATATCACTTATTCGTTTCTTTTGTGCTTAGTCGTGTTATTAAGGCTTGTATATCAGTCAAGTATTGTCAAACATTCCAGTTTTCATTTAAGATTAAAACTGCCTAACCATCTCGTTTCATTTTTAATGATGGTTTAGCTTCTTTTTTATTACGGTAATGTTATTCCATTTGTGCCAAGGTAAATTGAGTTTTGAAGTTTGGAATTGCTTGAGGACAAGCAAAGCTTAAGTGTGGGGGATTTGATATGTCGTATTTTATACCCATTTCCCACAACGTATTTAGTTGATTCTGCATGGTTTATGAGTCGTTTTTGTATACATTTGGTGCGTTTATGGTATTTGTTAGTGTTTCAGGTTACTGACAGGTATTTAAGCGCAAATCTGGAGAAAACGACATTGTAAAGGAGAATCAAGTGCTAACGGAAGATTTCGGAAGCATTTGGGTGAAGATTGCAGGAAGTCAACTAAAGTCAATGCAGAAAAGGGTCAATTGCGCCGCAACTCCAAGTTGCGCCGCAACCCAATTCCAGAAGAATAAGTTGCGCCGCAATGCTTTCCAGTTGCGCCGCAACTCCCCTCCTTCCAGGCCAGCCACGAGTCAACATAAGTCAATGGTCAACGCAAGTCAAAGGCGAGTTGCGCCGCAACTCTTGGTTGCGCCGCAACCCAGAAGCAGAGAGATAAGTTGCGCCGCAACATTCTTCAGTTGCGCCGCAATGGGATCAAGTTCAAGCCAGTCAAGGTCAACGAAAGTCAAGTCAAAGGGCAAAGTCAACTGAAGTTGCGCCGCAACTGTACGCGAATCTGGCAGCCTTTGGGGATCGATATAAATAGCTTGAAAAATATGCAAAAACCCTCTTCTTTTTTAGCAGCCGAACCTGGAACCCTAATTGGAGATATTTTCAGATCTTAATCAATTTCTAGGTTTTCAAACACGATTCGATCGTTTTCGTTCGTAGCTTTCAATTATTATCATTAGGTAACAATGAATTTCTCTTATTTTGATTGTTATTCTTATTTTAATATGAGTGGCTAATCACTTTATCATCCATCTTGATGGAGTGAGACATTATGTAAAGATTGCACAATTTTATTAATTCAATGTTGATTTCATTTAACGTTATATCGGGATCTTAGCGTATTTCTTCCTTATTATTTATCTTGAATTGATTGGTGATTTATATGTGTCTTTAATGGTAGTTATTGATTACGTATATTTCATTTTGATTGTTTGGGTACAAACGATTGGGTTTATGACGGGTACGGTAGATAATCGTTCATGATAATAGGAAGAAATGTGCTAACGGTTGGGTACATCAACAGGTATAATTGTTATTTCAATAACCAAAACAATTGTTTGATTAGAGAAGTTATAAAAGATGTCTTGGGGTACCGGTCTTTGTAATGAAACTAGTTTAAGCAAGAGAGTCAAATGATGTCTTCAACTTGACGGGTACGGAGTTGGTGCTTTGTTTGAGTCTCGGTTATTTAATCAACTAATTTGGGTTTGAACTTCATTTATGTGCAATCTGAACATGTGTTGAGCGAAATCAAGATGGATGACCTTTTAAATTATTGTTTTAAACAAAATTTCTTTTCGATTAATCCTTTGGGATTACTAATTATTTACTAACCTTTGCAAAGTGACAATTCGGTCACAAAAGTCAATGCAGAAAAGGGTCAATTGCGCCGCAACCCAATTCCAGAAGAATAAGTTGCGCCGCAATGCTTTCCAGTTGCGCCGCAACTCCCCTCCTTCCAGGCCAGCCACGAGTCAACATAAGTCAATGGTCAACGCAAGTCAAAGGCGAGTTGCGCCGCAACTCTTGGTTGCGCCGCAACCCAGAAGCAGAGAGATAAGTTGCGCCGCAACATTCTTCAGTTGCGCCGCAATGGGATCAAGTTCAAGCCAGTCAAGGTCAACGAAAGTCAAGTCAAAGGGCAAAGTCAACTGAAGTTGCGCCGCAACCAGAAAAGGTAAGTTGCGCCGCAACCTTCCAGTTGCGCCGCAACCCAATTCCAGAAGAATAAGTTGCGCCGCAACCCAAGTTGCGCCGCAACCCAGAAGCAGAGAGTAAGTTGCGCCGCAACCAAGTCAAAGAGTTGCGCCGCAACCCAGAAGCAGAGAGATAAGTTGCGCCGCAACACGGAGTTGCGCCGCAACCCAATTCCAGAAGAATAAGTTGCGCCGCAACCCACAGTTGCGCCGCAACCAGGAGTTGCGCCGCAACCCAATTCCAGAAGAATAAGTTGCGCCGCAACCCACAGTTGCGCCGCAACCCAAAGCAGAATAAGTTGCGCCGCAACCCCAGTTGCGCCGCAACCCAAAGCAGAGAGATAAGTTGCGCCGCAACCCAAAGCAAGAGTAGTTGCGCCGCAACCCAAAGCAAGAGTAGTTGCGCCGCAACCCAAAGCAAGAGTAGTTGCGCCGCAACCCAAAGCAAGAGTAGTTGCGCCGCAACCCAAAGCAAGAGTAGTTGCGCCGCAACCCAAAGCAAGAGTAGTTGCGCCGCAACCCAAAGCAAGAGTAGTTGCGCCGCAACCCAAAGCAAGAGTAGTTGCGCCGCAACCCAAAGCAAGAGTAGTTGCGCCGCAACCCAAAGCAAGAGTAGTTGCGCCGCAACCCAAAGCAGAGATAAGTTGCGCCGCAAGAAGCATTTGGATGAAGATTGCAGCGCAACCAGAAGAAGGGCCAGTTGCGCCGCAACCCAATTCCAGAAGAATAAGTTGCGCCGCAACCTTCCAGTTGCGCCGCAACCCAGAAGCAGAAGTAAGTTGCGCCGCAACCCGCAAGTTGCGCCGCAACCCAAAGCAGAGAGATAAGTTGCGCCGCAACCCAAAGCAAGAGTAGTTGCGCCGCAACCCAAAGCAAGAGTAGTTGCGCCGCAACCCAAAGCAAGAGTAGTTGCGCCGCAACCCAAAGCAAGAGTAGTTGCGCCGCAACCCAAAGCAAGAGTAGTTGCGCCGCAACCCAAAGCAAGAGTAGTTGCGCCGCAACCCAAAGCAAGAGTAGTTGCGCCGCAACCCAAAGCAAGAGTAGTTGCGCCGCAACCCAAAGCAAGAGTAGTTGCGCCGCAACCCAAAGCAAGAGTAGTTGCGCCGCAACCCAAAGCAGAGATAAGTTGGTCAACGCAAGTCAAAGGCGAGTTGCGCCGCAACCCAGAAGCAGAGAGAAGTTGCGCCGCAACAGAGGAGTTGCGCCGCAACCCAATTCCAGAAGAATAAGTTGCGCCGCAACCTTCCAGTTGCGCCGCAACCCAGAAGCAGAGAGATAAGTTGCGCCGCAACCCAAGCAGTAGTTGCGCCGCAACCCAAAGCAGAGAGATAAGTTGCGCCGCAACCCAAAGCAAGAGTAGTTGCGCCGCAACCCAAGCAAAGAAGTTGCGCCGCAACCCAAAGCAGAGAGATAAGTTGCGCCGCAACCCGAGCAACATAAGTTGCGCCGCAACGCAAGTCAACGGTAGTTGCGCCGCAGCTCTTTGCGCCGCAACCCAGAAGCAGAGATAAGTTGCGCCGCAACATTCTTCAGTTGCGCCGCAACCAGAAGCAAGAGAGTCAAATGATGTCTTCAACTTGACGGGTACGGAGTTGGTGCTTTGTTTGAGTCTCGGTTATTTAATCAACTAATTTGGGTTTGAACTTCATTTATGTGCAATCTGAACATGTGTTGAGCGAAATCAAGATGGATGACCTTTTAAATTATTGTTTAAACCATGACAAAAATAAAAACAATGATCATTTCATTTCCTTTTAAATTATCTCATTTTTGGGAGGAAAAAACCATGACAAAAATTAACTAAAAATTTCTTACTTTCATTTCATTTCCTTTTAAATTATCTCATTTTTGGGAGGAAAAAACCATGACAAAAATTAACTAAAAATTTCTTACTTTCATTTCATTTCCTTTTAAATTATCTCATTTTTGGGAGGAAAAAACCATGACAAAAATTAACTAAAAATTTCTTACTTTCATTTTATTTCATTTCCTTTCCTTCTTAAATAAAACTTGAGAATACATTTTGTTTTAAAATATTATTTTTTTTCTTCTTTTTCACTCTAATAAAAACTCAAGAACATGTCCCCCTCAAAGCCACACTATTAGTTATCTCGTGAAGCATATAAGAACATTATTATATAAATTAATCTAGTATGCGTTAAGCCATTAACCAGTCTAAGGATATAGTGCTTTAAAAACATTTTATACGAAGTATAAGCTATTATGGTTATTTCAAAATGTGTTGGACTATTCAAAAACTAAATCAACATCAAAATGTGAGTTAAAGCCAATAACTTTGTACCCCTTGATTAGGGCAAAAAGCAACAACAAAAAAATAGGCTTGAAAGTGCTAGGAACCACAACTAACATCTTTTCAATTCACTTGCTCAATTATACTCATTAGTTACTTTTACGATTAGTGACCAATGAAATTAATTAACAATTCCAGTAGGATTGTAAACGTTTTATTAAATGCTTCTGCTTGTTTTGACGCCGTTAGGCAAAACTGTTAGGAAATCCATATTTTATAAACGACGGGTGTTACATAAAACATCAATGAAGAATCTTCTCTACCGCAACGAGGTTAGTTTGTATTTATTTAAGTTACTTATATTGCAATGCATGTGGATCTTGGAAAGGGATATTAAAATAGTTTTAATAGTTTATTAACACGCTTCCGCTACGTACTGTGATTTAATGAAAAAGGTTTTTGAATATTTATATTTGTCACTCAAACCGGGTCGGTCACCCGACCCATTTAATGTTATGCGGTTAATAAAATCCCAACAAATCTTAATACTTTAATACTTAAAAAACATACAAATTTAATCATTTATTTGTTATATAATAAATATTAAAAAACTAATATGTGATAGTTTTCATATCTAAACCTAGATATATCCATGTCTTATATTTCTTTCTTTCTTATTTATTTCATAAAAGTAATTCAAGTAAATAAAATTAAAATATGATATTGAAATCAACATTAACAGTTTTCTTGGAAAAAGTCTATAATTTAGCTCTAATGCTATATTCTTGGTATTTTTATAAAGAAAATAAGGTAAAAGAAGAAAGGAAAAGATATAAAAACAATGATCATTTCATTTCCTTTTAAATTATCTCATTTTTGGGAGGAAAAAACCATGACAAAAATTAACTAAAAATTTCTTACTTTCATTTTATTTCATTTCCTTTCCTTCTTAAATAAAACTTGAGAATACATTTTGTTTTAAAATATTATTTTTTTTCTTCTTTTTCACTCTAATAAAAACTCAAGAACATGTCCCCCTCAAAGCCACACTATTAGTTATCTCGTGAAGCATATAAGAACATTATTATATAAATTAATCTAGTATGCGTTAAGCCATTAACCAGTCTAAGGATATAGTGCTTTAAAAACATTTTATACGAAGTATAAGCTATTATGGTTATTTCAAAATGTGTTGGACTATTCAAAAACTAAATCAACATCAAAATGTGAGTTAAAGCCAATAACTTTGTACCCCTTGATTAGGGCAAAAAGCAACAACAAAAAAATAGGCTTGAAAGTGCTAGGAACCACAACTAACATCTTTTCAATTCACTTGCTCAATTATACTCATTAGTTACTTTTACGATTAGTGACCAATGAAATTTCATTTGGCTGTTAGAGTGGTAACAAAATCTAGTGAACCTTTACTTTATTATTTGGAGTAATTAAGAATTTGAATAAGTGTATACGTCCCATGAGAGCCAGGACGACATTTGACAATATACGAAAATGAGCCGACCAAAGGATGACATTTAAGGAAGGAGGTCAGGCATTGGTAGGGGACGGAATGAACATAAACTTACGTATATTGTAAAAGTCATTTATCACACATATTTGATGCATATAGAATTTATATCGATGTTAAGTTGATTTACAATATTACATAATAAAACTCAACATACTTTTAGATAGCATGTATTACGAGCATTATTGTTAGAAATTAATTTGTAAACAGATCGCGAAACAACCTCGTGAAATGAAAAACAAAATAAATAGAATTATCATGATGGTCTTAACTTCGTTCAAATGCCCTAACATGCTTTATAATCAACTAAAGGTAATGCAAAATGACGAAGAAAACCTTCTACAAAGCTGTTTGAACTTGAGAAAAATGATGACAAATATGGTTAATTTGACAGGCCTATATACATGTCTTAGATAATGGTGTCGATATACATGACAGATCGAAAATTAAGATTAAGGGGAAAAAATTATTGAACTTAATGTGTCAACAAGTATGTATATAGATTATACAGTATAGACCTATCAAAATTAGATTACATATATCTAAACATAAATATCAACAAACAACTTATTCCATATGTCATCCAATTTTCCATATGTCATCAACACATGGGCAAGGACATAAGGTAGGCGATCACGACGGTAGGGGCTCGATATGCTAAAATAAAGGTATCTACATTTATATCTATTCTAGTCGCCTGATGCATGTATTAACACAATTTATGAATTTATCAACGTTCAAAAAGAAGAAAAAAAACACAAATTATTCTATAAAATTGATTGTTTATGTTAGATAAAAGTTTATAATCCATTCAAGTGGCTTCATGATTTGTAAAACATGCCTGATACACAATTTGACTTTCATTAGAGACATCATATAATATACTTTTTAAAGACTACTATTTTTTTGGATGTTTACACTCATAAAATACATCACATGAGATTTTAAATTACTCTTATGTTTCAATCCCAAACTATAGTAATATTAGAATAACTATTTGTGAGTATATCAAGTTGTACAAATCTTAAAATTAAAGTAATACTACTAATCATATCTTACTTTACATGTGAAATTTTGAATTCCCATATACAAAAAGAACAATAGAAAGTTTGTAATGAAAGAAAAACCAACATATATCTGTATATATTCACAAACAATGGTCTATGATGAAGATGCAAGACATTCACTTTAAGTGGCGGATTAATCATAGTGTATGTCTTAAAACCAATCTTTGAACTTTCGCTCTAATTCTTTAGCTAAAGTTATCAATATTATCAAATATGGTCATATCCAATAGAACATTATTAAATCAAATGACAGGGGCATTGTTGAGCAAAAGATAACCTTTCCTTGCTGAAATTCCACTGTGACTCATAATAATGTATCTTTATAACAATTTTATAGGCTCAATCCACAAATTTTGTTTGGTTTATTAAAAATTTAGTAGCTTATCAGCTTATGGTTTGTATAAGCTTCAAAACCATAAACTGTTTGAAATAGTTTTTTTTATATATAAATAAGATATTAATCAAGTACCATTTAACAAGCTGTTAGATATCAAAAACATATAAATCTATACTATATATCTTATAAAAGGGACGAAGAATTCTTTAAATATTTTTAAGAACCCTTGATTATGGTAAGTTTTTTAATCATACTATCATGATGTCTTGCTATTTTTAATCCATGTTACGTTATCTAATCAGTTTTATTTTTAATTATTTCAACAACAATTTTCATATACACTTGTGTCAGATAATCTAAACCGATAATCGATACCGGCAATCCGTTATCGGCTACCTGTGCCCCATGTACTGATCGAAATTTTTGAAATTTTGTTTTTAAATTCAATTTTAGACTCGCACGAGAAAATTTTGATAACTGATCCATAATACGAGTATTTTCTAGTTTTATAAATAGAAAATCATGTAATCAAAAAACCCGGCCGGGTCATTGAAACAGCCCAAGCCCAAAACTAGTTGTCATTAAACCAATCGGTAACCCGGTTCACACATCGGGTTACCCGGTTTTAAAAACATTGGGGTGCAATGAAAAATTGGGGAAACGCTGCTGATCTGTCAGGGCCGTCTGATCACGTGGCTCAGCTTTTCCATCTCCAATCATCATCTAAACTCTACTCTCTGACCAAAACCCCATCAACGTTGATCATCATCATCATCAAATTTTACAAGTTTTTTTAGGTATTAAAAGCGTAAATAAATGAATCTTTGTTAGTTAATAAAGGGAATTGGGCATTCATAAAATAAAATTTGATCATAATAAATGAAAGGTGGATTTTCAGCCCCTGGTGATTATATCTACTTCAAGTCACAGGTCCCTCTTCACAAGATCCCTGTAAGTTCCCCCTTTTTTTCTTTTCTGTATTTGAATTATCAAATTTAGTGTGTGTGTATATATATATATATATCTTATGATATGTGTTAGATCACTGATTTATTGATTGATAATGTCAAAACCCTATTTGTAGTTTTGATTGATGATCAAGTGTTTGATGTAATGTCACAGTGAACCTGATTTTGATGTGGGGTGCTTTTAATTTTGAAATTTAGCTCAAAATTGGATTGTTCCAACTTTTTTTGGAAATTTCTACTGAATTGGTAAATTTGCATGCATAAACTAGTTTTTGTTGGAATTTAGTTGGTTAATTTTTGAAAATTTAAAAAACTTGGATATGTGAGGTATCCGATCATGTTTTTGATTGCCTAGGTTTCTTAGGGGTGACACTCGTGTCGTGTTTGGTTTGATGTGTTACGGGTTAATGTGTCCGTGGGGTCGTATACCCAACCGAAACCCTACCCATTTAGTAATTGAAAAGTTGAACCTAAACCCAACCTACTTAGAAAGCAGGTTAGTCGTGTCAACCCGTGAAACCCATGTTAAATCAAAACTTTCATGATTAAAATTATTGCTAAAGATTTTCAGTATTTGGATCCACAATATAAGTGATATTGACCAATTATAAACAGACATATACTCATTAAATATTAAATATAAGAAATCGTAAGATTTACAATATCTGGAACTAAAGATTTGAACTTTTAATTCTTTATCTGTAATTTTAACGGGTTCACAGGATGTAGATGGGTTAAAAAGGTCAACCCAAATTCAACTCATATATGAAACGTGTTAGTCGTGTCGACCCATTTATGACCCAAAGTCCGAAACCCATTTAGATCCTATTTTGTGTTGTGTTGCAGTCTCGCGGCTCTTGTTGGAAATTATCACCCTTAGTTTTTTAGATAGTAGTTCAATTTTTGGGATTTATGGCGATTTAGAGTTATGGTTATTGTATTTGAAGTAAAATTATATAATTGAATGTGTGGAGGAATGCATGGGTTTGCATTATAATGGTGGAGTGATGAATCTAACGGAACCACTTAGGTTGTAACACATGCCTTTTGTATTCAAAAATGATACTGAATTGACATTTAACTTTGTTAATATTTTAACTATATCCATTTGTTGGTGAGCAGTGAGCACCAAATAATATATCTTTCAGATGGGTTTCTTCCCATTTAATAGAACTTTTAGCAAAATGCCTTTTGCAGATCGGTGCAAAACAATGGAGGTATTATGATTTTGGTCCCAAAGTAGTGCCTCCACTGATATGTCTTCCTGGCACTGCTGGTACCGCAGACGTCTATTACAAACAAATCATGGCACTCTCGATGAAGGTTAGATCTGTCATTACTTGTCCAGTGAGAACTTATTTAACATAAAATTGAGTTTTTGGGAAATATATGACATATCTTTACGTATCATGTTAATTTAAAACAAATATGCGGTACTACTTTCCTCCATGAACATGTCCTTTTGTATCCCCAACGTACCTATATACATTTTATAAGTTGAAATAGCGAACTTGTTCGACTTGTTACTATATAGTACACATTTTCACGCTTGAAAATTTTGAAGCTTGAGAGATATCAGGTGGTTTTGGATGTTGTACATTTTGCTGGTAATATGAGATTTTCAGTTTTCTGAAAAAAAATTAGTTATAATGGATAGGGTAGGCCATAGGAGATCGTCTTGGATTTGCTTTTTAAGTTGTAATAGACTAATAGTCAGATGTTATAGTGTTCAAATATTTCTGATATAGTAAGAAATATGCACATAATGGTGACCAAAAAATAGTATCCATGTGAGGAAAAGAGATATATCTGGTGAGTGGAGGGTAAAAGTCTTCCAAGGTATTAAATGAAGGGGTGTTAGGCAAGATTAGTGGCCCTTATTATACCAAATAATCAGAAGCATAGAACATCTATCCATACATCAAAAATCGATTATTGCAACTACATGTCGCAATAATTAGGCAATCAATTCAAAACCAAAATCCGAACTCCCAATCACCCATAAAACTTGTTTCGTATATTAAATTGAAACCATGGTACTAGATGATCCAAGCTGGGGTTTTTGTTTTTGTTTTTGTTTCTTTCTCAGGGTTATCGAGTGATTTCTGTTGATATTCCTCGTGTATGGAACAGTAACGAGTGGGTTCAAGCATTTGAGAAGTTTTTGGATGTTATTGACGTCCACCATGTAAGATATTCAGTCACTTTTAATATTTTATCTAATTGCATTTCGACAAGATCGATTGTTGAAGTGGCATTTTATGATATCAGAATCAAATAGATAAATAAATACCATATTTTGTTTTTTGTTTTTAGTTTTTGCTGTTATTGACATGCAGTTGTTGTGATAGTCTGCTACCTGAGTGCTAATTTTTATTTTCTAACAGATACATCTTTATGGCACGTCCCTTGGGGGATTTTTAGCACTACTTTTTGCTCAACATCGACCGCGGAGAGTAAAGTCATTGGTTCTCTCAAATGCTTTTTTGGAGACCAAATATTTTACAGCTGCCATGCCTTGGGCTCCTGTGTATGTGTTAATATTGTAATCTATCTAACATTGCAGATTACTCAGATATAGCACTAGCCATTTTATTCTTACCCAATTAATCTTGTCTGTTTTTTTATTGTAGCGTTAGTTGGACCCCTTCTTTTCTGCTGAAACGTTATGTTCTAACAGGGATCCCCAATGGTCCACATGAACCATTTATTGCTGATTCTGTTGACTTCGTTGTTGCTCAGGTGATATTTTGATGCATCATGTTGTTTTCTTAGGGATACTTGCATAAAAAGCTTACCAACATTTGTCGAATTCCTATTTTATGTAACAAAAAGTTAACTTTAGTCTTGAAAAATATCAAAGTTTCATATAAGGTATACATAACCTCCGGAAAACTGGATATCTACTTGTCTCATCAAATTGATGACATGCAGATTGCTGTGTTGGTAACATCATGTTGAGTTTATATTCTTCTTCTTTCTAACATGATGCTGACAGGGTGCGTGAAACTAGTTTTTAAGGCACCTTAACCTGAAAATTTTGATTTTTTTTTCTGGCTGTAAAAAAGTCAGGCAGGAAAAAAAGAGTTGGTTGCCTGAAATAGAAATTTGATTAAAGTTACTAGCTTTTTATGCCATTTCTCCTTTTATCCTGTAATTTGTTAGGGGAGAATGTTTTTTTAGCATGGAGTCTGCCAACCTTAAACACTAAACCGGGAATTTGCGGAGAATTCTTAATCTTCGGCAAACATTTATAAGTTTTACATAAGAATGTTACCCTAATGTACATATTTGATATTTGTCTTCCGTATTTTCATCCCTCCAATTTAAGAAAAGACCAAAGTCACCCAGAGCTAAAACTATAAAACATGCAGGTTGAGACCCTGTCAAGGGAGGATTTGGCTTCAAGGTTGACTTTAACAAGTGATGCTGCATCTGTTGGATCTCTTATGCTTTCAGATTCTTTGATCACTATTATCGACGTATGCTTTAAGAACATATAGTAATATGCATTTCTTAGTACAGCTATTTTTAACAAAAATAAGAAAGATATTAGCATAATTTACAGAATTATGGAATATGGATAAAGTAATGGTATATTAATGGATGAACCGTTCTAAATGGTATTCCGTGTTTTTTTATATCTTAAAGACAAACGACAAATGTGCAATCCCACAACAACTCAAAGATGAAGTAAGTGAAAGGTTTCCTGGTGCAAGAAGAGCATACATTAAAAGTGGGGGCGATTTTCCATTTCTTTCACGCCCTGATGAAATTAATCTCCATCTTAAGGTACAAAATCAAACTTTTTATAGTATTATTTTTATTATGTTTTCTTAACATGACACAAAATCACATATCTTTTCACTCCATAGAATGAGACCCTCCAAATACATTGGCCGAAATTTAAAGTGAGAAGACTGTAAGAGGGACTTGGAAGGAAATGGGTTGGTCGAAACAATCTAATTTTAGTACCGATTGGGTTGTGTTTGGTTGATCCAAAGCATTTTTGTCCAGTTCCGATGATTAAGTAATTTGTCAAGTTAATTTACAAAATAGATAATATTCGTGTATTACAATGGTAATCTGAATTTCTGAAAAAGCAACATAGAAGGTCATAACACATAATATTTCACTCCAGAATGCTTTAAACCTGTTTGACCTGTTCGGTGCATTTGACCAATTCCCTCTTTAGCAAGTTTTATAAATTTGTTCCATTTTACTTGTTTTAGATTAGAAAAAATCCAAATCGACCCATTGATATAATCACAAGTTAATGGATCTCACTGTAGCCAAAACCTGTAGGATGTGACAAGCCAACAATAGGTCTTTTTTAAGTTGTAAATAACATGGTGACAGTTGCACCTGAGACGAGTTGGTGTAGAAGCTCGGGAAGACCTTGTTCCAGGAATCCCAAAGGGTGGTGATGGGGGCAGTGATAGTGGTGCTGGTGGCTCTGGTGAACCAAAAGATGATAGAGAAGATACTGATGATGCTCCAAACGGGGAAGGTTCAAACCCTGGCGAGCCTTCCAGCAATGAGGATCAGCCACCACTTGTTCCAGAAAGTAGCTATTCTCACGGTCCAGACAAGCAGCCTCTGGGCACCACCACCAAATGTGACAGTCCTCTTCCCCCAGTCTGTATTGAAGCATTCTTAGAAGAAGTTGTCTTGAATACAATTTTCTGGCATTTCCTGGTTGAGTTTTTGGGTCTTTATTACCTGCTTCCTGTTAACTTGTTAACTCTGTACATCAACAATAAGAATCATCTCAAGGTTCAGTTGTTCTTGTAAAGATGACTTATTTGTGTGTAAAATATTGTTTTGCCATTGTTTTATACAACCCTTTTCCTTTTTAAATCATTTGTTGGTTACATCTGTGTTTCATTGTATTTAGTTGGTTCTATTCATTTATATTTTACCATCTCTTTTTTTTTTATAAGCATGTTTCTATATTTTACACATTCAGGGCTGTTTGGGTCAGCTTGTTTATCGCATCTTATTGCTGTTTAATAAACTTGCTCATTAATCTTAGCTTTATTAAAACACAGTATAAGAGGTAGGTCTTATATTTGATTTTCTTTAATAGCTTATTGCTCTATAACAAAGTCAAAGTATAAAAGCAAGTTACTATATGCTTTTGAAAATCATCTTTTTATGCTCTTAAAAGGCCAATAAGCACAAGCTCACTTGAGTTGGCTTAGTGCCTTGTAGCTTTTATCGATGTACGCTTTAAGAACTCATAACAACTACTACTAATTTGTCTCACTACTAATTTCTCACATACATACTCACGTATGGTGATCATGTATGGTCATTAGCAACACGGTGAAACCTTAGTGGTACTGTCAGTGTGTAACTACATGGCTCAACATAGGCTCGTTGTATTGGATCTTTTTCTAGTCGTAAGTTATCTATATTTATATCTATACTACCTTATAAAACATTTACCCTTTTCATTTTTTCAAAAAAGAACTTGATCTACCCAAATTACCCCTCTCTTTTATCCATTAGTTTGAATATCATCATCTAATATACCTATAATACCCTATAATCTCAACCACTCATTTTTTTTCTCTCTCCTCCATAAATCATTTTATTCCCCTAATTCATTCAAAATCTTTTATCTCAAAAACCGTACATCGATAAATTATAAAAATTATATGGGTGTTCTTAAAGATTAATGCTCTTTCATTAGAGAGGTCATTCGATATATACTTTCGATGAATTTTTAAATCCGAGGGCGGAGCCCGTACGGCTAAGGGTGGAGCCCGTCAGGTAGATCACCTCATAACCGATCACCCCTATGACCTATCACCCCTATGATCGATCACCTCCTATGACCTATCACCCTCACCATCCCACCGCCGCATTGCACGGGCATTTGGCTAGTCATTGTATATGCAAATCCAAATTGGAAAAAATATATTGGAGTCGGAGAACATGAAGCCGTGTAGCTATGATACTACTGAACTTAATGTCTGAAGGGATTCCATTAGCTAGAGGATCCACTCATTACATAATAGGGAAAGCAAGTACTATACCCAAAAACTCACTAAACCCTCAAGTGCCATTTTGAATTTATTAGATTCTAATTGACACAATCGCTAAGACGTTAAATAGATAGGTTAATTAATTGGAGGGATTAACTGAATCAAACCGAAAAAAAGATGTTAAACTAATTTCACAAATCGTCCTTGTGGTTTTACCAAAAAATCACGTTTCATCCTTTAAACTTCAAAATGACACTGGTAGTCCTTTATACGCGGATAATGGTCATGTTTCGTCTTTTAATCTAACGGATGATGGTCACGTTTCGTCCTTTAATCTAACGGATGATGGATACGTTTCGTCCTTTATACGGTCGACTAAAAGACGAAACGTGACCATTATCCGCGTATAAAGGACTACCAGTGTCATTTTGAAGTTTAAATGATGAAACGTGATTTTTTGGTAAAACCACAAGGACGATTTTTGAAATTAACTCCCAAAATTATTATGAGTTAATGAATTTAAAATTCTCGGTTAACCATCCATGAACAGTTGAACACCACTAGAGTAATTGATATAAGTTAATAATAATTAGATATATATATTATATAGGGGTTGGGTATTGTAAAATAAGTATTAAAGTAAAACAAATAGGACAAGATCTTGACCTTTAGATCATGGTTAAACTGATGCACTAAGATTCACGAAGCAATTGATGCACGATGAATTTTGGTAGTGTATATTTTATGTGAATATAGATCGTGCCTGAATTAATAAAAGATAATATAATATTGCGTATATTTAATGTGAATATAAAATAGGAAACGGATTATATTGCAAGTAGAGCTGGCAATTTTTGTCACGGACCTGTTAGCACGACACGACACGACCTGGTTTTTTAGTGTTTCGTGTTTGGTCTTAACGTTTTTCGTGTCTTAACAGGTCCGGACCAGTTAAAACACGATAAGACAAGTAGTATATATCTGGACTTGTTAAAACATGTTAAAGACACGTTAAGACAAGTTAAAGACCCGTTAAGACACGACAAGACACGTTAAGACACGATAAGACACGTTATCAGGTCCCTTAACATGTCCCTTGTCGTGTACCTTTTACAAGTCCCTTAACAGGTCTCTTAACAGGTCCCTTATCGTGTAACCTGTTAAAAATCGTGTCGTGTTCGTGTTTGGAAAAACTGACACGATTAGCTATCGTGTCGTGTTCGTGTTTAACCCTATTATGTTCGTGTCTTATCGTGTTCGTGTCTTATCGTGTCGTGTCGGACACGATATGCCAGCTCTAATTGCAAGTTGATAATTTATAATTATCACCGTACATTTTTACTACATTATAAAAAGGGAAATGATCAATCCTCCTAACTAAATAGCCAAAAAATCCTCCTAACCATGAGATGATGACATGTGGAAAAATCAGAGGGCAAGATTGGGAAAGAGAATTAGTGGATACCACATGTCAAGTTTTAGGATGATTTTTAGGCTATTTTTTAGGAGGATTTATCATTTTTCTTATAAAAATTATACTATCTTGTTAAAAAGTTAGAAAAAAAAGAGTTTGAAGTTGACCAATTATCCTTAATGAATCCTTTTTCTTTATTACTTTTAAGAAATTATCTAATTGCCCTTAATAAACTAATTTTACCCCCCAAACTTTTATCTTTCAAAATATCTCTACTACTATCATTATATTAACTACATTCACATCAACCTACACGGCGCCACCACCATCAGACCGCGTTGCTGTCATCACCGTCGCATTGCGCGGAACCATGCTAATCTATATATATTACTGTATTATATTATAATCCACCCCCATGTGCTTCAGATTAGTAGTTACGTATATTTAATTAAGCGTGGTAAATGCATCAAAGATGAAATTTTTTTTGAAACGGTCGTATTTCAAGGGTGATTTGTCAAACAAGTTTTCGAAAAAAAAAATTTGTACAACCAGGTAAACCGGTAATGGAAATACCGGTTTCAAATTTTTGACCCGAACCCGGTATTTCCATTACCGGCTTCAGAAAAAGGTGATTGAACCCGGTATTTCAATTATTAATTATGTTGATATAATATAATTATATATATATATATATATATATATATATATATATATATATATATATATATGTATATATATATATATATATATATATATATATATATATATATATATATACAGTGGTCCATTTGCACTTGTTTCAAAACCGGTATTTCAAAAACCGGTTTCGAATCCACTATATATATATAATTCGGGTTTTCCTTGCATTTGTAACAAATACTTATCAAATATCAACCAACATCAGTATATATTTTTTAAAAACAAAGCTTATGGCTTCTTCATCGTCATCTGACCCATCATCACCTCCTACGGTAACATTTCATGCATTGAAAGCGCAATGTAAAGAGGATATAGACGACGGTTATGAACTATACCACAAAATTAATGATTGTAAGCTTCTTATGGAACAAAGGAAGCGCGAACATAAGAAGAAAATAAAAGAAATAAGGAAAATTGGCAGCGGAATCATTATAAGTGAAGAAATGCATAGCGAATATATTGAGTCTACATTACCAAGCATCGATGAAATAACTTCTGAACTTGAAAAACTGCTAAAGTTGATTAACAAAAAGATCGACTATGCGACATATTATAAATTGCTAGCTGAAGACGGTTTCCATTTGAGTGGTCTCCATTCCACCTGTTTGCTAAACAAGACCGATAAGCATACGGTCTCTCTCTGTCCTCTTTGCGTGTCGTGACGCGTGGGGCAATCCGTGGCATTCTTTCCCACGCCCAATACTGGAGCAACAACAAAGGCCCATCAATGCCCTTTCTTAAAGGCATACTCGCCTTGGACAGGTTTCTATACAAACAAGCAAGAGTTGCTGAACCCTAGCTCTTTCGACCTTCTTTGCTCAGGTCTCCTAGGTTCCTCAAAAAATTCAAACTAACATCATAGGTGTTAGAATCAAGAAAAAGCTCTGAACCAAGAAGAGCTAGCATAACCCTTCTAGCCATGAATAGACACAGCTGATCATCTTCATGGTCGAACTCCAAATCAATGTGCCTTGTTAAGGTTGCAAATTTGATCCGACCGTTTTTCAAGTTATCAAAATCTACTTCATCTGTAGGAAAAAAGCCCAGATATTCCATACACAGATCGTTCCAGTAATCAACATTTTTGGTTTCTGAAACCCACTCACCAGTCACCGCTGGTCCATCTATGGGTAAACCCCATATCACCTGCACATCTTGCAATGTGACAGTTGCTTCACCAATAGAAAAGTGAAACGTGTTGGTTTCTGGACGCCATCTCTCCACCAACGCGTTGATCAAAGAATGATCAAGTTGGCAAATCGCCGCCTTGAAGAGTTGGAAAACCCCAGCATTCTTGAGATGCTGAACGACTTTGCTGGGCATACCAGCCTGCATTGCTCTAGTCAGCCCTCCATCACCTTTTCTACATCTTAGGAATATCACATCACGTTCTTGGGAAATATTGTATGAGCGATGCACATCTGGAGCTTGTAACCACAACAACTCTTGGTTTCTTGGTACACAGCTAAAATTAACAAAGGCCATTTTTGATTTTGAAAACACTACTTTTGTTGATGATTGAAAACTGAGAAATATATGTTTGCGTGAACATCTATCAGAAAATATACATGTATATATAAACTAAAGTCTGCTACGTTGCATGTTTATTTTTTGTCGCGACTCGTGAACCCGGTTTTGAAATTACCGGGTTCGAGTGTGTTGTCACATCATCGTTGTCCCACGCTGTCTTTGTCCTGTTTTACTGCAAAACAAGACCGATAAGCATACGGTCTCTCTCTGTCCTCTTTGCGTGTCGTGACGCGTGGGGCAATCCGTGGCATTCTTTCCCACGCCCAATACTGGAGCAACAACAAAGGCCCATCAATGCCCTTTCTTAAAGGCATACTCGCCTTGGACAGGTTTCTATACAGAGAGGAGTTTAAAGTAAAAAACACGTCTCTTTCACTAATAATGAAGACCGGTTTTAGTTGATAACACTTCTCTAAATTCATTAAATAGAGACCAGTTTTAGAAAGACACTTCTCAACACTTCTGTAATATCCTATAAATCCAAAACACCATTAGATCGACATAATATAAACATATTACTATTATTACTACTACTACTAATATTATTATTATAAGATACATTTTATCCTAAGTTTAGTTTAATTTAATTTGGCCTAAGTTATTTGAATGAAAATATATAAAGTAAAATAAAAACTAATTGGTGATTACATTCTATAGAAAGGTCGTCACTAACTCATGATAAATAAATGGATAATGATAAAACTAAACTAAAAGCTGGAACTCATATTTCTGTTTGTGCATATAAGCGGTTATATATGGAAGACATGAAGTAATAATATATAAAATTTTATGTTAACTAATTATTAATATTAGTTGAGAGGTAATGGCAATTAAATGGCAATTACAACATGACTCTTGGGGGAAAAGAATTGGGTGGTAATACAGACGGTTATAGCAATGCATGCTTAAATAGCAATTAAATGGCAATTAAATGGCAATTAAATGGCAATTAAATGGCAATTAAATGGCAATTAAATGGCAATTAAATGGCAATTAAATGGCAATTAAATGGCAATTAAATGGCAATTAAATGGCAATTAAATGGCAATTAAATGGCAATTAAATGGCAATTAAATGGCAATTAAATGGCAATTAAATGGCAATTAAATGGCAATTAAATGGCAATTAAATGGCAATTAAATGGCAATTAAATGGCAATTAAATGGCAATTAAATGGCAATTAAATGGCAATTAAATGGCAATTAAATGGCAATTAAATGGCAATTAAATGGCAATTAAATGGCAATTAAATGGCAATTAAATGGCAATTAAATGGCAATTAAATGGCAATTAAATGGCAATTAAATGGCAATTAAATGGCAATTAAATGGCAATTAAATGGCAATTAAATGGCAATTAAATGGCAATTAAATGGCAATTAAATGGCAATTAAATGGCAATTAAATGGCAATTAAATGGCAATTAAATGGCAATTAAATGGCAATTAAATGGCAATTAAATGGCAATTAAATGGCAATTAAATGGCAATTAAATGGCAATTAAATGGCAATTAAATGGCAATTAAATGGCAATTAAATGGCAATTAAATGGCAATTAAATGGCAATTAAATGGCAATTAAATGGCAATTAAATGGCAATTAAATGGCAATTAAATGGCAATTAAATGGCAATTAAATGGCAATTAAATGGCAATTAAATGGCAATTAAATGGCAATTAAATGGCAATTAAATGGCAATTAAATGGCAATTAAATGGCAATTAAATGGCAATTAAATGGCAATTAAATGGCAATTAAATGGCAATTAAATGGCAATTAAATGGCAATTAAATGGCAATTAAATGGCAATTAAATGGCAATTAAATGGCAATTAAATGGCAATTAAATGGCAATTAAATGGCAATTAAATGGCAATTAAATGGCAATTAAATGGCAATTAAATGGCAATTAAATGGCAATTAAATGGCAATTAAATGGCAATTAAATGGCAATTAAATGGCAATTAAATGGCAATTAAATGGCAATTAAATGGCAATTAAATGGCAATTAAATGGCAATTAAATGGCAATTAAATGGCAATTAAATGGCAATTAAATGGCAATTAAATGGCAATTAAATGGCAATTAAATGGCAATTAAATGGCAATTAAATGGCAATTAACTGAGAAATATATGTTTGCGTGAACATCTATCAGAAAATATACATGTATATATAAACTAAAGTCTGCTACGTTGCATGTTTATTTTTTGTCGCGACTCGTGAACCCGGTTTTGAAATTACCGGGTTCGAGTGTGTTGTCACATCATCGTTGTCCCACGCTGTCTTTGTCCTGTTTTACTGCAAAAGCCTGAAACCGGTATTTGAATTACCGGGTTCAAATTACCTTTTTCTGAAACCGGTAATGCTAATACCGGGTTCGAGGCAAAAAATCGAAACCGGTATTAGCATTACCGGTTTACCCACTTTCACAAAAAAAAAATTCCGAAAACTTGTTTGACAAAACACCCTTGAAATACGACCGTTTCAAAAAAAAATTCATCAACACTACTACAAAAATCCAAATAGAGACCCCTTATAGAAAGGTGTTTTGAAAAAACTTGATGGAACTGGTTTCTAAAAAATTAAGGAGACCTGTTTTAAACAAAAAAATGGTTTCTATACATGGAGAGGAGTTTAAAGTAAAAAACACGTCTCTTTCACTAATAATGGAGACCGGTTTTATAGCAATAACCGATTTCTTTTTGTTAAGACCGGTTTTAGTTGATAACACTTCTCTAAATTCATTAAATAGAGACCAGTTTTAGAAAGACACTTCTCAACACTTCTGTAATATCCTATAAATCCAAAACACCATTAGATCGACATAATATAAACATATTACTATTATTACTACTACTACTAATATTATTATTATAAGATACATTTTATCCTAAGTTTAGTTTAATTTAATTTGGCCTAAGTTATTTGAATGAAAATATATAAAGTAAAATAAAAACTAATTGGTGATTACATTCTATAGAAAGGTCGTCACTAACTCATGATAAATAAATGGATAATGATAAAACTAAACTAAAAGCTGGAACTCATATTTCTGTTTGTGCATATAAGCGGTTATATATGGAAGACATGAAGTAATAATATATAAAATTTTATGATGTTTTTACACGGTATTGTTATAAACTGGTCTTTTAGTTAAAAGTCATATTTTAGTTTTATTTCAAAGAATTGGTAATTTGTTGACATATAATCTACTAGTATAATAGTATCCACTATATTATATATATTTGCAAATGTTGGTTTAAATCCATAGGTTTAATTTTAAAAGTTAATTATTGTCATTTAAAAAGTCTTGCAAAATTTATATTATATATATATATATATATATATATATATATATATATATATATATATATATATATATATATATATATATATATATATATATATATATATATATATATATATATATATATATATATATATATATATATATATATATATATATATATATATATATATATATATATATATATATATATATATATATATATATATATATATATATATATATATATATATATATATATATATATATATATATATATATATATATATATATATATATATATATATATATATATATATATATATATATATATATATATATATATATATATATATATATATATATATATATATATATATATATATATATATATATATATATATATATATATATATATATATATATATATATTTAGTTAAAAGTCATATTTTAGTTTTATTTCAAAGAATTGGTAATTTGTTGACATATAATCTACTAGTATAATAGTATCCACTATATTATATATATTTGCAAATGTTGGTTTAAATCCATAGGTTTAATTTTAAAAGTTAATTATTGTCGTTTAAAAAGTCTTGCAAAATTTGGGTATATTTTCATTGATAAATTTGATTTTGGTTTGGGCATGAAAATTATCTCTCGTAATACATAGTGTATTATGAGGAAATCTTTTAGTTTCATAATTATAGTTTTATCCTTAACAAACAGATCAATAAAACAACCACATATGTATTATAATTAGATGTAGTCGACTAGTGACAGCGAACATATCAATTAACTAAATTTTGGTGACTTAGAATTGTATAACATTTAGAAATAAAAATAGATAAGCCACAAATAAAAATAAAATAAAAAGTGTTTATGTTGAACATTTAGAAAAGAGCTAATAATTAAGCCTTCTGTATCACTCCGATTTTAAGTTTGATATATAAATATATTTACAGTTTCTAAAATCCTAAAATTTGTGAGATTTCAAAATTATGTAAGCCTCTATACTGGACGATATATATGGACATGGAAATAACTATCAAACCTAATTACAAAATAAAAAGGATATTACATACTCCCTATTTGAATATATTTTGTGCTTATACATTCGTATTTGTTAGATTTGGATAGGTGATCATATTCCTTCGGTGATTCTCTCATTTTTTGGCTATATTTGTGAGCGCCGATAAGGTACGGATGTTCTAGGTGGTATTAGAATCCTTTCGGTAAAATCTTTCCTCTCAAAACTTCATTTAAAATTTTGTGGAATTTGTATGGATTCGATATATTATTTGAAAAATGATTTGTTTGTTAGCCTTTGAATATATTTCTTGATTCGAAAATTATAATATTTTTGATATAAATTAAGTGTGTTAAAACCGTCTCTTGAAACCCAATTTGATAATAGTCCCGAAAGAGTTGCGTTTGGGTGTTACACTTGATGCGGTGATTCGTACAAGTGTTCCCCAATTCGTACACTCATATATGTCCCTCGAGTATTGGTCCCGAAAGAGGTACGTTGGGTATTACATTTGATGCGGTGATTCGTACAAGTGTTTCCCCAATTCGTACACTCATATATGTCCCTCGAGTATTGGCCCCGAAAAATTAATACAGTCGCATATTATGAGTCATGATGGCTCAATTATATATTTGTGAGAATTGGGTGAATGGAGATGTGATTTTAAGTCTATATTTAAATATATTTTTTTTGTTGTTACTCTAATTGTCCAAAAAAAAATCATTTTTGTCTCTTTTAAAACTTGTTCGATATATCTATATATATAAGTTGGTCAAAACGGTTTCTTAAGATATGCATATAAGAGTAACCTATCCATGGAGGTCCCATGGGCGCGTTATTGTGACACCGATGATGTGGCACCGGCCGTAGCGGTGTATTTGATTTGATCTACGGCGTCTCCTTTTGATAACCCGGTAGTGGTTCGAGCTCATTATATTATATTTTGATAGGAGGCGTATGGATCGGTCCTAGGCATATTTTGTTTGACGGTGGGCGCTTATCGTAGTGTCATACGAGGCGTTTCGCACCATAAATGAATGATTAGTGGAGTAGCTACCCTATGATTTCATTCGGCCCTGATAAGTTATTTGTTTGACTCTTAGATGCATTATTTTATGAAACTTGGTTTTATATTTGATATATATATTTGATGTATAATATATTGTGGATTTATACATATTTGTACTTTGTTTCGAAAATAAGTTTGTTTCGAAAATAAGTTTGTTTAAATATTGTGTTTCATATGTACTTTGTTTCGAAAATAAGTTTGTTTCGAAAATAAGTTTGTTTATAAAATATGTCTTCACTTTTCATACTATATTCCTGCTTTTGTCATATCCGTTCACTGGGCTTTTGCTCAGCTGTATTCCTTTTTCTTTCTTATACGGCAGGTAATCAAGGGGGCACTGGGAACGAGCGAAGAGTGTAGAACGATTTGGACTTAGCACCTTTGGCCTTAGAGTTCTTCAAGCTTTAAGTTCTTTATGTTGGATTATAAGTACTTTTGAATATTTTGTTGGTTGACTTTGGCTTGACTTTGGTTTGATTTGGAATAAGATTAACGTCCTTTTGTTCTTAAGTTCATTTTGATATCATTTTGTATGTTTTGTAAGTTAGGGGCGTTACACTTCTCTAAACTCATCTGAGCCACTTTTAAATTGTATTTCCCTTCTGTTTCGGCACTTTGTTGAACAACGGATATATACAATAAAAGAATATACAATATAAAATTTACTTAATTACCTCTATTGAAAATTTCGATCGGTACAAAAGTTAAACACCTCAAAAATATACATATACCATCATATATTTCTCAAATCAATTCATTATAAAATTTCATCTTTTGGAAAGAAAAAAAAGATACGTAAATAAACAAATTACCTTTTGTACGTGTTCTTACTTTTTGAATATTTTTGTTTACTTTAAATAGTGGATCTTTCTCACATTTAATTAAGTTTATTTAGTCCTGTTAGTTTCCGTTATAAAAATTTACTAGGCTCTAAGCTAACGTATATGCATGGGTATTAGCTAGGAATTAAGGATTCTATGAAAAGATGCGATATATAATAGTGATCATATGCATATAGCGTTAATTTGAATGAACTAAGATACTTATAATTGTTATATTCTTTGATTAATTAACCAACTCCACTTAGGTGGGTTGGCCAGAGGGTTGGAGGTCCAGCAAATCGCTGGTTAATATTGTCTCCAACACATCTGAATCGAAACTAACTTTACAAACAAAATATTCTTTGATTAATTAATAGTTGTGATGTAGTTGATTTGAATCAAGATATCGATAAACATGATACCGTATGTTTTAGTTATATTTATATGGGAAAAGTGAATATAAGGTTGTCACAAACCTAAGCTTAGGTGTGAAACCCCTCACATATTAATTTTTTAATATTTTTTGATTAATGAATAATGCTTGGGCCCCATGAATTTTATGAATTAAAAAACTAGTATGTGAGTGTTCCACACCTATGCTTATGTACCTAACAGCCTTATATTACCATCCCCTATTTATATTATTAAACTCCATGATATTGTGACAAATTAAACTTATAGACATCTTTGAACACCTATTTTCACATCACACAAGCAATTTACCCATTTAGTTACTTTGTGCACATGGTATTATATAACTGTAAGATAAATATATATACACATATATATAGGGGGCTAATTAAATAAGAAGAGCCTTAAAATAAGAACACGGTAAGAACACTTAAAAACTACATTTTGATGCACTAAAAGTCCATAAAACTAACATGGTGTATAACTAATTATCATTATTTAAATGTTTAACAATACATTGATTTGTTAAAATCGAGAAAATCATGTTTTTTTTTTGTGCATCCATCTTGGATGCATATTCATCACAATTGATGCATCCAACAAAAAACGTGATTTTTTCGATTTTGACGAATCAATATGTTGTTAAACACTTAAATAATGATAATTAGTTATACACTATGTTAGTTTTATGGACTTTTAATGCATCAAAATGATATTTTTAAGTGTTCTTATTTTAAGGATGTTCTCACTGGAGTGTATGTTTTATTTTTGCTATGAATAACTAAATTTATCATATAGTTATGATCCATGCATGTCAGATTGTCCCTTATAGGTTAATTAATTTTTTATTTGTATATCCAGATGAACCGGAGTAAATAGATGTACGAGTTGGGTCGTCATACAAATGAATACCTGAAAAATTTAGCTAATTTTATGGTTGATAAGGTGTTGAAAGGAAATACTAGAATATCATGTCCTTGTGTAGATTGTAAAAATTGTGTAAAATATGATGACGCGAGAGTAATATATCGACATTTGGTAGTAAAGGGTTTCGTGCCTGGATACACTTGTTGGTCATATCAAGGAGAATTATTGGTTGATAGTGTTAGTTCTGAAGGCAACATATTAGAAAGTGATGCAAACAATGACGATTCATACCCCCAATCGTGATTATGATCATTTGGCTGAAATGTTAAACGCATGGGCAGATAAAGTTGATGAACACGATACGGTTGATAAAAATAATAATGTTGTTGAAAATGATGATGCATATAAGAATGATGGATATCAACAACCGTTTGTCGACTCAAAAGAAAAGTTGTACACTGGTTGTGAAAAGTACTCAAAACTTTATGTCATACTGAAATTGTTTACTTAAAAGCAAACTATGGTTGGAGTGATAAAAGCTTAAAGGGCTTTTAGAACTCTTGCATGACATGCTCCCCGAAGGTAACAAGTTGCCCGTTTGGTTTCATGAAGCAAAAAAAATGATGTGTCCGACGAGATTGAAAATTGAAAGAATACCAGCATGTCCAAAATATTTATAATTCTAATTATAATTTACATATATTTCACAAAGTTATAAAAATTATTCTTTATTTTATTCTTTATTTTATAGAATACTGTAGTTAGTTTTTTATTTAAAGGATTATTAAATAGATAAGATACTTACTAGCTTTAAAATATTTTAATTAATTTTACGCGGGATGAAAAAATTGAAATTCCCTCGTTTTTCAGGAACAAAATCCCCCATTTCTCTAAACTTTTTTTGAACAGCCCCCATTTTTCTGAATAAAACTCATTCACAGCCTATTCTCTCCTCCTTCTCATAACCGCCATCACTGAGACCACGAGCACCAGGAAGGCAGGAAACACATTCTCACAACTCACAACAGCCTCCTTTCGCTATCATCACTCACAAGATGGTAAGTTTTATTGATTTTTGTTTTAGGGTTATGGCACTCATCTCACTCTATAAATATTACACATATTATTATTATTATTATTATTATTATTATTGATTTCTCTATTTTAATTTCGTTGGTCTACATATTTGCATACTCTTGATTAGTCAATTAAATGTATTAATGGAAGATATGTTAAAGTAATTTCATATACTTATAAATGTCAATTTATTAGGTGCCTACATAATCAGTTGATGACTCGTCAAACAAGTGAAGGCGACTTAACCATTGTGTCTTTTTGAACCCGTACATGATTCAAGATCAAGCTTGTACTACCGAGCCAGTAAATGTCATGAAATCGATCCTTCCTTACATTCATAACAAGCAGATTTATCTTATCTTGCCTACTTTACAAGAGTAAGAATTATATGTTGCTATCTACTTTCTCTATATACACATATATAATCTTCATTTTGTGTAATAAAAAAGGGTTATTTTTTCTAGGAAACACTGGTCACTCTTTATATTGGCACCGGGTAGAGGATTGGCTTTCATTTTGGATTCCCTAAATAACAAAATCCAAAAGAACCACTTGAGTTACAAACTTACAGAAATTATTAATGAGTAAGATCTATTTTTTATGCTCGTTATACACTATTGATTTGTATGTAAGCAGGTTAACACAAAACTACTAACTACTGATTCTTTTAATTCTAGATGTGTTGGAGATAGGTTAAAATGGACTCTTGTTGATGTATGTTCTCTTGCCTTGTTTATACGCATGTAAACAAATTTGATTTAGATTGTTGAATTTGTTTAAATAGTATATTTACCGTGCTTATAATATTTAGTGCAAGCAACAAGATGGAACTTGGGAATGCGGGTTCTACATAATGCGTTGGATGTATGAATTTGTGATTAGTCAACCATATGACTTGTCGACATCAGTATGTAGTCACTACACATTTTTTTTTCCTTACGTATGTTGGTGTGTTAAGTAACGGTTATGCTTTTCATAGGTTCCTTGGAAAAATAGGAGACCATATACTCAAAAGGAAATTGACAGCATAGTTGGTGAATGGATTGGTCATTTTGCAAAAGATTTACGGTTAGGTAATAATCTCCTTACGTGCTTTTTA
>CM067167.1:149739817-149742317 GCA_034093135.1 Erigeron breviscapus | reverse complement strand
CATGGATCTAAATTTTCTTTCAAAAGTCAAAGAAAGAACCAAGAAAATAACGGCCTATGCATTTTTATTGGCATCACCCTTCCTAAACTACCCTTTCTTTATTATAACATGTGTATTAATTTCTTTTTAATTAATTAAGGTAATAATTAATTATAACCATTGATTAATTCATTTGATGGTCAAGATTAGTTATCGTAGTTCTCGACATATTTTTAGTTCTCATTTTAACTTTTTACTATATATATATATATATATATAACCATTTGGGTTACCGCTCAGTGGCCACCTGCCCCCTAAAAAGAGACTTGGTGGGAACACCACCAGGTTCAAATCCTTGCAAAAGCATATTCAACCAGACAAGGTTTTGGGATCTCACTGCGAGGCAGCGTTGCACAGTGGCGGATCTAGGATTGAAACTCACGTGTGTCCAAATTTTGTTTAGGCAAAAAAATTTTTTCTCCCGTATTCAGTAACGGGTCGGGTCGGGTTTTTACGAAACATCATATATATGAATAACATTCTTTCGCAAAACGAGATTTTTTTCTCGAAGTACCTATTAACAATTAAGCGAAATTCTCACAAGATTCTTTAGTTATACCTTGCCATAACATTAATATAACATTTATTACGACCACTATTTTAACTACAAAGAAATAAAATGTGTTTTTTTTAATGTTGTACAATTCTTACTATAGGAATTGATCATTGGTAAATCTTGTTTGGTTCCTCCTTCTTCCCAATTTCAAACTTCCTCCCACGACCACCTTTAAATCTTGCTAAATTAATTGTTGGGCTATTTTTATTACACAATAACACTACTCTGAATTTTTTTTGGATAAGTTTAGTGTTATAAAGATTAGAGATTTTGAATTAGAAATAGAAGAAGAGTGACTAAAACGTTAAAAGTTTGATGGTATGCTACTAATGAACCATTAGGATTAGAAGAAGAGCTAATGCATCTTTCTAAATTGTTTTATTTTATAACTAACGGATCTAGATACAAAAACCACGTGTATCTAATTATAATTTATTTACTTCAAATGTTTTAAAAGACTTACTTTATAATTTACCTAGGTCCAAACTCTTGGATAACATGTGTCCAATCATAACTTTCTACATGCTTGCTAAAAAAAATTCCGATCTAACGTAGGTCCGTGGACCTACTTTAAACATACATAGAACCGCCCTTGGCGTTGCAGGGTCGCTAGTTTGAGAGGAAAAATTCCTCTATGAGACTAAGGGTTCCTAGGCATTTACCTTATTTATTATATATAAATAAAATGAGATAATGTTATGCATGAATCCTATTTTTTTTAGTTATTAAGTGCTTAATGTATTAAGTGACGGAATGTACATGTCAAAATTTCCCTTTATACAATTTTTCCTTATACATTTCATAAAAGGAAAAACACTATTTGATTAAGAGTAATGAGCTTAATAAAAAAAATTATTTGATCTATTAAATCAATTAATTAAGAGAGAAGTTTGAATTTAACTTAAAACAGAAGGATTGATTTAAGAGTTTTGCAACGAGGGATTGGCTTGGGAAGATCCAAGTTTAAGTCTTAGCAAGCATCGGGTTTTACCATTAATTCGTCGTCGTGCTAACGGGTTGATGGGTTTTCTCCGGATCGTGGAGTTAATTGGGCTAGGGAGTGCGTATATAACCATTAGGGAGCCGCGTACAAGTACCCGACATTATCTTAGTTGATCGTTAAAATATATATACATAAATAAAAAAAATAAAATTATATATTTATTGTTATAGTCAATACAAATAGTACTTATATATTCAAACATTATATCCACTTAATATTTAACGAAAAGACGAACAAATCTTAACATGATTGTACAACTAATAGTACTATTTCTTCTACTTTTTCTCCCCCTTGCAAATGAATAAAATTAGGTTTTGATTCAAATAAAACAAATATTAAATTAAACAAATAAAATAATTATTTGTCCATACTGAAAATTAGTGTGCATCATGAAAAACTTCATGCGTCAATGTATATAGTTGTGTTCTGTGAATTTTCATGCATCAATTTTATCATGATAAAGGGTTTAAAATCTTATTTTATTGTATTATTTAATATTGTTTTATAATAACAACCCATACTACACTGTAATTGTCATATAGAGGTGTTCATCAAACCGTCAAACCGTGAAAACCGGACCAAACCGGGGTACTTGGATTGGTTTGGTCGGATTGAGTTGTTAAAGTCTGGTCTGACGTTTTAAGTTTTGAAAAACCGGGTTCCTTGGTCCGGTTACGGTTTTAGCAAAACGTCAACCGTCAAAACCGGACCGGACCAAAAGATATATATGTATATATATAATATATTTACTTCACATATATATCAACCTTACCAGAGATATTCTATTTAACATTTACATATTTTAGTAGTATGTGCAATATATTACCAGATATGTTAGTTCATATATACTGTAAAAGATCTTTTGGTAGACAATTATAAGATATTCTATTAAACAATTTATT
>CM067167.1:149469817-149734817 GCA_034093135.1 Erigeron breviscapus | reverse complement strand
TCTGAATCATCCATTGCAATAAAACCTCTCAACGATGTTTCGTAGATGGCTAATGTGATATATTTGGAAGCACCAACGTTAACGGGATATTCATATACAAAAACGCCCGAAGCAGTTCGCTCCAGTGATACAACATCCGCAGCACAAACAGCTGAATTTCTTAGAAAGGTACATAAAAGTTTATGAAATCGAGAACTATAGCTACTAAACATGACGATATTGATGATTACTTACGATGCAGTTTGTAAGGGATCATCCAAAGTTTCTAAAAAATCCATTGTATGTTACTGGAATTTCTTATTCGGGAATTGTAATTCCGATGGTTACTGAGGAGTTATATAAAGGTACGTATTTATATGTACTTCGTTCTTTTGTGATATATAGTCGTCGTAAATCATATCATTTCTAAATTTATTGAGATTTCCTCATCATCTTAAAGGCAACGAGGAAGGATTACAACCTATTGTAAACATTCAAGTAAGCATATCACACAACTAGTTTTATCAAAGTTTTTCGAACATGCTTCTGATCAAGTTTAAAGCACAATGCATGCATATCCATGACTATACTGATCGAAAACTTTTAATCATATATAGGGATACATTGCGGGGAACCCACTGACAGATAAAACAGGCGATATAAACTCTAGGTTCAAATATTCTTATCACATGGCACTTATATCCGAAGAATTATACGAGGTATTTATAGATTCTTTCGATCTAGGGGAAATGTTGGATCTATAAGAAAAAACCCTACTTTTAGCCAAGTACCATGATCTTAGTAGCAATGTCGGAAATTTTGTGAATATTTACAGTCAGCAAGAGATAATTGCGACGGAGAATATGCAGAAGCTGATTCTAACAATCTACTATGCATGTCAGATATTAATGAAGTAAACAAAGTAAGAATAACTCGATCAGACCTGCTAAAAATATTACTTGCATCTTCATTATTTTCATTTGTCAGCCACACTAAAAATATTGCTTTCATTTTTTCAATACCAGCGAGTTGAACGTATCAACGCTCAAGGCATTTTGGATCCTGATTGCGATTCACCTACAAGTTTGGTTAAAGGTGGAAATCCGATAATCAAGGGAAACCGGAAATCTCACCTTACGGATCCAATCAAAATGTTTCCCGCTCGATCTTCCATCAAGGATATCAATTGTGTATGTAATTCTCACCATTGTATATATTTCTCTTCTGAATGAGCATATAAACTTATACGACATAATATCTTGTTTTAAACAGGTTAACAATTATGACTATGCAGCCGTTTGGGGTAATAATAAAGATGTTAGGAAAGCACTAGGTGTACGAGAGGTACGGCAACTAGTAACCAACTATATAAAAACGCCTTCATTTCAGCATTATACTCTAATAGATATATGTGGGCTAAGTTGCGTGGTATTGTAAGCAGGGAACAGTGAAGGAGTTTTTGTTATGTAATTTGGATATGCAGTACAACTATGGTAAACCTGCAATGAATTCGATGTCCAAAGTAGTTGTTGGAGTATAAGTGAAGCCATGACCAATTAGTCAAAAGTGGCAGACAAGGGACCCACTTGTTTAGGCTCTGTATCAACTCCAGACTTATGTTTAGGCAGGGCCCACTAGTATCAACTCCAAATCAGCTTTGCTTAGTCTCTTTTGTCTCAACTCTTGTAATAGAGCTATCTCAATCTCTATATAAGAGATCCTCTTGTATTTGTAAAATCATCTCATTCTTACACAAAAGAAATAATACACTCCTAGTTACCCGGTGGACGTAGGTCAGACCCAGACCGAACCACGTTAAATCATTGTGTTCTTTACTTTCTTTTTCTTGCCGAGAACACATGGTTCACAAAATTCAGATTCGACCTTTTTCAGATCTGGAAGCTTTCCTCTGGCGACAAGCATTTTCATCCCCTTTTCACTCATGTGGCCGAGTCGTTGATGCCAAAGCTTTGACGGACTCGACACTCTGGAAATTGCATTTGCACTCCCTGCAGGCACTTCAACCATATACAAGCTACCCCGTTTCTTTCCTTTGGCAATTACCATACTACCCTTGACAACCCTCCACTGTCGACCCCCAAAGTAGACACCGTACCCCTGGTCGTCTAATTGCCCAACAGAAATCAACATTCTTTTCAATTCTGGGATTAATCTAACATTTTTTAATGTCCAAACAGTACCTAAGCTTGTTTTCAAGTCAATATCCCCCATCCCGGTAACATCAAGTAATTTATTATTTGCAAGTTTTACCTTACCGAAATTACCCAGTCTGAGATTCTTCATTCTTCTTGAACTCCATATGGCATGAAACGATGCTCCCGAGTCCATAATCCATGCTTCAATTTCATCCTCAACACAACAAATTAAAGCATCATCTGAATCAGAGACTGTAGCAGCAGAATGTAACTCATTCTTGTCCGCGGGTGGTTTAGTGCATTGACTTCTGAAGTGACCATTCTCATTGCAGTTCCAACACTTTATATCTGTTCTTTCTTTTCTGACTTTAGAATTCCCTCTCCTGCCCCTGGATTTAGATCTGCCCCTGTAATTACTCCGTTCTTTCTTCCTACTTCTTCCCTCAGTGTTAAGCAAAACACTGGATGATTCACCTGTACTCCTTCTTCTAATATCCTCACCTAGGATAGAATCACGAATGCCGTCAAACTTGAGTTTAGTAGATCCTGATGATGAACTACTAATGGCAGTGACAAATCCTGACCAGCTCTCCGGTAAAGAGGATAAGAGCAATAAGGCTTGTACTTCATCATCAAATTCAATATCAACCGATAATAAACGGGATATAAGATTATTAAAGTCATTAACATGAGCAGCAACAGACGCACCTTCTTTCATACGGGTGTTCCAACTGTCTAATCAAAAATACCTTGTTAGACGCGGAAGGTTTCTCATACATGTTAGACAAAGCTTTCATCAACCCTTTGTTCGTGTTTTGGTTGCTTCAAGTGTTAATCTCAAATTTTTGATCTTTTATTGGGTAGTGTAACTCAAAGATGATGTCTGAAGACGGTAAGATCAAGATTGAGAAGTTTGAAGGACAAGATTTTGCTTGGTGGAAGATGCAAGTCGAGGACTTGCTTTGTCAGAAGGATTTGTTACAAGTTTTGACAGGTGATAAAACCGAGAAGGTGAATGATGATGTTTGACTTTAGCTCGTTCCTAGTTACCCTGGCCTTCTGGCTCTTCAGTTAACCTGAAGGCCAGCTGAAGCTATGCATAGCTTCAGCTTATCCAGCACCACAGACTTGGTGAACATATCTGCTGGATTCTTAGCACCGGAGATGTTCTTCAAGCTGATTGTACCATCATTAATCAGACCTCTGACAAAATGATACCTCATCCCGATGTGCTTTGTCTTTCCATGATAGACTGGATTTTTCGCCAATTTAACAGCACTCTCATTGTCACAGTACAATGAGTAATCAGCCTGTTGCTTCCCTAACTCTTCAAGAAAAGTCTTCAACCAAACTAGTTCTTTGCTTGCCTCTGCAACAGCCATATACTCGGCTTCTGTTGTAGATAAAGCCACACTTTTTTGAAGTCTGGACATCCAACTTACTGTTGTACCTCCCACTGTAAAGACATATCCTGTAGTGCTTTTAAATGTACCTTTGCAACCACCCAGATCAGCATCAGTATAACCTCTGAGTATAGCATCCTTTCCCTTGAAACACAACCCCATATTCCGAGTACCCTTCAGATAACGAAGAATCCACCTAACCCGAATCCACCTAACCCCTTCCCAATGTTCTTTCCCTGGATTAGACATGAATCGACTGACAACCCCCACAGCATGAGCAATATCTGGTCGGGTGCAAACCATTGCATACATAAGACTCCCAACCGCTGATGCATATGGAACCTTGGCCATCTCTCTTCTATCTTCTTCATCTTTAGGAGACTGATCTTTGGTAAGGATCAAATGAGATCCCAATGGAGTATTCCTCGGTTTGGTCTTCACATCATTCATCTTGAACCTTTCTAACACTTTCCCAATGTATTTTTCTTGGGACAAGGTTAGAGAATCGTCTTTCTTGTTTCAGATGCTCATTCCCAATATCTGTTTGGCTGGACCCAAGTCTTTCATTTCGAATTCATGGGACATCTGTTTCTTCAACTTGTTGATTTCATGCATGTCAGCTCCAACAATCAACATATCATCAACATATAGTAGCAAGATGATATAAGAGTTCTTGAATTTCTTCAAGTAACAACAATGATCCATCTGGCATCTTTTAAACCCGGACCTCTCCATGAAGTTATCGAACTTCATGTACCACTGTCTAGGCGCCTATTTAAGACCATATAAACTCTTCTTCAATTTGCATACCCAGTCTTCTTTCCCGACAACCTGAAATCCCTCAGGTTGTGCCATATAAATGTCTTCATTTAGGTCACCATGTAGAAAAGCTGTCTTAACATCTAGCTGCTCCAGATGTAATTTCTCTGCTGTAATTTCTCTGCTGCTACAATACTGAGAACAAGCCTGATGGTAGTCATCTTCACAACCGGAGAGAAGATCTCATCATAATCGACTCCCTTTTTCTGTTGAAACCCCTTGACAACTAAACGAGCTTTGAACCGTTTAGACCCATCGTGTTCTTCTTTGACCCTGTAAACCCATTTATTCTGTAATGCTCTCTTATTCTGCGGAAGCTTTACCAAAACCCAAGTTTTGTTCTTTTCAAGAGAGCTCATTTCTTCCTTCATAGCATTCTCCCACTATTCTCCCACTGGCGAGAATCTTTCACCTTGACTGCTTCTGTGTAACTGTCTGGTTCACCGTTTTCAGTTAGAAGAATGTAATTTGCTGAAGGATCATAGAATTGTGTCTGCTTTGCCACTCTGGTGGATCTCCTGACATAATGATCATTCTCGTCAGGCTGTTGTGGTAGTGGTTGTTGTACTTCATATGAACCTGTACTCCCACTATCAGAAGCTTCCTCTTCCTCATCATTTCCACCATTATCAAACTCTGTGCCGACATTTTCTGATTCTGTAACCGGTTCAGCGACCGATTCTGGTTACTAGTTCTTGTCTCGAACTCTACCTGCTGTTCCTGAACCTTTGAGTTTGATCCTGTTAAGTCTTTATACAACTCAGACTCATTAAAAGTGGCAGACAAGGGACCCACTTGTTTAGGCTCTGTATCAACTCCAGACTTATGCTTAGGCAGGGCCCACTTGTATCAACTCCAAATCAGCTTGCTTAGTCTCCTTTGTCTCAACTCTTGTAATAGAGCTATCTCAATCTCTATATAAGAGATCCTCTTGTATTTGTAAAATCATCTCATTCTTACACAAAAGAAATAATACACTCCTAGTTACCCGGTGGACGTAGGTCAGACCCAGACCGAACCACGTTAAATCATTGTGTTCTTTACTTTCTTTATTTCCAGATTCTGTTTGTGTGTCTAATCAGACCGAGCTCCTAACAGTAGTGTTGTCTACCATGAAAAGCTAAGTAAGAGAAACTGCAGAGCTTTGATTTTCAGGTACTAACTTGGTTATTACTTTTGGAAAGCCCAATATGCAAGCTTAGGTACTACTTTGTGTGTTTTTTTTTCCTATTATAAAGCGGAGATCATGACTTGAGAGTTCCACATTGGGTACACTCAAATGGATAAAGTTTCTTAATTTGACGAGGACTGAAAGTAATTGGGATGCATGGTATGTCGATGGGCAAGATGCCGGATACAAAACCACATATGCCCGTGATAACTACACTTTAGTATTTGCGACCGTAAAGGTACAACATATGCTACTTTTGTATAGATACAAAATTACTATCATCATAAGAACGGAATAAGAATGCTTTATGATTTTGTACTTGTGTAGGGAACAGGGCATAAAGCTCCCGAGGACAAACCTAGAAAAAGTTTTGAGATGGCCAAAAGATGGTTTGCATATAGACCTATCTAAATTCTAAACCGACCAGTTAATGGAAATCTAGAATCATATGTTATAATTGCCAAGGAACCCCTGTTTTGCAAGACATGTTAAAAAAATTACATTTAAGTTTTATACATGCCAACCAGCTTATTTTGGCATTACAATGGTGTGTCAATGATCATTTGTTGCCCCGTAATGAAATGGGTGATCTTGTTGTATTGTATGGTTATCGAAAATCCATGTAATTGACTTCATTACAATAAGTTTCACTTTGCATATAAATGATATTAAATACCATTTTTGAATTTTCTATACTGAATTAACTATAGATTGATATGTTGTTGTAGGGTAGATTTGTTATATACACTGCTCAAACTAGATCATGATTATTACCTGATTGGACCATGCTGCTGAAAGTCGAGCAGAGCAACAGCTCAGAAGGATTTCAATTCATCGTCTAGTTATAACCATATCCATCAAGAAATTTACCAACATTTATGTGAACAAAATACAAGCTGACATGCTCTTTTCAACAATCTACAAAGCTAGTGACCCCGACCATCTCAGAATCTCCTGATCTTAGGTAACTGACCGTCCTTACCACCATTTGGCTGCCTTCTCACACCCAAGTCCTTTCCTGACTGCTCAGGTGAAGGCAGTGCCCAACCACCACTTCTCGGCCCTCCCATCACTACAACATAAATAACAAGAAACATTATTGTATCACTATTAAATGACATGTAGTGAAGGTTAAACACAATTTAGACGTACCTTCATGAGTACTAACTCCACCACTCCACCCTGGTAGATGCTTTCTAGCTTCTCCTTTCCAAGCCTCTTCAAATCCACCAAGCTCATCTGACACAGCCCCAAAACAAACACATAAGGTTACTCAATGTCATGAATCCTGATGAATGCATTACTATATACTGTATTATTATACCTTCATTGATGTTGTGCAGCACTTGCATTGTATCTACTCGCCCATCTGATTTTAGATTCCTTGATACAGTATGGCCCTACCATCACAAGCCGGTTAACTTATTAAACCACAACAGATATGAGCAGTTGCAGAATATGGGGCAAATCAATAGCCAAAAACGAAACTAGTCAAAAGTCCCCCTAGTGTATAATTAATGCATACAATCTCCTATATCCTTTTATGAACACACATAAAAAACGACTCCATAGATCGCTATTGTAATAACCTAGTTTCCATATATCATCATGAAATATATTCATTATTCATAAATGAATCTGGATCAACTTGATCCAATCCGATCAATTACAAACCTACAATTTAAATTCACTTCCCAATATGCCCATTTTGCAACCTCTACCAGGTAAAAAGATACCTTATCATGAATTCCCCTTGAAAGCCTATGAGCAGCCTGGCCAGTCACTGAATCAGCTTCTTTATATTCCTCAAATCTCAACTGAAATTCCAGATAAAACAACATTTGAGTCATAGAAATATAAATGAATATTTTCTAGTAAACGTGAACCAATTACTCACTCCATCACTGCCAGTCCTTTTGGTTGAAGATGAAGTATAGTATGCTCCATTAGAACCCCCGTATGTTACGGTAGAGCTTTGAAAAGTGAAGCTATGGGCTTGTGGACGTGAGGGCATATTATTCATCATACTGAACATATCTCCAAACTGTGTCTGCCTTTGCTCTCTACCTGCAACAAGACAACTGGTTGCTTATTTGCATTGTTGTTCATTACATCAAATTTAAATTTCATATACATTAGAACCTAACTATTGTGAGCCTATATGTTATAAAGGCAAATAGAAACTCGAATTTAAAGATTTTGTCAGCTTATCCGAGTTCATATAACAAAAGGAATATACGTCACAAAATGCTTATGACACAGCTTTTTCTATATTCGGTAACGCTCATTCCTATTTAGAGGCGTATTTGCTCGACCTTGTTCATTTATTACAGTGATACTCCGTCTTGGCATATCAGCACAAGTCGGCTGTTTTAGCTCATCCGACAGATGACTTCAATCATCAAACACATACTAAAGTATATTAAAGCCGTATTCATAGAAATAACAAGTAAAACGCAGATCCAAAGGGGTAGCAACAAGCAAAACACACTCTACCTTCAAATTCATCATCAGGATGCTCAATGTAAGGTTGCATCTCATGCCTACTATGACTCCGAGGATTCTCTTTCTCACTGTCTTCAGCATCAGACTGATCTTTTTCGTCATCAGAGTTCAATTCTTCGATAATCGGTCCTCTTGAACTATTTGGCAGGGAAGGTCTACTTTCATGAATTCGACGTTGTTGTGCATCTATGAAAGGATTTGCTCTTGGACCAAATAAGCTTGACCCAAATGGATTCATATTCATGAAAGGACTCCCTGCGAGTCCAGACGGGAATACTCCACCAAATGGACGCGTAAAGAAAGGGTCCTCAAATGGATCCCTTCCTCCGAAAAGACTAGGCAAACCCCCGAAATCAGCAAAAGGATCGCCGAAACCAAAGACGGGATTGCCTCTTCCTCTCCCACCCTGCATCTTCTTCAAACTATTTTTTCTCTCTCTCTCTCTGAACAGTATAAAAGTAATTCAATAACATATATTCCGACAATCACAGAGTATATAATTCAGCAGTACAAATATGAAAGTAATATCAGGTATTCACAATAATCATAATAATATATTAACCAAAATAAAATATCTAAAATTAAGCAAAACTAAAAAAATACATATTTCTAATTATAATAAATGACTAAATAGAATATCAGATACCAATTTCTAAGTAATCAAAACTAAAAATTTATTTCCTAAAATTGAAGAAATCAAACAGAATAAAATCACATAATATAAATATCGATCGATGATTAAAACAAAATCTAATTCAGGTAACTGATAATTATAGATTCTATAAAAAAAATGAAAACATATCCAGTATGGTACCTTGTTTTTGCAAAATCGAGTGAATGAGGAACAAAGAGATGATTAATAATAATGTTAAGAGTAAAAATAAGAATAAGGTGACTGGTTATAATAGCGTTTTACGGTGGGTCGGTTAATCCAGGTTCGGTGCTAAAGAAAGTCTAGTCTAGTCTAGTAATAATACGAACTATACATTTTTATTTCTCTGTTGTATAAGAAATTTAGTAAGTTTTTTTTTTTACTCAGTCATTAATTGAGTAAATGTATAAGTGAACAAATGAATAAATAATGTTGTATACATCAATTCAATACAGTTATTTTTTGTTTATTAAGTCAAAAAACGAATACTTTTGATAACTTATTGGATTAAGTAGTTTTGATTAAGTCACGACTTATTTATTAAGTCATTAAACAAACACCACCTCACACAATTTTCTGAATTCACCTCTAAACATGATAATTGATTTCCAAAGTTAAACTAGTATTTTTCAAATTAAAAAATTTTTACACTTGTAAATCATTTATTTTTGTAATATATTACGTTTTGTTTGAAAAGTGTGAATTACTCGCAAATATTAGAAGATCTAGCATGCGTTGTTTTAACCGGGTCCGCGTTAGGAGATGCCCATTACTGAATAGATCCCTAATTTAAACCATTCGATGAGAAACTCTCATATCATCCAGAAATTTAGAAAGGAAAACTCAATCAGACCCACCATAGATAGAAATTAGTGCCCCCCCCCCCCCCCCCCGAATATATCTAGAGTAAGATTCGAATTCCTGACATTATGCGAGGAAAGAGGCCTCCTTGACACTAGACTATTTGATGATGGTTTGTAATATAATTACGGGCATATTTGTTAGGAGCTTTTGGAAACTTTAGCTTTTAGTTTTGAGCAATAAACTTCTATTACGTTAAAAGTTGTGTTTGTTTGCGACTGCTTTAAATTATTTTGAATATCTTTATAGGATTTTTGTGTTGTATATTTCTGGAACTATGGATGGAAGAACATCTAGAAACTAAAGACGCGTCTTTTTGTAAGTAAGAAAAGTAGGAAACCACTATTCCTTAAGTTGATAATTTCAGCAAAACCGAGTTTTCACGGAAAATAAATAAATATTGCATTAATGACTATTTTCGTAACATGTTATAATTCAATTCTAGTACTTTTGATAAAACTTAAACATTATTTTTTTAACGGGCTGGACTAAAATATAAGTCAATGACATGATAACATGTTGAATGTTAATGGGAGCTTAAATTAAGGATTACTCGTCATATATGCATGGTGTAATGACGAGTATGATTAATGACAATCAATCTCCATTCACGTTATAGAAAACCATTAAACCAAAGTTTAATTTGTTCTGAAAACTAAAATCCACATAATCTTTTGTTTTTCATGTTTTCTAAAAAGATGATGTTAAAACTTTGCATATTAATTTTTTTTTTTAACGGCCTCCATGATGATTTAGTTGCCAGGAAGGCAGGAATCATGCTAAATCAGTTTTCTATTTAACTAGTTTCTAAACAACCCAGCTGACCCGATACGACCATATCAAAAAAAAAAAAAAAAAAGGTAAAAAATCACCTAATACCACGTACGAAACTTCGAGTTACATTCGGGTCAGCCATTTAATTTGAAATTACTTAATCTTCAACATATATATTCATATAATATACGGATTACGGAGTATATATTTTCTTCCGTTAGTTCCACCATCATTTTAACTGTTTTTCGATCTCTTCTTTCTTCTTCTTCTTCTGTAAAATATATACTATAATAAATTAATAACATAATATATATAATCATAATACAGTAATATATTAATTCATTTAATTACCGATCAATCAATT
Source organism: Erigeron breviscapus (assembly GCA_034093135.1). NCBI lineage: Eukaryota > Viridiplantae > Streptophyta > Magnoliopsida > Asterales > Asteraceae > Erigeron > Erigeron breviscapus. The sequence continues at coordinate 149,724,133 of CM067167.1, read as the reverse complement.
TGCATGATTCAATATATATCATAAATATGTCGATGTCAGATTCTGATACATCTTTTTACGGTCGCAATGAGAATAAAAATTTCAGACGAACTAGTCGTGATCGTAAGTTTTCATTTTTATTTATTTCTATATGTGTGTACGTATTCATGTATATACGTGTATGCATGCGAAATGAATTTTGTTTCAGCTATTGATCATTTTAAATTTTAGATTCTTGTACATTTTGTTATCAAATGCATATATCATGTTTGTATGTATTAAATACTAATTCGTATTCGCTCATCATATGTTAGGATTATTGTATGAAATGATCAGATCGGCGAAAAGACCAGACTCCAAATCAAATTGGAAGGTATTAATTATCATCCAGCCCAAGTGTTTGAAAGTGTATTCAACTTTAATCTGAAGTTTATTGTATGTATACGACTTTTGTTTATATATAATTAAGACACTTCATTTTTGTCTAACCAAGCTTTTGCTAGCATCCATGCACTATATATCTAAAAAAGATAGATACACACAATAACAATATACATACTATAGAACTTTTCTATTAGGTGTATCCAACTTTTAGATTTCGGACTAGATTTATAGGTTGTCTTAAGGCCATTTACTTTCTATTTCCAAGTTGAATCAGTTAAATTTTAGTTTTATAGTTATTTCGTTCTTTGCTGTTTTCATTAGATGTTCCTTTTCTTAATTAGGTACTAATTATGGACAAAGTTACTGTTCGAATTCTGTCATACTTATGCAAAATGGCTGACATGACAGAAGGAGGAGTTTCATGTAAGACAAATAGACCAGTCTGAAAAAATTTGATTTTGGTCACTTGAATGGATGTAATTATTTGTTATTTCATTATCTGTTGACCGCCATATTTTATATTTTGAATTAGTGATAAATACCAATGACATTCGCATATGAATGATAATTAAGCATCATTATTTCTTTATGCAGTGGTGGAAGACATAAACAAGCGAAGACAACCACTGCCTAACATGGATGCAGTATACTACATCCAGCCAACAAAGGAAAAGTAATTCTTTTTTTTTTTTTATAACAATGGATATGCATTTATTTTTAGTTCTGTTTTTCTATCATTTGCTTTGCCTTCGCTTTCATACTGTCAATGTAGAACATTATGTAACAAAATACTCGTATTGAACACTTACTAGTCCTCGGGTTCCTCAAGATATATCAAGAGATGAACAGCAGCGTTTAGTTATAGGGAATGTGTTGTTATTATCATCCTTCACGAGATAATCTAGTGACATATGCCTCATTGTAGATGTTTCTAATCCATATCATCATCTCATAGAGATAATGTAAATCTTATAGTATTTCTGTTGAAATGCAGTGTTGTCTTGCTCTTGTCTGACATGGCTGGAAAATCACCTCTATATCGAGAGTAAGTGAAAGATTTCCTTTTTCTTTCCATCCTGTATCTTTAACTTTGATCTCAAACTTTTATTTTCTTTTTTTGTCTTTTCAGTGCGTACATCTTCTTCAGCTCAACCGTTCCAAGAGAATTGATTGCTGATATTAAAAAGGAGCCTACAATTAAATCTCGCATACGTGGCATGAAAGAGGTTGAACCATTTCGTTATCCCCTTTCTTTTAGTATTAGCAACTTTCTCGTTATACTAACTTTTGAGGGAATGCGCAGATGAACTTGGAGTACTTTGCCCTTGATAGCCAGGTATATGATATTGCTTGAATAAATTGGTTTCACTTATTTAATTGTCATTGTGATTGGCTGGGAACCGTAAATGATATGTTTTTTGTAGTAAGTTATGCACTATTTCCATCTATATGATGTGTTTTGGATTTGACAGACTAAAATTATTCCATACAGTGTTTTATTACTGATCACGGGAAGGCCTTTGAAGAACTTTACGGGGATATGGAAGTTAGCCGAAATGGAGATGAATATCTAACTGCAATGGCCAATCGTATCGCAACTGTTTTTGCTTCAATGCAGGTACGTAAATGTGTTCTATCTACCATGTTTGTATTAAAATTTGTATCTTATACGCTTTTCTGTTTCAGGAATTCCCATCTGTACGTTACCGAGCTGCCAAATCCCTTGACCCTACCACAATGACTACATTTTGTGATCTGATCCCTACAAAACTTGCTGCTGCTGTTTGGAATTGTCTTATGAAATATAAAACTCTCCCCAACTTCCCACAGATTGAAACGTGCGAGCTGCTCATCTTAGATAGATCAATAGACCAGGTATTTATCCTAATATGTCAGTTATTTGCTTTGTGTGGCCTCTCATCTTAAATTATGTCCTCTGATTTCTCCTTTCTAGGTGGCACCTATCATTCATGAATGGACCTATGATGCCATTATCCAGGATTTACTAGAAATGGATGGAAATAAATATGTTCACGAGGTTGGTCAAAACTTGTCCTATAATAGTCAAAACAATCAGTGGTGGTAAGATGGGTGGGCTGGGAACAGGTCAAACAGGTCACTTTTAGATAAGAGTCAAAATGGACCGGGTCTGTTTGACCACAAAATCAGTTTTAGTCCATACTAAAAAAACTGGAATGAAGTGTATATATTAGGTATGATTACAAAAAAAGTTGCAGTTTATATCTAAATATCTAAATAAATTGATTTAAAAGGTTCTATGCATTAAATCTGTGGAGCTTTAAACTTATTTGACCCGTTCCCTTTTTAGCTAACTTTGTGTTGAGCTGTTTGAACTAAAAGTCAACCCAAATCGACCAGTTTTATAAGTAAATGGGTCGAAATTGCCACTTCTAATAAAAACCGTTTAATGAGTTTGATTTTCTTTTGCTATTATATGTCAAGTAATTATACTGCTTAGGTTCCGAGCAAAACAGGTGGTTTTGAAAAGAAAGAGGCCCTTCTTGAGGAACATGATCCGGTGTGGCTAGAGCTCCGCCATTCACATATAGCAGATGTATGTCTAGTCAGCATTATATTTCAGTTTTAAACAAATATGATCATATGGTTTTTTATCAAGGGTCCCTTGTTAGGCTAGTGAACGGTTGCATAACAAGATGGCAAACTTTGTGTTGAAGAATAAAGCTGCACAGATGCATCAAGGTGCAAGGTCAGTTTGCAGATGCTTTCCATAAAACCGAACATTATATTTCTTAACAAGGTGGTCGTTTTATATGAATGTACCTGGTTTATAAAGCGGCATTTGCAATTCTTTTTTTGTCCCCTGTAGAGATGCTGATCAGGTGTCTACTCGTGACTTGCATAAGATGGTTCAAGCATTGCCACAATATAGTGAACAAATAGAAAGACTATCCCTCCATGTTGATGTAAGTTTCCAAACAATGTTAAATGTTACTCTCAGATACTGACTTTGGCATCACAATATTATCCCCTGCTGTAATCCTTTGCTATTTGATGATAGAAGTGTTAAGTAGATTACAGGTGGGTAGAAGGATGGATCATAAATATAAACTTATTAGTGAAAATTTCTTTATTTTATCACAGTTGATATTCCATCTAGTTTAGCTTAATCACCAGAGTGGATTTCTTTAGTCCTAATTAGTTTTCAAGATTCACTTGTTTCGGGACTTCACTAGCTACTACTTTGAAAAAGGGACATACTGTTACAATGCAAGCTGACTTAATATCTGGTTTGATTGAAATAGATTGCTGCAAAGATTAACAGTATTATCCGGGAGTTCGGACTTAGAGAGTTGGGGCAACTAGAGCAGGATCTTGTCTTTGGAGATGCAGGAACCAATGATGTCATCAACTTTCTTAAAGGACAAACGGTGAGAAATTTAATGCTATAAAAATAGTAGGAAAAACATCATCAATAGCTTATGAACATGCCTGTCTGTACGCACCAAGCTGTACATATCTATACTTATATATATGTTTTCTCTTCATCCAGGATGCAACAGATGAACATAAGGTACGATTATTAATGATCTATGCAGCAACTCGTCCTGAGAAGTTGGAGAATGCTAAATTTACAAAGTTGATGGAGGTAACGATTTTCTTCATCATTTAACTTTGATCTTATATGAGTTGTTTGATAATGATTCTTTGACATTATGTTATTGGATTATCTTGATATTTTGCTATTATTCGTATCATGTTTTTAGTTAGCAAACCTTTCTCCTGATGATATGAACGCTGTTTACAATATGAGATTTCTTGAGGCAGCCCCAGAAACCAAGAAGAACTCAAGTAGTGCCTTCTCATTTAAGAAGGTATGTACACGGCTTTATAGTTTGTTGACTTTCATGTTTGCTGAACTTCATCTTTGACTAGTCAGTATCTTCCTCTGGATATGATTTCAGAAGAAACATGCTCTTAGAAAAGATCGCCCTGGTGAAGAAGCGGCTTGGCAGTTATCCCGCTTTTATCCCGTGATTGAGGTGCCGTGTTGCACACTATTTTACAATAAACACATGTTAGCATCTCCTTTTTAGTGAGTAGAATTTAACATCATATAATGTTTTCAGGAACTCATTGAAAAACTTAGCAAAAATGAACTACCAGTGAATGAATACCCATGTATGAATGATCCAAGTCCAACTTTTCATGGGGCTTCACATTCTGTGTCTGCACGGGTACTTGATACTCCATCTGCTCACTCAATGAGATCGAGGCGATCAACATGGGCTAGGCCCCGCAACTCTGATGATGGGTATACCAGGTTGGCATGCTTGTAGTTAATTTATTGTGTGATTGTAAATTTGTAATTGTTGTAGATAATAATGCAGAAATTCATAACCTTGAACTACTCAACTACCATAAATCATACATGTGCGAATGACAACTAGATAGTGATCCCTACCTCCACTCCCTTCACTAATTAATTTAAAATGTGGCAATTTCGAAAGATACTTACAAACAGGGTATTTGGGTTATGATAGGTGTCAAAATAAAAACTTGCTGAACAGGTCAAACGTGTAGAAAGTCACACAGAGTACAATTTTAATGCATACAACGTCCTGAATTGCTTTATCTGCCTGCCCCTTGCTTTTGATAGATGGCTTTCTAACCGGCCGGCCTTAGACTATTCCTTGAGAAAGTGATTGTCGCATAGCGGCCTATCTCCCCCTTAATCTTAGATAGGTCGTCTGGGGTTCGCCGTGGTTCCTTTTATTGTTTTAGTAGTCATATAATATCTGATGCATTGGCTATTTGTTATAAACACAGACTAGAAAAGGGTCAACCTGGCCTAGACCGTTTTGACCTGCATTAAAAGGATCCTTTTGACTTGAGCCCTTCTAATAGCTCCAGTTAATCTTAGATCGTTTCATTGCTACTTATAGAGATGTAACCTCTCAATCTGTTCTGCAGTGATTCAGTTTTGAGGCGAACAACTAGCGAATTTAGAAAGATGGGTAAACGTATTTTTGTTTTTATTGTTGGCGGTGCAAGTAGATCAGAGGTAAGAATGTTCTGTTTTATTGGAAATAACAGATTCTAATATTCTATAGTGGTGAACATTATTCTGTTACATTTGCTTTTCAATCAGCTGCGGGTTTGTCATGAGTTAACATTAAAATTGAGAAGAGAAGTCATTCTAGGTTCATCTAGTCTTGATGATCCAGCCCAATTTGTTGAGGTCAGTAACATCTCATCTATTCTTGAAGTCTCACAGATAAGGAAATGCAACACTAAGATTAGGAACATACCAGAATGGTATTTTGGATGTGAAGGCATTCATTCACTAAATTTTTATACCTCTGATTCACATTTATGTACTTGAAGATCCTTTTTATATGATTGTGATTGATATATTCAATGTATATGTACAAAGTTTTGAATTGAAGTTACAAACTGTCACTTATTATCCAACAATTTTCAACATATAAAATTGTTAATTAAAGTTACAGATTTAGTGAATTAATGGTTTTCCGTCCTCCTCATCTAATCCGGATCCCTGTAACACCAAATATGGATCACTGCATACTGTGATTTGTAGATATATGCACTTGGTTTTTTCCCGAAAGGCACAGTAGAGTGTGATATGTGTTTATTAGATTGACTTGACTGATATTCCCATTGATTTTTATGTTTATGTATTTGTCATCATTATATCTCCATTGATGGCCTCTCTATGGTGATGCAGAAACTGAAGTCGCTGACTCCCACTGAGAACGAGAATGAAAATGAGAACGAGATCTCATTGGATGATCTTGAAATCTAGACACGGTCTTCTATTCATGCACCTAAACCAGTCATTTAACTCATTGCTAGTACTCTTTAAGTTATAGATCATAGATGTAAGCTCTGGCAATTATTGCCTCAAGCCTGGTTCTCATAAACACTTTGGTTCGTATGAAATTGTTTTTTCACCTTGTATATTCGTTTAAACGATTCTTTCTTACATATAATCTTTTATAGTATATAAAATCCATTTTTATTACATGGTTTTCACATCTTCTCCTTGGACAAGCTACCCACTATATACTCGCACATACATTTATAGAAATAGTAGTGTTAAAATTATTTATTTCTTTGACATTTGGCAGTGTTATGTTACAGAGTTACAGCTGTACTTGGCAAACAGTACTAAATGTCAATTTCTAATTTCTCTTCAGGGCTTCAAAAATGATTGAAAACAGGTTCTCTAAGGTACATAATATATGTCGATGATACGAAACTACGAACTAACTGTTAGTGGTGCAACCCAATAAGATTAACAAAAACATATATAGTGCATAGTACAGTAGTGAATCAAGTATCAGATCGAAAAATCAGAATCAAGTAAGTTTCTTCACAGGCAACTGTTGAATACTCGTGAGTTGTTTTGCCTTGCTATTAAGCAAGGTTTCCCCTTTCCGTTTCTTGATATCACCCACTAACCTCTTCACATACGCAATGTATCCATCAACATCAAATTTCCTCTTGCATCCAGCATAGTTCATGTATCGTATCTTTCCAAAGACTGGTCTCTCTCGCCAACCCTGGGACCAAAGAATTAAAGAAATGATATCTTAAATTTGTGGAAAAAAGGTAACATTTGTTAGTGCTATATGTATGGGTGTAATCAGTTAGTTGAATCTAAGATTTCATGTAAATAAATAAGAAGATACAAGCAACAAAATCAGACCTGGTCGTGTATACCACAAATTGACCACATACAACCAACGTATCCATTTGGATCTCTCCCGTCTAAATGATACTGCGAACAAAATCATTTACAAGTTTCTCAGATTTAAGACGGGGCATAGAAAAAAAAAATTGGTCAACTTTCACATACCTTGTCATTTAAATAGATTGCTATTTCTAAAGCTTCTTGGGGGCTAGTCGTCCATTCGAGGATTTTTTTTGCCCAGTACATTCTGTTATCATGTTATACGACAAAAATTAAAGTTCTTACAAAACCTGAAATCTCATATTCTTTTCTTCATGCTATATAAACAGGATCCCACACAAACACACAAGCAAAAAAACACCTTACCGCATGAAACCATGCATCTTTCCATTATGAACCATCTCTAATTGTGAAGCATTCCAAAGCTGCAAGTAAGAACAAGAATTCAAGTATAAGTATAGAAACTAGCTAGCTAAGAAATATAAACATTCAGTCTAAGACAAAAGATTTGCAAATGTTTACTAGAATAAGTGAAATAGAGTATAGTAGTTTACAAGATCTGCAGTTTGTGCCTTCTCCAGCTGCTCCCTCCTGCACATGATGCATCATATTTAAGTGATCAAACAAAGACTAAGAGGATCAAAACAAGCAATGCACTTACGTGTATAGATGTTCACGTGCGTCTAAGGCATGGTCCATAAGCGTTTTACGCGCCCAGTCCCATGCACCCTGTAACGAATCATAATGAGGCTGATAATAGCAGAAGTTATCAGACAGTTCCCTGCGCACGATCAGTTCCTCCAGAAATGTATCAACCGCCTTCATTCACCCGAAAAAGATCATGAAACTGATATTTATTAAATAATCGAAACAATACCAGTTACACTACCATTTACAAACCTGTGGATTAACTTTGCGTAATTTATGGGCCTCAATTGCACAGCGTTGGGCCGATATCTGCCCAAAGTGCAGATATGGAGAAAGACCAGAAAGCCCTTTGGGTTTTAAGGGGTTATTACGATCTGTGGAGTAATTCTTTAATCCAATTGTTAAGAAACCCTTAGTCCCCATCAATGTTTCCAATGCAGCATTTTCTCCTGATTTACACCATTCGATTTCAGGAACTTCAGCTCCTTCCCTGGCCATAAACCAATATTATCAACTTCAAAACATCCAATATGTCCCAACTCGATTATAAAAGTGAACCATATGTAAACACTCAAAATCGTACCTTACTACATTTTGAATAAGCGTTTCCCAATCGATAATCTGATTTGGGTTAGCCCATTTTCGGCTCTGAGGCAGTAACTTCGGAAATTCAATCAAATAATCAGGAAGCCAGTTATTGATCTTTCGTCTAATGGTTCTAGCTCCGTATTCCAACTTATCTGATGCCACCCATGTGGGTACTACGTTGTGTGCATCAACTTCATGAATCGAAACAGAATCAGACACCCTTTTAATAATCTCTTCTTTCCATCCCTTAACTTGCCTTAATGGTGAAAAATCCGTAACCAATAGCGAAGCTCCACATTCTTCTAAAAAACTAGGAATTGTATCTATAGCTTCCCCCTATATCAGACAACTTTTGGTTAATTTTATTCATCATTTTGTATTATATTCCCAAGTGCATAACAATGTATCCAACTTGTCACATTCAGTATGCTGTTGTGCGTATCAAACTTCCAATTTTCTTATTCCAAGTATTCTCTCCGTCCCAAAATAAGTGTATGGTTGAAAAAAACACAGTTTTAGGATATGCTTAATTATTGTATAGTGTAGTAGCAACGTGATACATTAAACTTGCTTTTGGGACAGACCGAAAAGGAAAGATGGACACTTATTTTGGGACAGACTTAAAAGGAAAGGTGGACACTTATTTTGGGACGGAGGGAGTATTAAACTTTCAAATATTTAATTATATACGGAGTATTTGATTACATCGATCTTCATCAAGTAAACAGGTTTTTTGTTTTGCTCTTTTGGCTAATGTGACAACCACACATCAACAAAACTAGTGTCATTTTATTGGTTTACAAGTAACAGAAACTCAGATATAATAACAATAACTAAAAGATCGTGACATACAATAACAAGTTCAAATTAGATACATTGATTAATTTTGTACACTTAGCCCTTTTATTATACTTATGCCTATACTAATTTTTGTCCATCTCAAAAAGGACCCTAACATGTGAACTAAATACTTGAAATAAATAAATTAATTAATTAAAAGAAAGAAAGAAAGACATAATACAAAATAGAATAATAAACGACTACTTGCCTGAAACAGGAAAAAGGGAATATGAAGAGTTTGTTGGATATCGAGATGAAGTTGTTGTAAGCCTCTTAACATAAACCCCAACTGACGAGCTTTTGCACCTAAAAACGAATCAAACAAATTAAACGCAACCGCGACAGGAACATTAAGTTTGTTGGCTTGATCAACGGCATGAATCAATGCCCAGTTATCTCTCAACCGTTGATCTCTAAACATCCAATATACGACTGGGCCGGGTTTAGGAAGTCGGTCTGTTACAATTGCTTCTTTAAGAACCCGGATTCGGCCTAATTGCACGGAAGTGGCAGCGGCGGCGGTTGTCATTTTTTTTGGAGAGAATGATAATGGAGGAAGTGATGGAGGCAGATAGGCAATGGCGGTTGCGGAAGAGATTAGTTGAAAAAGGATGAAAGAAAAATGGAGGGAAAATGGGAAGTTATGGTTTAGAAATGTACACGTTTACAGATTTGATTGGCTTTGATGCTGTACACGTCATCTAGATAAAGTGCATCAATTAACTTTGATGTAACCGCTTTGAAAAGCGCTGTTTCTTTTTAAGGATTTGGGCCCACGCTTTAATGGCCAAATGCCAATGGGTTTACATGTAACTGGGCTGCAGTCAACTTTAGAGTCAGATTGATCTTTTAACCATTGGGGGTAACCCGACCAGGAAAAGGTTAACCCGACCAGGAGCATTAGCGGCGACGTCGCCGCTAATACTCTGTTACTGACGGAGCCGCTAATATTCTTCCAGATTAGCCGTTACTGACATGGGGGCCCGCAGTATTAACGCTGCCTGGTCGGGGTTTGACTTTTTTGGCCTGGTGGGCTTACGCTCCTCGAAATTTAAATGAATGGATACATAAATATTGTAGTTTTAGAGGCATTGGGTTATTATTTTATCATCAAATCAGATAAATAAATATTTATACATTAACGTTAAAGGAAATGATATATCCTTTTAAAAATTAGCTTAATAATTCTTCTAACAATGGTAAAATATGACAAGTGTAAACCACTTATTCACTTTCTTGATCTTGTCCTTTGATTTTGCCACTTGTCATTATCTTATCATTAAGAGGATTTTTAGGCTATTTGATTAGGATGACTAATCATTTTCCTAACATTAATATTAAGAGACATATTCTTGGGTTAATTGACCATGTGGCCATCCACACCTATGAAAACTTGTTGCGTATTTATACATGTTTTAGCTTGTTAATCATAGTTTTCTGAAACTATGTTTAAGGTTTTTTTTTTTTGACAAGTGAATTTTACCTCAGACGCGTATGATGTGTGCTAATCGCACAACGAAAGGGTCTCGCACTAAGCGGATCTTAAATAGTCTTTCTCACCATACCACCTCCTTAATTGGAAAATACCGTCGAGGAGAACCTACCAAGGTTCGAACTCGAGACCTTGGAGTAAACTCTCCCGGGGCCCCGCATAGCAGGTTTAGTGAAACACCCCTGGCCTATGTTTAAGTGTTTAACTGATTCCAAACTATGATTTGTTAATAGTAGTTTTTCCTTTCTCAGGCATTACATGTAACTGGGTTGTAGCTTCCTAAATGGATAAAGTAATTGAATGTGAATATATATAAGAACAATTGTTTTTACTTAATAGTAAAAAAAAACAAATATTTATGCATTAATTAATGCTTATATTGAGAGGCATATTTCTTAGGTTAATTGGCTAATTTACCATGGACCATCCACTCCGATCAAAACTTGTTGCGTATTTGTACATGTTTGGGCTTGTAAATTATATTCCCTCCGTCCCACTAGAAGTGTCCTACTTTGAATATTCAAAGTCTTTATTTTTAAACTTTGACCTTAAATATATTTTGTTGTGTTATATAAAACTTGATAAAAGTTATACCATTAAAAAACACGTCTAAAACGCAACAAATTCATATAACTTTTATCAAATATTATCTAACACAAATAAAACTATTTAAGGTCAAAGTTACAAATGTTAGACTTTGAAAATTCAAAACATGACACTTATAGTGGGACGGAGGGAGTAGTTTTTTGAAACTATGTCTAACTGATTCCAAACTATGATTTGTTAGTACTAGTTTCTCTTTGCTCGGTACATTGTAATTGGCATGAGTTTTGTTTTATTGTAGTACAGTACATGTAGTTAATGCCTTGGGAAAGTTGTGGAATATATAATATTAGTAATATCTAGATTTATAATCATATAATTGGCTTCTAGCTAATATAATTATCTCCTTAAAAAAAACTAGGATGTCTAGGTATTGGTCGGTTTTCAAGTGATAGTAACACTTTAGGCTTTGAGTGTTTTTGTCATTTTTTGACATTTTTGTGTTGGGTTATTAGTACAAACATCTTCTTAGAGAAATTGATAAATCAAACAAATCAACTTAATAATTGACTTTACAACATGAGGATGACACTTGTAATAATCAAAGGAATAGATTGGGAGATAGAATGAATGTATTATAATTGTCATGTGACAAAAGCTTTATAGCTGAACGGAGTGGAGCGATGGATCAAGTGACCCATGCATGGATTGCCTGTTAGTCAGCTACACCACCCATGCTAGACCCCTAGCTAAAAAAACTTCTTTTAGCGACTTCTGCACATCGCTGACCACATCTTTCTCTTTGTTTTGACTATCTACCAAACCTTTTTCTCTCTCTTATTTTTTTATTCCGCAACCAATCACCTAAAGCCCTTTGTTGAAAGTTCTCCACGCAACTAGATGGGCCCAATCCTACTTTTTTAAGGGACTACCTAAGGCAACCTAACATGTCACATGGCGCAAGCTGCCATGGGGCTACTCCACTCCTCTCAGCCTAAGTTGATGATTAAGTTGATTTTTCGGAGGATATATCATTAGCCTTTTATGGCCTTCTTTTGATTTTCGAGACTTTGAATATGGTCCTGTAAAAACTAAAAACTGCATCTGAAACAGGAGCAGGTCGAGAATGAAAGAACATAGCACATAGATCATAGATGTATGTCAATACTACAAATTTTGCATTGTGTGAACTTTGTTATACCTTTTTCAGTTTTGCTTACTCTATAACAAAAAGAATGCCTAGTAATCAATTCGATGAATTACAGTAACTTAATTGGGTATAGCGAGTTGTTTTGCTTTGCTATTAAGCAAGATTTCCTCTTTTTGTTTCTTGACAGCTCTTACTAACTTCTTCACATAAGCAATGTATCCATCAACATTGAATTTCCTGCTGCAACCCGCATAGGTCATGGATCGTATCTTACCATAGACCGGTCGTTCTTGAAAACCCTGAAACGAAATAAAGATTTGACCCACAAAATGAAAAAAAAGGCAAAAAAGAAGGAAAATGATGTAAAACTAATAAATTCAAGAATTTATACGAATTACAAAGCATAAATTGGGAAAGATTACATACATTATCGTGTACACCACAGATTGACCACATTATACCAGCGTACCCGTTTGGATCTCTCCCATCAATATGATACTGTGCAGAGTAAACAAAATTTTTATTAGACTAGTTACATTTCACATGGTGGTGGCAAAATGGGTGGGTCATATGAATTTGGATTTCTAAAAAAGGTTACTTTTTGGTACATGAAGAAAATGGGTTTTGATTGAGAGACTCAAAATATATTTGTATATTGGAATAAATATGTATCTAACTAATGTGCTAAAGGGCGGTCTAAAATGAAGATTAGGGTCCGGAAATTTAATATTTGTGGGCAATTTGCAGTTGCCTTTGGTCCACTTCTATAAAACAAAGTGTTGTAAGAGGTTAATAAAGTGATGTAGGAGATTTTGTGCATATAAGCTAAATGTTTTTATCCATTTGACCCGTTAAGACAAAACATAAACTAAAATGACCATGCAAGTAGCTAAGGCCCTTATACATATGATTAATCGATTACCTTGTCATTCAAATAGACTGCTATTTCTACAGCTTCTTGCGGGCTGCTCGTCCATTCAAGAATCTTTTTTGCCCAATACATTCTGTTATCACCTTTTGCGAATTAGAGACAAAACTTAACCAAATTTTACAAATAACGGTAGAAGAAAAATCAATCTCTTCATTCCTTAAGTTCCATTTTATCAAAATCATCAGTTTACTTGATTCTTTTTTACCATTTATTGTCATAAATCTTCTATCATATATATATTGACAAGTTTGGTTGCTAATCTGTGGTATTCTGCTGCTTGTGAGCCATATTATCTTTTTATCTTATTTCTGTTCACCACCAACCACAATGGAATAATTGCTACTTACCGCATATAGCCATGCATCTTCCCATAATGAACCATCTCTAGCTGAGAAGCATTCCAGAGCTGAAAGTAAGCAATAAGCATAATAAACCATTTATAAGCACACAAGTTTGCTATCAAAAAAATTAAAGATAAACGATTTAACAATATTTAAGTGGGAGATCAAAGAAAGTATGATAGCTTACAGGATCTGCAGTTTGTGCCTTCTCCAGCTGCTCAATTCTGCGTACAATGCATCATAATTAAATAATCAACCAAAGTCTAAAAGATTCAAAACAAGCAATGCACTCACGTGTATATACGTTCACGTTTGTCAAAAGCATGGTCTAAAAGTGTTGTCCGAGCCCAATCCCATGCACCATGAAATGAATCATAATGAGGCTCGTAATAGCAGAAGTTATCAGCTAGTTCCCTCCACACGACCAGTTCATCCAAAAATTTGTCAACTGCCTTCAATCCATAATCAAAGATGATGAGATTTGATAGTGTTAGAAAAGAATTTCAATCAAAACTATCAAAACAAAACAAAACTGTCAAAAAAATGTTTCTTACAATACCAACCTGTGGATAAACTTTGCGCAGTTTACGTGCCTCAAGGGCACAACGTTGGGCTGATATCTGCCCAAAATGCAAATATGGAGAAAGACCTGAAGTTGCTTTGGGTTTAAAAGGGTTATTCCGGTCTGCAGCGTAGTTCTCCAATCTAGTTGCTAAAAAACCAGTCTTACTACCCATTAATGTTTCTAAGGCGGCAATTTCTCCTGGTTCACACCAGTCGATTTCAGGAACTTCAGCGCCTTCCCTGGCCATATGATCATATAATTATCAGCCTTCATAAATTTAACTAACCTCTAAATGCAATATATTAATATATTACCTTACTACATTTTCAATAAGATTCTCCCAGTCAATAACTCGATTTGGGGCAACCCATTTCCTGGTCCGAGGCTTTATTATTGGGAATTCAGTCAGATAGTCAGGAAACTGGTTATAGATTTTTGGTCTAATGGTTCTAGCATAATCTTCCAACTTGTCTGATGCCGCCCATATGGGTACAATGTTATGTGCATCCACTTCATGAATCGATACAGAATCAGGTACCCTTTTAGTTATTTCTTCTTTCCAGCCTCGAACTTGCCTTAAAGGTGAGAAATCGGTAACCAACAGGGAAGCTCCACATTCTTCAACAAAACTCGGAATAGTTTCAGTGGCTTCTCCCTGCATCAAACATAATAGTTTATCTAACCAAGCTCTAAAAACAACTACTGTATTAATTAAGAAGGATATTTAACTGTTATAGGTGATGTCAAACAAATAGCAACCTACCTCAAGTTTTGCATCTTTAATAAACTTTTTGTTTTATTCTTTTTTGGTAATCATGGGTGTCCTACTCGCTTTGCGAGTAGACTAATCCCAATAATTGTCTCTCTTTTGCGAGCCCAGAGTCAAAACAGGTGAGCCACTGTGGTCACTAGCGTATAGAGTATTTTTTAAGGAACAAGAATTTGAACTTGTGACCTTCAGGGAGTTTCATCCTTTAGGAGACACATGCCCAACCAATGGACCACCACCCTAGTGGTTATCTTTAAGTAATTTTACCTTTATCTAAAGAATAGGGATTGCAATTCATGACACAAACCCAACTGTTGGGGCTAAACAGGTTTGCATTGTAACCCATAACACATTTAACAAATTGGTCGGGTTCAGGCTATCCTTTACGACCCCACAATCTACGTAAAACAACTAGTACAAGCTTAAATTATCGATGAATCTATCTCTCTTATGAATTTGTAACCGTTAGAATGTACTTTGTTATGTTAATCCCTTCAAATTAAGAGGTAAACCAGACTAATAGTAGATGGGTTATCTATTATAACTTTATAAGTAGTAGCAAGAATAATGTTGTTAAATAAAAATCAGTAATAAAACATCAAATAATATTGAAGTCATGACTCGCCTGAAACAAGAAGAAAGGAATATGAAGATTATCTTCGATATCGCGATGAAGTTGTTGTAACCCTCTTAACATAAACCCCAACTGACGAGCTTTTGCACCTAAAAACGAATCAAACAAATTAAACGCAACCGCGACAGGAACATTAAGCCTATTCGCTTGATCAACCGCGTGAATCAATGCCCAGTTATCTCTCAACCGCTGATCTCTAAACATCCAATATACAACTGGACCGGTTTTATTAGACTGTTGAGGAAGTTGTCCTAATCCCTCTTTTAGAACCCGAATTCTGCCTAAATGCACCGCCGTGGATCCGATCAAAGACGAAGCAGATGCACTTGCGGCCATTGGAAGAAAGTGTATGGTTGTGGGATGGTGGTGTTAAAACTTAAAAGAGTATGAATGCAATGAAGCAAAAGTTTCATTCAGTTTACAAGAAATAAAAAATTGGAGGGAACTTACCGATGGAGGTAGTGGTTTGAAAATGTACATGTCATTAGATTGGATTGGTCAAGATTTAGACACGTCATCAATGTTATTTGGCCTTGATGTGTACACGTCGTCATTGAAAAAAATTGTATTAAAAATCGATGTAACTTCGAACCATACTGATACTTACTCGTATTTATTACTCCCTCCTCTTGTCATTTGACTTGTGCACATTTGACTAATACAGATTTCTAAGGAAAGTCAAAAATATTTAAGTCGATAAATTGACATTTTCTTTCTAAGTTGTTTTGAAAATGATAACTTAAAATAATATTAGTATTTATTTATCCGTTATAAAAAGAACGAAATGCATTTTTGGTCCCTGTGTTATCACACCATTTGCAAATTTCATACAAATGTGTGCAAGATGGTATTGGTAGTATCACACCATTTGCATCCTTGGTCCAAAACTAACTGGCCGTTAGTTTTTCTCCGTTAGTGTAGCCATGTACCCACCATGTGAGGGGCAAAATCGTCCTTTCCCATATAGATAAACATAAACAAGTTTCACCCTCTACTTTTTCTTCCTCCTTTTCTATTACCTGCTGCTTCTTTTTTCTATATCCATATGTCTCTAATTATCTATCTCTATTACCTGCTACTTTTTCTCTAATTATCTATCTTTATCTATCCATGTACTCATAAATACATACATCTATATCTATATCTTACTTCTCTAATTATCTATCTTTATCTATCCATGTACTCATAAATACATACATCTATATCTATATCTTACTTTCATATCTTAAACAAAAATTTCGAATACTTCATAATCATCATCATTAACATCAACAACAACAATAAAATCCACTTATTCTATTCCTAGATCAATGAATCTAAACACTAAATTACTAACAAAAATTATAAAAATCCCTAAATAAAAACTAACTTCATTATAAAAAAGAAAACAAAGATAATAATATTTCACAAAAAGTTTACCATGATTAACAAAAAACAAATACCACCGAGCTATATATATATTATATATATATATATCTTCACCACCATCGTGATATCTCGCCACTGCTGGCAAAACACCTCAACGGAACCACCACTATCGCAGCAGTAACCCTAAACAACCATCACGTTTTCTCGCTTTAGAAACCCAAAACCACCACACCTCTCACTCTTTCTCTCGTCTGCAACCGCAAGCCACCATCTACCGCCGCCACCCTATAGCGGAGCACCACCAGGGATGTCACCCACTACCATCCACAACCATCAAAACCGATCAGGACAGATCGGAAATTACATAAGTTTCAAAAGGAATAAAGATTCTTTTTGTCCATTGGAATTGGGTTATAAATTAGTTTTGATTGTGAAAATATTTTGGGGGAAAAAGAAAGGAGAAAGATAGATCTGGAAAAAAGAGAGATATATCTGGTAGGTACACTATCCTTGAATCTTTCTCTTCTCTCCTCCTCATGTTGCAGATCTGGTAGGTATAATATAGTTTGTTTGTTGATATGCTGGGTATAGATCTATTGAAGTTTATAGCGTGTTCTCTCCTATTCTTCCAAACAAATCTATTGATTTACAATGGAAAAAAAAAAGCTGGAATTTATCACCAAATGGAAGTTGAATGGTGAGGATTTTATTTGGGTCTTGTTATCGTTTAAGTAAATTTTTATATTTAATTGTTATTGTTATTTGATGGTTGGAATCTTGAGAATGATGGGTTTGATCTTTAAAAGAAGATGGAGAAAGAATAAAGGGTGTTTACAAAAATACCCTCATGTGAAATGCACATGGGGAGATTAACGGGAAAAAAACTAACGGCCAGTTAGTTTTGGACCAAGGATGCAACTGGTGTGATACCACCAATACCATCTTGCACACTTGCAAATGGTGTGATATCACAGGACAAAAAATGCATTTCGTTCATATGAACAGTAGGTTTATTCTTTCTTGTGAGCTCGGAATCTTTGATACAATCCTCCCTCCCTTTTGTTATCTCTAAAACAAAATTAAATACTAGTAAATACCAATCTTTAAAGGGCCTTTTACTTTTGTATCATCAATGATTGTTTGAACCTACAATCTGATAAGAATTGAATCAAAGCTGATCAAGCCCTTTTAAATGGGCCGCATATGTATTTATGTCAATCAAATAAGCATCTATACAAGATTATTTAGTGTTGCTCATATCGTGTATTACTGTATTTTAAAAGCTCTGGAACAAGTAGGCACAAAAATAAACCACAATACAAACAAAGTGGAGCAATATCTTGAATAAAAGCTGTCACAAGGGCATCACATCATCATGTGTTATTGCATCTGCTTTACCGTTTCATCATTTGTCCAACTGACAATAATCAATTGTGAAGGGGTGGTCTCACATCCCACCACCATCCAAAACATTTCAGCCAAATCGGTCTTGCCTTCTTTTATAGTTCACCGAAGAAAGGTGCTAATTTTTCAAGAAATAATCAATCACAATGGGCTGCCAGCGTTTTCAAATGTGAAGATGTTGAACACAGTGATTTGGTCAGCTATATACATTATTTGGAGTTTCAAAAACTATAGTGTTCAGGCCAAGCTCTAATGTGGTAACAAATTTATACAAACAAATTCAAGTCAAGGGCCATTAATACTTATGTCGCACTGCATTTGCACAATATGTCTAATTTCATATATCCAACCCCTTTGGATTCCAACAGATTGTAGTGTTTCTTTTGCTTTTTCACAAGTGTAACAAAATGGCCATGAAAAAGTATTGTATCTACTAGAGAAAAAAGGAAGAAGAAAATTAGGATGGCCGAAAGAATCTGCAAACGCAAGTCACTCGTGTACACAAATGTTAAATCGAGAACAAGTATGACTGTGATATATGAACATTGTATGGTACAAAAGCTTAAATAGGAAAGAAAACGACTTGAACTGACCAAAATGGACAAACAAATTTAAAGCTATCAATAAGAGCCTTTGTAAATTAGCACAAAGACGAGCTTAGAAACCTAGACACAAAATACCTAAATTGATCTGAATAAACAACTTAACCTTAAACAGGTGAGAAGCATACCGGTATTACCACGGCTACTCCGATTTAATATCTTGTGTAGAAGCATGCAATCCATCATTTTCTTTTCCATCACTTTTCAAACCCTCTCTTAACTGGAAGAGACGAAAAGAGAACAATTATTATACTGGGGCATAAAACCTTCAGGATGAAGAGCAGCATTTTGTCATGTAAATTTATTAATTAGAAGAAAAAAAAGATATTTTTCCGTTCTGTTTGATCGGAATTGCAACAGTTTCCTTTCTAGGATGAGTGAAATTCAGGAGAAAATCTCATTAAGGAGAAAAGGGTAGCGAGAAATTTGCTCAAGGAGAAAATTGCTTGGTTTTTTGGTGGTCACCATAGAATTGATACCAACTATAATCCGTATGAATTGTCAATATTGAAGATTACTTATGAAAAATGTTAATGATCAAATATTTCTCAAATATGACTACACTACTTTTAATGTAAAAGAAGAGATATAACCACTGTTAACCAAGACTTCAAAATAAGGTTGCAGTCTTTTTACCTGTCGCAGAACTTTCTTCTGGTAACGATAGCCCTAATAAAATAAACAAGCACAGCATTAGTAACTTATGCAACAACAGGCTAAAGATAGATGTAGAAATATCATAATACCTTGTCTGTTCCGTATATGAAGTCGCAGTAAGTAAAGACAGATGCAAAATTGCTTTGGCTTTGTCCTCCAACGTAATGGTGATAATCATGGTAATCAGCTCCGCCATAGAAAGGGATGAATTTTGTGAATGTCCACGGGAAATCATACCTGCATAATACAAATTCCAACAGTAGCGTAGTTGTTTTTTTTGTTCAGTTGTATTAAAAGGATAATGTATAGAACCTACAAGTAGCATTTCAATGAACATATTTTTTGAAAAGATCACATTGAGGTTGTGTCTTAATACAAAATATAGAGTGATGACATAATCTATTTGTTGCTTCAAATCAAGAGATAGAATAGAAGAAATTACTATCTAATAAAAGGATATACTAAAATCTGGTTTTCGTACAAAAACAGTAGTACAATATAGTTTTCTGTGATAAAATGCATTATAGTAGAAAGAAATCATAGAAGAGAATTGTTTAAGTCATTTCATTTATCTTCTAAGCAATGGCTTAAACTCTCTTCTAACTTCTTGAGAAACATTATTAATGGCTTGAAGTCTATAAGAGTTTAGTAGCCTACAACATAACCGTTCCCATATTTTCCTCAACGAATAGATAGGCAATGACAGGGTGAAAAAACTAGTGATTCTGATTAATGTGATTAATAGTAAATACTAAATACGAATCGATCACTTGAATATGTATATTTAATTATTTAACTATGTTTTAGTTCCCTTAAATATTAAGGTAAATGTCTGCTTAGACATTTCTAACTTGGAACCATTGTAGGAAAAGTAAAAGAGCAAATGTAACTGTCTCGTATGGTTCTTCCAACTTCACACAGCTGTTTAGGCATTAATTCAAAATTACATATATTTATATAGATAACAATAATAAATCATCAAACTGAAAAAAACAAATATATATTCTATGTTATGTTCATATCTTGAAATATTTAGTATCATTATCAGCCTTAGATATACATAGATTAACTAGTAAGTCCTAATCGCAGAATTTCCTGCAGAATAGAACCCTTGCAGTATTACTATTACTCTATTAGAAAAGGCGGAATTCGGTAACAACTGGAACGTCAAAAGAGCGAGGAAACAACATAAATAGACCTATCACGGAATAAAAACATGAACTTTGTTTTTCTATCTACACATTCTAAGTAGAATTTCATAATTGATGTAATAGACCTTTCATTAGTGATGTTTGGCCTTGGAGTGCAGCGCAAAAGTAACGAAAAAGACATAGAAAGCAAAACACACACACCACAAAAGTGGGGTTAGAGAAAAGGATAAGTGGGGTTTGGGGAGGAAAAAGTAATTTGATCATTTTCCATAGTTCCAAAAGTCAAATCATCTATACTTAAGATCACACTATTTCCAATCAGGCCTAAGTTTAATCGATTATTAATCATCATTTCAACATATAAGCCAAATTTGAAAGTAAACAGTAATCACGGGGAATCTAAAAAAATAAGGCTAGAAGGTTTGAATTTAATACAAAAGCATGCTTACTTACCCACTGTGAGTCTCAATGGCCTCAATCTGCCTCAAAGCAATCCAAAGCCAGAATGTAATCATATGACCCGGAACCATGGCGGGCCCAAGAAAAGATGGAATCCCAAGAATCAAAACCTCGGCCCAGTGTGCATATGGTGCTGCATATCCTATAGGTGCTGTATATTCATGATGAACCTTATGGATTTTTTCATACCCCCACTTTCCATGCAAAAATCTATGGATCCAATAATTCGTGAAATCCTCAACTATAAAGTAAATGAACAATTGAGAAGCAACCTCCGTTAGTGATGGCAATGGTAAGCTTGTTCGAATGCCAATCATCTACAAAAGCATTTAGTAAGCCAGTCAATATTCCAACAAATCTTTAAAGTGAAAGTAAAATATTCCCAATCATATGCAACCGGAAAATGAAGAAAAAGCAGTAGTGCACGATTTAACTTTTTCCTTGCCTTAAGACAAATAAGTTAGTTAAACTTAATTTTAAAGATGTGTGAACATCAGACTATAATTCAACTAAACCACCAAACATAACATCAACATAAGAATAATCTAAATAAACAAATGGACGAGAATTAAACGGTGATGTAAGAACTGTACAGAAACCATGATTAGGATCAATATTACAAACCCGAAACTCGTTTTGTTAGGCTTATAAAAAACATAACCGCCCATTTCAGTATTGTGCATATCGTTCTTCAAAACTGACCTTTTTATGTACTAAACTTTGTAGCTACTATTGTATGTATCATTCATTCATTCTATCTTAAACCAGTAAATTTGAGTATGTCGGACCACATATCAAAAGGTAGATATATCTTTTAGGGAGATGTCATAGAATAGCAATAAACATTTCCAGGACGTCCATGTAGATATACATGTGTTCTGTTCTTTTAGGTAAGTATAACTTTCCTGCTTGTCTGGATTTTACCATTTTTAATACTAGTAACATGGGTGACGTGGGCAAAAGATACTTTTAATACATTGTTCTTTCAATTAAAATGATAAACATTAGGCTTTAGCGGGTCGAGTAAAGTTATAATTACCTATACAAACAAGAAAAACGTATACTCATATCGATGAACAGTCTGCAGTCTAGAAAAATTTATTAAGTTCAGAGAAGCCTAATTCTTTTCTTTTTATTTTTATCTTTTAAAGTACTAAACTTTCCAAAACCTACTAATTTATCTATCATTCAGACGGGGGATAACCCGAAACATAAGTTTCAGAAAGTATTACGATACATACATTACTAAGAGGGTGTTTGGGACTACGTTTTGGAAGTGATTATTTGATTATTACGTTTGTAAAACACAAATAATACAAAAAAAGTGTTTGAGTGAATAGTGATTATTTGCTATGAAAACGCGATTTTGAAGAAGCATGGACATCCATGCTTTTTCAAGAAGCAGTTTTGAAAACTTAGAATCTATTTTGAAAACACAAAATCTATTTTGAAAACGCAATACCAAACACCCCCGAAAAGTCTAAAACATGTATACCCGGATACATTTCAATAACGGTTTCCCATCTAACACATAGCATAAAAACCCGCAAATCGCACAAAAAGGTACTCTACTTCTAACAAATAAATAAGTAAATAAATAAATAAACAAATAATGGAAAGAAGGCTTACTTTAATAGAAGGATAGGAAACAAGCTGAAGAGGACCAACAACTAAAACAAACATACGCATAACATCGACATAACAATTGAGATTATCGACAAACGAGAATTTGACTTTAGGTTGGATTTTATAGGCAATGATATATTTAGAGAATATACGTTCTGTGAATATATAAAAAAGAGGGACAAGAGTGAAAACAAGAAACAAAAATAAAATGTTGTGACAGTAAAGAAAATAATCGGATTTAGTGGATGTGTAATTAAACCAATATGTTTCTAATGTTGTTAGTGATCTGTTTAGTGATGTTTCGGCGTCATGGATGGAGGTGTAAGGAAGCATTTTTTTTCTATATTTTTTCTTTTGGTGTGATAATTTGGGGATCGGCGTTGACGATATTAACTAGAAATGTGTAGTAGATGTATATATATACAAGTCACAAGTGTGCGGGGGTGTATGTGAGAGAGAGGGAGTTTGTGTGATTCTCTGTTTGGGGGGAAGAAATGAAAGGGGTACTGGTGGTGGTGAATTGCATCAATTGTATAGATGGTTTGCCAGATGTTTTTTTCCTTCTTTTTTTATCTGATTTTATATAATACTATAATTATAATTATAATATTATATAAAATATAATTATTTTGTTATATAATTATTTGTTGTAGATTATTTTATACGAGGAAAAAAGTATAATTTTCTATCTGAGAGTCTTTATAAGTTTAGGAATTCGGTCTAAATGATACATAAAAATAAATGATAAGCTTGTAAACTTGTCTAAGACATAATTAGTGTTTAAGATTCAGCTACAATGAAAATACATAAAATAAGTTTATTTTTTTTCTTTAAAAAAAGGTAAACTACTAATTATATGGTGTTGGTATTAAGCCATATTTTTTTTACTTGTAAACAAAAAAATTTCATATTTTATTTTTTATTTTTTTTGCAAAGTGAGTTTCGATTCAGACGTGTTGAGACAATTTTAACCAGATATTTCTGGACCTCCAACCATCTCCTCATGAAAAATACCTTTGAGATAAGAACCTCAAGGCTCGAACCCGAGACCTTAGGTAAACTCACCCCGGAACCCACATAGTAGATTTAAAAGATATTTACTTAGTACTCGATATTATTTATATATTTAACCACTTAATACACTTAATAATTGGTAACTAAAAATAGATAGAGGATTACAACCCCTATCGCCCACTTAATGAAAAACATAGCATGTGGAAGGGTTTTATTTCGCAGTCACCATTTGTTTTGTTTTTATGTAATGATATCTATATCTATATAGTCCGTATATTCTAAAGTTGGATAAAAGATGCTTTAAAAGTGCTTAATTTATGAGGGTACTTAATGAGGTTAATGTATTTTGTTTAATTTTGTTTAGTTATTATACAAAAAAGTATAATTTTCTATCTGAGAGTCTTTATAAGTTTAGGAATTCGGTCTAAATGATACATAAAAATAAATGATAAGCTTGTAAACTTGTCTAAGACATAATTAGTGTTTAAGATTCAGTCTAAATGATACATAAAAATAAATGATAAGCTTGTAAACTTGTCTAAGACATAATTAGTGTTTAAGATTCAGCTACAATGAAAATACATAAAATAAGTTTATTTTTTTTCTTTAAAAAAAGGTAAACTACTAATTATATGGTGTTGGTATTAAGCCATATTTTTTTTACTTAATACATTAAGTAAAATTTCATATTTTATTTTTCATAATTTATTTTTGACTTAGTAAACAAAAATAATTGTCAATTATTATATATTTATTTTTACTTAGTAAACAAAAATAATTGTCAATTATTATATATTTATTTTTTATTTTTCTTTGCAAAATGACTTTCGATTCAGACGTGTTTGAGACAATTTTAACCAGATATTTCTGGACCTCCAACCATCTCCTCATGAAAAATACCTTTGAGATAAGAACCTCAAGGCTCGAACCCGAGACCTTAGGTAAACTCACCCCGGAACCCACATAGTAGATTTAAAAGATATTTACTTAGTACTCGATATTATTTATATATTTAACCACTTAATACACTTAATAATTGGTAACTAAAAATAGATAGAGGATTACAACCCC
This sequence comes from Erigeron breviscapus, assembly GCA_034093135.1. Taxonomy (NCBI): domain Eukaryota; kingdom Viridiplantae; phylum Streptophyta; class Magnoliopsida; order Asterales; family Asteraceae; genus Erigeron; species Erigeron breviscapus. Next base: position 149,699,220 of record CM067167.1, on the reverse strand, counting down.
TATCGCCCACTTAATGAAAAACATAGCATGTGGAAGGGTTTTATTTCGCAGTCACCATTTGTTTTGTTTTTATGTAATGATATCTATATCTATATAGTCCGTATATTCTAAAGTTGGATGAAAGATGCTTTAAAAGTGCTTAATTTATGAGGGTACTTAATGAGGTTAATGTATTTTGTTTAATTTTGTTTAGTTATACAATATACATAATAAATATATTTTTTGTTTTGTACTTGCGTATGGAATAATTAAGTAATTATTTCATTGTTAAATTAAAGCATTATAAAGGCACTAGATGATTTTATGTAATTACAAGTTCTATTAATGCAAGCATTGAAGTAGTGTTTGCATGTTTAGACTTTAGAGTGTCAAACCAATACTAATGGCGCAAAAACCTTTTGTATGGATTTTTGTATTGTATTGAAAATAGAATTCTATGTCAAATATATATTATGGTTAAAATTAAACAATTATTAAAGTAAACAAATAAAACAATCAATTTCTCTTAATTGGAAAATTCATTGTGCATCATAATAATATTCGTGTATCAATGTATATATTTTGTAAATGGTGTGTTGATTGTTGCTGATCACATGAGCTCTTGAATTCTTATTCATAATTAGTTTTTTTAATGGGGTTATATGGGTCGGTAACTTTGGTGGGAGACTCGAACGGTGATCATCTCCTGAATTCGTAATAGTTTGTATTTATGATAAGTTGACTTAATGAGGTTATTTGTGTTGTTTGTTTTAGTAGCAGTGTGGTTTCTTTTATTTGCTGTTCAAAAAAATAAGGTATTATATGTGTGTGGATGTTAATATCCTTATGTAACTGTCACTAAATTTATGAAAGCCTGATCAAGTGCCATAATATGGAGAGTAATAATAGGGGTTTCGTTGGTTATTTCGTGTTTCATTTTATTCTATTATGGGAAAAAATGTTGAATCAAAAGGAAAGAACACCGCCCAAGAGAGTATGATGTTCCTTGATGAGCTTCGCAAGGGCCAAGGGGTCATCGGGTCCTGTTATGGCCATGGTATGTAGGCGATGGGATGTAACAAGTATTCACGAAAACTACCTAAGTACTGATTATATTGTGTCCAATAAGAAGGTAATCTGTTAATTTAATTAGGTGTTGTAAGGAATTGTCAATAACAAATCATGTGTAATGACGAACTTCTATAATACGTAGGGAAACTCTATGCATTGTTTCACGAGGCATAACATATCCCATATATTTGTGGAGAAGCTAAAAGGAGGGCGGGTTGTATTCTATGAGAGGGTTTGATGTTTAGATATATATTCTAAAGTTGGATGAAAGATGCTTTAAAAGTGCTTAATTTATGAGGGTACTTAATGAGGTTAATGTATTTTGTTTAATTTTGTTTAGTTATACAATATACATAATAAATATATTTTTTGTTTTGTACTTGCGTATGGAATAATTAAGTAATTATTTCATTGTTAAATTAAAGCATTATAAAGGCACTAGATGATTTTATGTAATTACAAGTTCTATTAATGCAAGCATTGAAGTAGTGTTTGCATGTTTAGACTTTAGAGTGTCAAACCAATACTAATGGCGCAAAAACCTTTTGTATGGATTTTTGTATTGTATTGAAAATAGAATTCTATGTCAAATATATATTATGGTTAAAATTAAACAATTATTAAAGTAAACAAATAAAACAATCAATTTCTCTTAATTGGAAAATTCATTGTGCATCATAATAATATTCGTGTATCAATGTATATATTTTGTAAATGGTGTGTTGATTGTTGCTGATCACATGAGCTCTTGAATTCTTATTCATAATTAGTTTTTTTAATGGGGTTATATGGGTCGGTAACTTTGGTGGGAGACTCGAACGGTGATCATCTCCTGAATTCGTAATAGTTTGTATTTATGATAAGTTGACTTAATGAGGTTATTTGTGTTGTTTGTTTTAGTAGCAGTGTGGTTTCTTTTATTTGCTGTTCAAAAAAATAAGGTATTATATGTGTGTGGATGTTAATATCCTTATGTAACTGTCACTAAATTTATGAAAGCCTGATCAAGTGCCATAATATGGAGAGTAATAATAGGGGTTTCGTTGGTTATTTCGTGTTTCATTTTATTCTATTATGGGAAAAAATGTTGAATCAAAAGGAAAGAACACCGCCCAAGAGAGTATGATGTTCCTTGATGAGCTTCGCAAGGGCCAAGGGGTCATCGGGTCCTGTTATGGCCATGGTATGTAGGCGATGGGATGTAACAAGTATTCACGAAAACTACCTAAGTACTGATTATATTGTGTCCAATAAGAAGGTAATCTGTTAATTTAATTAGGTGTTGTAAGGAATTGTCAATAACAAATCATGTGTAATGACGAACTTCTATAATACGTAGGGAAACTCTATGCATTGTTTCACGAGGCATAACATATCCCATATATTTGTGGAGAAGCTAAAAGGAGGGCGGGTTGTATTCTATGAGAGGGTTTGATGTTTAGATATATATTCTAAAGTTGGATGAAAGATGCTTTAAAAGTGCTTAATTTATGAGGGTACTTAATGAGGTTAATGTATTTTGTTTAATTTTGTTTAGTTATACAATATACATAATAAATATATTTTTTGTTTTGTACTTGCGTATGGAATAATTAAGTAATTATTTCATTGTTAAATTAAAGCATTATAAAGGCACTAGATGATTTTATGTAATTACAAGTTCTATTAATGCAAGCATTGAAGTAGTGTTTGCATGTTTAGACTTTAGAGTGTCAAACCAATACTAATGGCGCAAAAACCTTTTGTATGGATTTTTGTATTGTATTGAAAATAGAATTCTATGTCAAATATATATTATGGTTAAAATTAAACAATTATTAAAGTAAACAAATAAAACAATCAATTTCTCTTAATTGGAAAATTCATTGTGCATCATAATAATATTCGTGTATCAATGTATATATTTTGTAAATGGTGTGTTGATTGTTGCTGATCACATGAGCTCTTGAATTCCTATTCATAATTAGTTTTTTTAATGGGGTTATATGGGTCGGTAACTTTGGTGGGAGACTCGAACGGTGATCATCTCCTGAATTCGTAATAGTTTGTATTTATGATAAGTTGACTTAATGAGGTTATTTGTGTTGATTGTTGCTGATCACATGAGCTCTTGAATTCCTATTCATAATTAGTTTTTTTAATGGGGTTATATGGGTCGGTAACTTTGGTGGGAGACTCGAACGGTGATCATCTCCTGAATTCGTAATAGTTTGTATTTATGATAAGTTGACTTAATGAGGTTATTTGTGTTGATTGTTTTAGTAGCAGCGTGGTTTCTTTTATTTGCTGTTCAAAAAAATAAGGTATTATATGTGTGTGGATGTTAATATCCTTATGTAACTGTAACTAAATTTATGAAAGTCTGATCAAGTGCCATAATATGGAGAGTAATAATAGGGGATTCGTTGGTTATTTCGTGTTTCATTTTATTCTATTATGGGAAAAAATGTTGAATCAAAAGGAAAGAACACCGCCCAATATAGTATGATTTTCCTTGATGAGCTTCGCAAGGGCGAAGGGGTCATCGGGTCCTGTTATGGCCATGGTATGTAGGCGATGGGATGTAACAAGTATTCACGGAAACTACCTAAGTACTGATTATATTGTGTCCAATAAGAAGGTAATCTGTTAATTTAATTAGGTGTTGTAAGGAATTGTCAATAACAAATCATGTGTAATGACGAACTTCTATAATACGTAGGGAAACTCTATGCATTGTTTCGCGAGGCATAACATATCCCATATATTTGTGGAGAAGCTAAAAGGAGGGCGGGTTGTATTCTATGAGAGGGTTTGATGTTTAGATATATATTCTAAAGTTGGATGAAAGATGCTTTAAAAGTGCTTAATTTATGAGGGTACTTAATGAGGTTAATGTATTTTGTTTTATTTTGTTTAGTTATACAATATACATAATAAATATATTTTTTGTTTTGTACTTGCGTATGGAATAATTAAGTAATTATTTCATTGTTAAATTAAAGCATTATAAAGGCACTAGATGATTTTATGTAATTACAAGTTCTATTAATGCAAGCATTGAAGTAGTGTTTGCATGTTTAGACTTTAGAGTGTCAAACCAATACTAATGCTGCAAAAACCTTTTGTATGGATTTTTGTATTGTATTGAAAATAGAATTCTATGTCAAATATATATTATGGTTAAAATTAAACAATTATTAAAGTAAACAAATAAAACAATCAATTTCTCTTAATTGGAAAATTCATTGTGCATCATAATAATATTCGTGTATCAATGTATATATTTTGTAAATGGTGTGTTGATTGTTGCTGATCACATGAGCTCTTGAATTCCTATTCATAATTAGTTTTTTTAATGGGGTTATATGGGTCGGTAACTTTGGTGGGAGACTCGAACGGTGATCATCTCCTGAATTCGTAATAGTTTGTATTTATGATAAGTTGACTTAATGAGGTTATTTGTGTTGATTGTTTTAGTAGCAGCGTGGTTTCTTTTATTTGCTGTTCAAAAAAATAAGGTATTATATGTGTGTGGATGTTAATATCCTTATGTAACTGTCACTAAATTTATGAAAGCCTGATCAAGTGCCATAATATGGAGAGTAATAATAGGGGTTTCGTTGGTTATTTCGTGTTTCATTTTATTCTATTATGGGAAAAAATGTTGAATCAAAAGGAAAGAACACCGCCCAATATAGTATGATTTTCCTTGATGAGCTTCACAAGGGCGAAGGGGTCATCGGGTCCTGTTATGGCCATGGTATGTAGGCGATGGGATGTAACAAGTATTCACGGAAACTACCTAAGTACTGATTATATTGTGTCCAATAAGAAGGTAATCTGTTAATTTAATTAGGTGTTGTAAGGAATTGTCAATAACAAATCATGTGTAATGACGAACTTCTATAATACGTAGGGAAACTCTATGCATTGTTTCGCGAGGCATAACATATCCCATATATTTGTGGAGAAGCTAAAAGGAGGGCGGGTTGTATTCTATGAGAGGGTTTGATGTTTAGATATATATTCTAAAGTTGGATGAAAGATGCTTTAAAAGTGCTTAATTTATGAGGGTACTTAATGAGGTTAATGTATTTTGTTTTATTTTGTTTAGTTATACAATATACATAATAAATATATTTTTTGTTTTGTACTTGCGTATGGAATAATTAAGTAATTATTTCATTGTTAAATTAAAGCATTATAAAGGCACTAGATGATTTTATGTAATTACAAGTTCTATTAATGCAAGCATTGAAGTAGTGTTTGCATGTTTAGACTTTAGAGTGTCAAACCAATACTAATGCTGCAAAAACCTTTTGTATGGATTTTTGTATTGTATTGAAAATAGAATTCTATGTCAAATATATATTATGGTTAAAATTAAATAATTATTAAAGTAAACAAATAAAACAATCAATTTCTCTTAATTGGAAAATTCATTGTGCATCATAATAATATTCGTGTATCAATGTATATATTTTGTAAATGGTGTGTTGATTGTTGCTGATCACATGAGCTCTTGAATTCCTATTCATAATTAGTTTTTTTAATGGGGTTATATGGGTCGGTAACTTTGGTGGGAGACTCGAACGGTGATCATCTCCTGAATTCGTAATAGTTTGTATTTATGATAAGTTGACTTAATGAGGTTATTTGTGTTGATTGTTTTAGTAGCAGCGTGGTTTCTTTTATTTGCTGTTCAAAAAAATAAGGTATTATATGTGTGTGGATGTTAATATCCTTATGTAACTGTCACTAAATTTATGAAAGCCTGATCAAGTGCCATAATATGGAGAGTAATAATAGGGGTTTCGTTGGTTATTTCGTGTTTCATTTTATTCTATTATGGGAAAAAATGTTGAATCAAAAGGAAAGAACACCGCCCAATATAGTATGATTTTCCTTGATGAGCTTCGCAAGGGCGAAGGGGTCATCGGGTCCTGTTATGGCCATGGTATGTAGGCGATGGGATGTAACAAGTATTCACGGAAACTACCTAAGTACTGATTATATTGTGTCCAATAAGAAGGTAATCTGTTAATTTAATTAGGTGTTGTAAGGAATTGTCAATAACAAATCATGTGTAATGACGAACTTCTATAATACGTAGGGAAACTCTATGCATTGTTTCGCGAGGCATAACATATCCCATATATTTGTGGAGAAGCTAAAAGGAGGGCGGGTTGTATTCTATGAGAGGGTTTGATGTTTAGATATATATTCTAAAGTTGGATGAAAGATGCTTTAAAAGTGCTTAATTTATGAGGGTACTTAATGAGGTTGTGTTGATTGTTGCTGATCACATGAGCTCTTGAATTCCTATTCATAATTAGTTTTTTTAATGGGGTTATATGGGTCGGTAACTTTGGTGGGAGACTCGAACGGTGATCATCTCCTGAATTCGTAATAGTTTGTATTTATGATAAGTTGACTTAATGAGGTTAATGTATTTTGTTTAATTTTGTTTAGTTATACAATATACATAATAAATATATTTTTTGTTTTGTACTTGCGTATGGAATAATTAAGTAATTATTTCATTGTTAAATTAAAGCATTATAAAGGCAGTAGATGATTTTATGTAATTACAAGTTCTATTAATGCAAGCATTGAAGTAGTGTTTGCATGTTTAGACTTTAGAGTGTCAAACCAATACTAATGCTGCAAAAACCTTTTGTATGGATTTTTGTATTGTATTGAAAATAGAATTCTATGTCAAATATATATTATGGTTAAAATTAAATAATTATTAAAGTAAACAAATAAAACAATCAATTTCTCTTAATTGGAAAATTCATTGTGCATCATAATAATATTCGTGTATCAATGTATATATTTTGTAAATGGTGTGTTGATTGTTGCTGATCACATGAGCTCTTGAATTCCTATTCATAATTAGTTTTTTTAATGGGGTTATATGGGTCGGTAACTTTGGTGGGAGACTCGAACGGTGATCATCTCCTGAATTCGTAATAGTTTGTATTTATGATAAGTTGACTTAATGAGGTTATTTGTGTTGATTGTTGCTGATCACATGAGCTCTTGAATTCCTATTCATAATTAGTTTTTTTAATGGGGTTATATGGGTCGGTAACTTTGGTGGGAGACTCGAACGGTGATCATCTCCTGAATTCGTAATAGTTTGTATTTATGATAAGTTGACTTAATGAGGTTATTTGTGTTGTTTGTTTTAGTAGCAGCGTGGTTTCTTTTATTTGCTGTTCAAAAAAATAAGGTATTATATGTGTGTGGATGTTAATATCCTTATGTAACTGTCACTAAATTTATGAAAGCCTGATCAAGTGCCATAATATGGAGAGTAATAATAGGGGTTTCGTTGGTTATTTCGTGTTTCATTTTATTCTATTATGGGAAAAAATGTTGAATCAAAAGGAAAGAACACCGCCCAATAGAGTATGATATTCCTTGATGAGCTTCGCAAGGGCCAAGGGGTCATCGGGTCCTGTTATGGCCATGGTATGTAGGCGATGGGATGTAACAAGTATTCACGGAAACTACCTAAGTATTGATTATATTGTGTCCAATAAGAAGGTAATCTGTTAATTTAATTAGGTGTTGTAAGGAATTGTCAATAACAAATCATGTGTAATGACGAACTTCTATAATACGTAGGGAAACTCTATGCATTGTTTCGCGAGGCATAACATATCCCATATATTTGTGGAGAAGCTAAAAGGAGGGCGGGTTGTATTCTATGAGAGGTTTTGATGTTTAGATATATATTCTAAAGTTGGATGAAAGATGCTTTAAAAGTGCTTAATTTATGAGGGTACTTAATGAGGTTAATGTATTTTGTTTAATTTTGTTTAGTTATACAATATACATAATAAATATATTTTTTGTTTTGTACTTGCGTATGGAATAATTAAGTAATTATTTCATTGTTAAATTAAAGCATTATAAAGGCAGTAGATGATTTTATGTAATTACAAGTTCTATTAATGCAAGCATTGAAGTAGTGTTTGCATGTTTAGACTTTAGAGTGTCAAACCAATACTAATGCTGCAAAAACCTTTTGTATGGATTTTTGTATTGTATTGAAAATAGAATTCTATGTCAAATATATATTATGGTTAAAATTAAATAATTATTAAAGTAAACAAATAAAACAATCAATTTCTCTTAATTGGAAAATTCATTGTGCATCATAATAATATTCGTGTATCAATGTATATATTTTGTAAATGGTGTGTTGATTGTTGCTGATCACATGAGCTCTTGAATTCCTATTCATAATTAGTTTTTTTAATGGGGTTATATGGGTCGGTAACTTTGGTGGGAGACTCGAACGGTGATCATCTCCTGAATTCGTAATAGTTTGTATTTATGATAAGTTGACTTAATGAGGTTATTTGTGTTGTTTGTTTTAGTAGCAGCGTGGTTTCTTTTATTTGCTGTTCAAAAAAATAAGGTATTATATGTGTGTGGATGTTAATATCCTTATGTAACTGTCACTAAATTTATGAAAGCCTGATCAAGTGCCATAATATGGAGAGTAATAATAGGGGTTTCGTTGGTTATTTCGTGTTTCATTTTATTCTATTATGGGAAAAAATGTTGAATCAAAAGGAAAGAACACCGCCCAATAGAGTATGATATTCCTTGATGAGCTTCGCAAGGGCCAAGGGGTCATCGGGTCCTGTTATGGCCATGGTATGTAGACGATGGGATGTAACAAGTATTCACGGAAACTACCTATGTACTGGTTATATTGTGTCCAATAAGAAGGTAATCTGTTAATTTAATTAGGTGTTGTAAGGAATTGTCAATAACAAATCATGTGTAATGACGAACTTCTATAATACGTAGGGAAACTCTATGCATTGTTTCGCGAGGCATAACATATCCCATATATTTGTGGAGAAGCTAAAAGGAGGGCGGGTTGTATTCTATGAGAGGGTTTGATGTTTAGATATATATTCTAAAGTTGGATGAAAGATGCTTTAAAAGTGCTTAATTTATGAGGGTACTTAATGAGGTTAATGTATTTTGTTTAATTTTGTTTAGTTATACAATATACATAATAAATATATTTTTTGTTTTATTTTGTTTAGTTATACAATATACATAATAAATATATTTTTTGTTTTGTACTTGCGTATGGAATAATTAAGTAATTATTTCATTGTTAAATTAAAGCATTATAAAGGCAGTAGATGATTTTATGTAATTACAAGTTCTATTAATGCAAGCATTGAAGTAGTGTTTGCATGTTTAGACTTTAGAGTGTCAAACCAATACTAATGCTGCAAAAACCTTTTGTATGGATTTTTGTATTGTATTGAAAATAGAATTCTATGTCAAATATATATTATGGTTAAAATTAAATAATTATTAAAGTAAACAAATAAAACAATCAATTTCTCTTAATTGGAAAATTCATTGTGCATCATAATAATATTCGTGTATCAATGTATATATTTTGTAAATGGTGTGTTGATTGTTGCTGATCACATGAGCTCTTGAATTCCTATTCATAATTAGTTTTTTTAATGGGGTTATATGGGTCGGTAACTTTGGTGGGAGACTCGAACGGTGATCATCTCCTGAATTCGTAATAGTTTGTATTTATGATAAGTTGACTTAATGAGGTTATTTGTGTTGTTTGTTTTAGTAGCAGCGTGGTTTCTTTTATTTGCTGTTCAAAAAAATAAGGTATTATATGTGTGTGGATGTTAATATCCTTATGTAACTGTCACTAAATTTATGAAAGCCTGATCAAGTGCCATAATATGGAGAGTAATAATAGGGGTTTCGTTGGTTATTTCGTGTTTCATTTTATTCTATTATGGGAAAAAATGTTGAATCAAAAGGAAAGAACACCGCCCAATAGAGTATGATATTCCTTGATGAGCTTCGCAAGGGCCAAGGGGTCATCGGGTCCTGTTATGGCCATGGTATGTAGGCGATGGGATGTAACAAGTATTCACGGAAACTACCTAAGTATTGATTATATTGTGTCCAATAAGAAGGTAATCTGTTAATTTAATTAGGTGTTGTAAGGAATTGTCAATAACAAATCATGTGTAATGACGAACTTCTATAATACGTAGGGAAACTCTATGCATTGTTTCGCGAGGCATAACATATCCCATATATTTGTGGAGAAGCTAAAAGGAGGGCGGGTTGTATTCTATGAGAGGTTTTGATGTTTAGATATATATTCTAAAGTTGGATGAAAGATGCTTTAAAAGTGCTTAATTTATGAGGGTACTTAATGAGGTTAATGTATTTTGTTTAATTTTGTTTAGTTATACAATATACATAATAAATATATTTTTTGTTTTGTACTTGCGTATGGAATAATTAAGTAATTATTTCATTGTTAAATTAAAGCATTATAAAGGCAGTAGATGATTTTATGTAATTACAAGTTCTATTAATGCAAGCATTGAAGTAGTGTTTGCATGTTTAGACTTTAGAGTGTCAAACCAATACTAATGCTGCAAAAACCTTTTGTATGGATTTTTGTATTGTATTGAAAATAGAATTCTATGTCAAATATATATTATGGTTAAAATTAAATAATTATTAAAGTAAACAAATAAAACAATCAATTTCTCTTAATTGGAAAATTCATTGTGCATCATAATAATATTCGTGTATCAATGTATATATTTTGTAAATGGTGTGTTGATTGTTGCTGATCACATGAGCTCTTGAATTCCTATTCATAATTAGTTTTTTTAATGGGGTTATATGGGTCGGTAACTTTGGTGGGAGACTCGAACGGTGATCATCTCCTGAATTCGTAATAGTTTGTATTTATGATAAGTTGACTTAATGAGGTTATTTGTGTTGTTTGTTTTAGTAGCAGCGTGGTTTCTTTTATTTGCTGTTCAAAAAAATAAGGTATTATATGTGTGTGGATGTTAATATCCTTATGTAACTGTCACTAAATTTATGAAAGCCTGATCAAGTGCCATAATATGGAGAGTAATAATAGGGGTTTCGTTGGTTATTTCGTGTTTCATTTTATTCTATTATGGGAAAAAATGTTGAATCAAAAGGAAAGAACACCGCCCAATAGAGTATGATATTCCTTGATGAGCTTCGCAAGGGCCAAGGGGTCATCGGGTCCTGTTATGGCCATGGTATGTAGACGATGGGATGTAACAAGTATTCACGGAAACTACCTATGTACTGGTTATATTGTGTCCAATAAGAAGGTAATCTGTTATTTTAATTAGGTGTTATAAGGAATTGTCAATAACAAATCATGTGTAATGACGAACTTCTATAATACGTAGGGAAACTCTATGCATTGTTTCGCGAGGCATAACATATCCCATATATTTGTGGAGAAGCTAAAAGGAGGGCGGGTTGTATTCTATGAGAGGTTTTGATGTTTAGATATATATTCTAAAGTTGGATGAAAGATGCTTTAAAAGTGCTTAATTTATGAGGGTACTTAATGAGGTTAATGTATTTTGTTTAATTTTGTTTAGTTATACAATATACATAATAAATATATTTTTTGTTTTGTACTTGCGTATGGAAGAATTAAGTAATTATTTCATTGTTAAATTAAAGCATTATAAAGGCAGTAGATGATTTTATGTAATTACAAGTTCTATTAATGCAAGCATTGAAGTAGTGTTTGCATGTTTAGACTTTAGAGTGTCAAACCAATACTAATGCTGCAAAAACCTTTTGTATGGATTTTTGTATTGTATTGAAAATAGAATTCTATGTCAAATATATATTATGGTTAAAATTAAATAATTATTAAAGTAAACAAATAAAACAATCAATTTCTCTTAATTGGAAAATTCATTGTGCATCATAATAATATTCGTGTATCAATGTATATATTTTGTAAATGGTGTGTTGATTGTTGCTGATCACATGAGCTCTTGAATTCCTATTCATAATTAGTTTTTTTAATGGGGTTATATGGGTCGGTAACTTTGGTGGGAGACTCGAACGGTGATCATCTCCTGAATTCGTAATAGTTTGTATTTATGATAAGTTGACTTAATGAGGTTATTTGTGTTGTTTGTTTTAGTAGCAGCGTGGTTTCTTTTATTTGCTGTTCAAAAAAATAAGGTATTATATGTGTGTGGATGTTAATATCCTTATGTAACTGTCACTAAATTTATGAAAGCCTGATCAAGTGCCATAATATGGAGAGTAATAATAGGGGTTTCGTTGGTTATTTCGTGTTTCATTTTATTCTATTATGGGAAAAAATGTTGAATCAAAAGGAAAGAACACCGCCCAATAGAGTATGATGTTCCTTGATGAGCTTCGCAAGGGCCAAGGGGTCATCGGGTCCTGTTATGGCCATGGTATGTAGGCGATGGGATGTAACAAGTATTCACGGAAACTACCTAAGTACTGATTATATTGTGTCCAATAAGAAGGTAATCTGTTAATTTAATTAGGTGTTGTAAGGAATTGTCAATAACAAATCATGTGTAATGACGAACTTCTATAATACGTAGGGAAACTCTATGCATTGTTTCGCGAGGCATAACATATCCCATATATTTGTGGAGAAGCTAAAAGGAGGGCGGGTTGTATTCTATGAGAGGTTTTGATGTTTAGATATATATTCTAAAGTTGGATGAAAGATGCTTTAAAAGTGCTTAATTTATGAGGGTACTTAATGAGGTTAATGTATTTTGTTTAATTTTGTTTAGTTATACAATATACATAATAAATATATTTTTTGTTTTGTACTTGCGTATGGAAGAATTAAGTAATTATTTCATTGTTAAATTAAAGCATTATAAAGGCAGTAGATGATTTTATGTAATTACAAGTTCTATTAATGCAAGCATTGAAGTAGTGTTTGCATGTTTAGACTTTAGAGTGTCAAACCAATACTAATGCTGCAAAAACCTTTTGTATGGATTTTTGTATTGTATTGAAAATAGAATTCTATGTCAAATATATATTATGGTTAAAATTAAATAATTATTAAAGTAAACAAATAAAACAATCAATTTCTCTTAATTGGAAAATTCATTGTGCATCATAATAATATTCGTGTATCAATGTATATATTTTGTAAATGGTGTGTTGATTGTTGCTGATCACATGAGCTCTTGAATTCCTATTCATAATTAGTTTTTTTAATGGGGTTATATGGGTCGGTAACTTTGGTGGGAGACTCGAACGGTGATCATCTCCTGAATTCGTAATAGTTTGTATTTATGATAAGTTGACTTAATGAGGTTAATGTATTTTGTTTAATTTTGTTTAGTTATACAATATACATAATAAATATATTTTTTGTTTTGTACTTGCGTATGGAAGAATTAAGTAATTATTTCATTGTTAAATTAAACAATTATTAAAGTAAACAAATAAAACAATCAATTTCTCTTAATTGGAAAATTCATTGTGCATCATAATAATATTCGTGTATCAATGTATATATTTTGTAAATGGTGTGTTGATTGTTGCTGATCACATGAGCTCTTGAATTCCTATTCATAATTAGTTTTTTTAATGGGGTTATATGGGTCGGTAACTTTGGTGGGAGACTCGAACGGTGATCATCTCCTGAATTCGTAATAGTTTGTATTTATGATAAGTTGACTTAATGAGGTTATTTGTGTTGTTTGTTTTAGTAGCAGCGTGGTTTCTTTTATTTGATGTTCAAAAAAATAAGGTATTATATGTGTGTGGATGTTAATATCCTTATGTAACTATCACTAAATTTATGAAAGCCTGATCAAGTGCCATAATATGGAGAGTATTAATAGGGGTTTCGTTGGTTATTTCGTGTTTCATTTTATTCTATTATGGGAAAAAATGTTGAATCAAAAGGAAAGAACACCGCCCAATAGAGTATGATGTTCCTTGATGAGCTTCGCAAGGGCCAAGGGGTCATCGGGTCCTGTTATGGCCATGGTATGTAGGCGATGGGATGTAACAAGTATTCACGGAAACTACCTAAGTACTGATTATATTGTGTCCAATAAGAAGGTAATCTGTTAATTTAATTAGGTGTTGTAAGGAATTGTCAATAACAAATCATGTGTAATGACGAACTTCTATAATACGTAGGGAAACTCTATGCATTGTTTCGCGAGGCATAACATATCCCATATATTTGTGGAGAAGCTAAAAGGAGGGCGGGTTGTATTCTATGAGAGGTTTTGATGTTTAGATATATATTCTAAAGTTGGATGAAAGATGCTTTAAAAGTGCTTAATTTATGAGGGTACTTAATGAGGTTAATGTATTTTGTTTAATTTTGTTTAGTTATACAATATACATAATAAATATATTTTTTGTTTTGTACTTGCGTATGGAAGAATTAAGTAATTATTTCATTGTTAAATTAAAGCATTATAAAGGCAGTAGATGATTTTATGTAATTACAAGTTCTATTAATGCAAGCATTGAAGTAGTGTTTGCATGTTTAGACTTTAGAGTGTCAAACCAATACTAATGCTGCAAAAACCTTTTGTATGGATTTTTGTATTGTATTGAAAATAGAATTCTATGTCAAATATATATTATGGTTAAAATTAAACAATTATTAAAGTAAACAAATAAAACAATCAATTTCTCTTAATTGGAAAATTCATTGTGCATCATAATAATATTCGTGTATCAATGTATATATTTTGTAAATGGTGTGTTGATTGTTGCTGATCACATGAGCTCTTGAATTCCTATTCATAATTAGTTTTTTTAATGGGGTTATATGGGTCGGTAACTTTGGTGGGAGACTCGAACGGTGATCATCTCCTGAATTCGTAATAGTTTGTATTTATGATAAGTTGACTTAATGAGGTTATTTGTGTTGTTTGTTTTAGTAGCAGTGTGGTTTCTTTTATTTGATGTTCAAAAAAATAAGGTATTATATGTGTGTGGATGTTAATATCCTTATGTAACTGTCACTAAATTTATGAAAGCCTGATCAAGTGCCATAATATGGAGAGTAATAATAGGGGTTTCGTTGGTTATTTCGTGTTTCATTTTATTCTATTATGGGAAAAAATGTTGAATCAAAAGGAAAGAACACCGCTCAAGAGAGTATGATGTTCCTTGATGAGCTTCGCAAGGGCCAAGGGGTCATCGGGTCCTGTTATGGCCATGGTATGTAGGCGATGGGATGTAACAAGTATTCACGGAAACTACCTAAGTACTGATTATATTGTGTCCAATAAGAAGGTAATCTGTTAATTTAATTAGGTGTTGTAAGGAATTGTCAATAACAAATCATGTGTAATGACGAACTTCTATAATACGTAGGGAAACTCTATGCATTGTTTCGCGAGGCATAACATATCCCATATATTTGTGGAGAAGCTAAAAGGAGGGCGGGTTGTATTCTATGAGAGGTTTTGATGTTTAGATATATATTCTAAAGTTGGATGAAAGATGCTTTAAAAGTGCTTAATTTATGAGGGTACTTAATGAGGTTAATGTATTTTGTTTAATTTTGTTTAGTTATACAATATACATAATAAATATATTTTTTGTTTTGTACTTGCGTATGGAAGAATTAAGTAATTATTTCATTGTTAAATTAAAGCATTATAAAGGCAGTAGATGATTTTATGTAATTACAAGTTCTATTAATGCAAGCATTGAAGTAGTGTTTGCATGTTTAGACTTTAGAGTGTCAAACCAATACTAATGCTGCAAAAACCTTTTGTATGGATTTTTGTATTGTATTGAAAATAGAATTCTATGTCAAATATATATTATGGTTAAAATTAAACAATTATTAAAGTAAACAAATAAAACAATCAATTTCTCTTAATTGGAAAATTCATTGTGCATCATAATAATATTCGTGTATCAATGTATATATTTTGTAAATGGTGTGAAAACCTTTTGTATGGATTTTTGTATTGTATTGAAAATAGAATTCTATGTCAAATATATATTATGGTTAAAATTAAATAATTATTAAAGTAAACAAATAAAACAATCAATTTCTCTTAATTGGAAAATTCATTGTGCATCATAATAATATTCGTGTATCAATGTATATATTTTGTAAATGGTGTGTTGATTGTTGCTGATCACATGAGCTCTTGAATTCCTATTCATAATTAGTTTTTTTAATGGGGTTATATGGGTCGGTAACTTTGGTGGGAGACTCGAACGGTGATCATCTCCTGAATTCGTAATAGTTTGTATTTATGATAAGTTGACTTAATGAGGTTATTTGTGTTGTTTGTTTTAGTAGCAGCGTGGTTTCTTTTATTTGCTGTTCAAAAAAATAAGGTATTATATGTGTGTGGATGTTAATATCCTTATGTAACTGTCACTAAATTTATGAAAGCCTGATCAAGTGCCATAATATGGAGAGTAATAATAGGGGTTTCGTTGGTTATTTCGTGTTTCATTTTATTCTATTATGGGAAAAAATGTTGAATCAAAAGGAAAGAACACCGCCCAATAGAGTATGATATTCCTTGATGAGCTTCGCAAGGGCCAAGGGGTCATCGGGTCCTGTTATGGCCATGGTATGTAGGCGATGGGATGTAACAAGTATTCACGGAAACTACCTAAGTACTGATTATATTGTGTCAAATAAGAAGGTAATCTGTTAATTTAATTAGGTGTTGTAAGGAATTGTCAATAACAAATCATGTGTAATGACGAACTTCTATAATACGTAGGGAAACTCTATGCATTGTTTCGCGAGGCATAACATATCCCATATATTTGTGGAGAAGCTAAAAGGAGGGCGGGTTGTATTCTATGAGAGGTTTTGATGTTTAGATATATATTCTAAAGTTGGATGAAAGATGCTTTAAAAGTGCTTAATTTATGAGGGTACTTAATGAGGTTAATGTATTTTGTTTAATTTTGTTTAGTTATACAATATACATAATAAATATATTTTTTGTTTTGTACTTGCGTATGGAAGAATTAAGTAATTATTTCATTGTTAAATTAAAGCATTATAAAGGCAGTAGATGATTTTATGTAATTACAAGTTCTATTAATGCAAGCATTGAAGTAGTGTTTGCATGTTTAGACTTTAGAGTGTCAAACCAATACTAATGCTGCAAAAACCTTTTGTATGGATTTTTGTATTGTATTGAAAATAGAATTCTATGTCAAATATATATTATGGTTAAAATTAAATAATTATTAAAGTAAACAAATAAAACAATCAATTTCTCTTAATTGGAAAATTCATTGTGCATCATAATAATATTCGTGTATCAATGTATATATTTTGTAAATGGTGTGTTGATTGTTGCTGATCACATGAGCTCTTGAATTCTTATTCATAATTAGTTTTTTTAATGAGGTTATTTGTGTTGTTTGTTTTAGTAGCAGCGTGGTTTCTTTTATTTGCTGTTCAAAAAAATAAGGTATTATATGTGTGTGGATGTTAATATCCTTATGTAACTGTCACTAAATTTATGAAAGCCTGATCAAGTGCCATAATATGGAGAGTAATAATAGGGGTTTCGTTGGTTATTTCGTGTTTCATTTTATTCTATTATGGGAAAAAATGTTGAATCAAAAGGAAAGAACACCGCCCAATAGAGTATGATATTCCTTGATGAGCTTCGCAAGGGCCAAGGGGTCATCGGGTCCTGTTATGGCCATGGTATGTAGGCGATGGGATGTAACAAGTATTCACGGAAACTACCTAAGTACTGATTATATTGTGTCCAATAAGAAGGTAATCTGTTAATTTAATTAGGTGTTGTAAGGAATTGTCAATAACAAATCATGTGTAATGACGAACTTCTATAATACGTAGGGAAACTCTATGCATTGTTTCGCGAGGCATAACATATCCCATATATTTGTGGAGAAGCTAAAAGGAGGGCGGGTTGTATTCTATGAGAGGTTTTGATGTTTAGATATATATTCTAAAGTTGGATGAAAGATGCTTTAAAAGTGCTTAATTTATGAGGGCACTTAATGAGGTTATTTGTGTTGATTGTTTTAGTAGCAGCGTGGTTTCTTTTATTTGCTGTTCAAAAAAATAAGGTATTATATGTGTGTGGATGTTAATATCCTTATGTAACTGTCACTAAATTTATGAAAGCCTGATCAAGTGCCATAATATGGAGAGTAATAATAGGGGTTTCGTTGGTTATTTCGTGTTTCATTTTATTCTATTATGGGAAAAAATGTTGAATCAAAAGGAAAGAACACCGCCCAATAGAGTATGATATTCCTTGATGAGCTTCGCAAGGGCCAAGGGGTCATCGGGTCCTGTTATGGCCATGGTATGTAGGCGATGGGATGTAACAAGTATTCACGGAAACTACCTAAGTACTGATTATATTGTGTCCAATAAGAAGGTAATCTGTTAATTTAATTAGGTGTTGTAAGGAATTGTCAATAACAAATCATGTGTAATGACGAACTTCTATAATACGTAGGGAAACTCTATGCATTGTTTCGCGAGGCATAACATATCCCATATATTTGTGGAGAAGCTAAAAGGAGGGCGGGTTGTATTCTATGAGAGGTTTTGATGTTTAGACTAGGGAAAACTATCTGGTTATGGAGAACCAACTACATGTGATTAGCTTGCATGGTTCAATAGTACGTTGTCACAAAGTCGACGATGATGTTAGCGGCTTTATTCGCAATTCTTTCAGGATGACTGTTCTAGAGAACCAGAAACCCACATAAAAAATAAATATGAAAATCCCTATCACTAATAAATAACATGTTGTGCTAGTGTATCCTAATTACGACTAAAAGTTGATAAACAATATTGTATCTGTATTCTTTTTTCACGGGTTGAAAATGGAGTTGTGCCTACATTATAGTGGGAGGTTAGTTTCTTATTATTATTAACAAGTATTTCTACCCGGGCGTTGCCCCGGGAGAAAAACAAAACTCTCGTGGCAAAAGTTAAAAAACATTAAGCCGAAAACAAATTTTTTTTTGCAAAAGTTAAGAAAATAAAAGTTGTGGTCAAAAGTAAAAAAAATGAAACTTCGTTAACAAAATTTAGAAACCAAAAGTTAGGTGGTAAAAAACAAATAAAAGAAAACTTTATCAGCAAGACTTAAAAAAAACAAAGTTGTGTGGAAAAAAGTATAAAAGCTAAGAAACTTAAAGTTGAAAACAAAGTTTGTCTGACGAAAGTTATGTGACAAAAAGTAAAAGGGAAAATGTAAAAAAAACTCTGTAGTGAAAGTTTGAAAAGTAAAAGTTATGTGATAAACTTAAGAAAGAAATAAATTTTTGGTGAGAAAAGGTTAAAAACCAAAAGTTATGTGGCAAAAAGTAACTAAAGCAAAACTTTAGTGGCAAAAGTTAAAAAACTTAAACTTGAAAACAAACTCCGTTAAATACCCTTTTGTAACTACCGTTAGTTAGTCAAGCAACAATATTTAACGGCCGTTAAGGTCCGTTAGTTATTTTTGGTTGTGCAATACAAACATGTACCATGTGCATAGAGAGTGGTACTATTAGCTACAGTACCACCCTCTCACAAACCGACTTTACAATTTAGTATATATATATATAATTAATGTGTTTGTGTGTATGTTGGGTGTATTACAATATGTTATGGGTCATGATATGTGAACACAAATTTTACTTGTCGCAGATGTAATTGGTTATATAACACTCATTGGGGTGTCGTCGTTGAAGTCGAGCGGGTGACACTTGAATTTCACACATCGATTTACCCGTCCATAAATCGCACGGGTCTTCACTCTAATGTTTATTTAATTCTATACAATTATGATGCTTTCATTATAGATTTTCAATGGATTTATATGGAAATGGCGTAAGTATTAATCCTTATGATCTTCATAGCTCACATATGCTATTAACCTTTTGGGATCATAACCATTATTCCATTAACCAACTATGGTTTTTGTTCCCAATCATGAACTTAGCCTAGATGTAGCTTTTGTAGACTTAGATCATGTTGTCCAACTCGTAATGAGTTAGTTTAAAGTTTTTATAATTAGTAACGATAAGTACTTCAAAGTATAATTTCTTTATATTATATTATATTAATGTATACGTATACGTATATTAATACTCGTGTATAATTTTCCTGATATTCTCTTTTATATTTTACGGTGTTTTGTATTCTAATTTTTATTTACAATTATTTCATTATTTGTTACATTGCATTTTAGATAGTAAACTACATCTTTACTACTATATAAGAATTATCAATCCCATCATTTTTAGAAAGTCTTAGAAAAAAAGTTAGTTTTGAATTGACCAAAGTAACCTTAATGAACCATCTCTTTTGGAAAGAGTTATAAGAATTACCCAATTTATCATTAACGAATTAATTTACACTTTAAACTCTTATTTGCTAATTTACACTCTAAGTCCTTATTTCTAAGATATCTTTACCACCACCTTTACAAAAATTACATTTACATCAATTTGCACCATTCGACACACTCATCACCAGTGGCGGATGCACCATACTATAAGGATGGTTATAGACCCACTCTCAAATCAAAAGCCCAAGTAAAATTTTTTATATATATAGTAAACCCCAACCCAAATTAGCTTAAGCCCCCAAAACCCACAAGTGATAATTACGAAATTCACAAAAGTTGCTACCAATTCACACGCACAGACACTCACAATGTGACATATTTGTTTCCTTTTCAAACTCTAAAGACTATGTATCAAAGTTTGATTCCAATTCGCAATTTCTGAATCTCCTCTTTGCTACAACCTTGAATTTAAAGGTTAATTTTATAAACTGACTTCTTTTTGTTGAAGCTATTTAAAAGTATGAAGCATTTAGTTGTTGTTATTATTTATTAAGGCATAATTATTTGATTTGTAGGATAATGAAAGTTTGAATAAAAATTTGGTATAAAGGTTGTTAATAGGAGTTAGGGCATAAGTAGTAATGTAATATGTAATTTGTGAATTATTGTTGAATTATACATTAGTTATACTTGTTTAATTGCTATATTAGGAATTATGGAATAATACTTTTGCTGTAGAATGATGGGTTTTTTTATGTTGCCTTTGGTGCAAATTTAAGGCTGTTTTCAGGTTATGCTTTTATCTCCGTTTTGGTTATTGTCTAAAGGATTTCTTATCAAGGTTGTGCCCCCTATCTAAAAAAACTCTGCCCATCACCACCAATAGTGGTTGTGTACAAACTATTGTCAGCTACAAAATAACGGGATATCATGAGAAAATCATATTGCAAGCTTCGTCCCGGCATATCAATTGCGTTGAAGAAGTGACAGAAAAAATAACATGTTGGGTAGAGAGACTTGGTTTGAAATAGTTTTCCGTTGTCTTATTTTTGTACATTTTACTGTAGTCTAAGGATTATGATTCAACCATAAGTCTTCCATGTCCGACAAAAGAGTACGTAAGTTCTTTATTATTTATATTAATTGAACTCATGTTACAAATTTTTAGTAAGCCACCAACGTAAAGTATAACGTTAGGCCGGTCCTTATAGTGGTGTTCTTGGGGCGTCCGACGCCGTCCGACGCAAGGACGGTATTAGCAGGCCTGCGTCTAGGCGTGCGTTCGAGCCCTCCGTTCCAACTTGAGACGCGCGTTAGGGGAGAAAGGTGGGGCCAAGGAGCGGTGAACGTTGCAAATTAAAAAAAAGCAATTTTTTTTGGTACTAGCCGTTGAATTTGAAAAGCAAAGGCACGCTCCTCTTTTTTTTTTTTTTTGCTTTCCTATTTAAACCATCACCATTTCTTCACATTTCACCACCATTTCATATTTCTTACTCATATTTCTTCACATTTCTTTCTCTCAACAATTCATCCACCAAAATGCCTAGAAGAATCAACAAAAACCAAAACTAAAACCAAAACACAAACCAAAACCAATTACCAATTCAACAATCACTACCCACGACAAACACTATCGATCAAGATTTTGACGCGTTGCTTCTGGGAGATCTCTTCCAATGGGATCTCCCCCGTCCATGTCGTCTTCTAATATGATGGGGACATCTAGCAGCTCAGGTGCGATGAAGCAATCATTTTCGCATTTGTTGAATTCGCCCGTGTTTAATGAACAGTTTCAGCAGTTCATGTTAATGCAACAATTTCAACAATATCAAGCTACGAATCAACAATTCCAGAGGGCAGTAGGTGAGACTTCTTCTCAACCGGCACGAACTAGTGTCGCCTCTGCAGAGGAAGAAGTCGAAGAAGTTCCTGCACCGCCCAAAAAATTCACAAAAAAGGGGTTGCTGTAGCGGATAAGGCGAAGTGGTCAATGGCGGAGGGGGTTTTGTTGGCTGAGGCGTGGACACATGCTTCACTGGACTCAGTTGTGGGGATTAGCCAAGATGAGACAATGTTTTGGGCTAAAGTGATCGAAGGGTTCAACAACAACCGCCCAGTGGGAGAGCGCAACAAGAGTCAACTACAAGGGAAATGGAACAAGATCAAGAAAACTTGTAAGCAGTTTGGAGCAATCTTGAAGAGACTGCAAGATCAAGGACGACAGAGCGGTGCAGACGACAGACAAGTGTATAATGCCGCTCATGAGCTCTATATAAAGGTTCATGGTCCGACCCGATTTCAGTATGAGTCGTGCTACGATGTGCTGAAAGATTGTCCCGCCTTTTGGCAAGACCATAGTATTGCCAAATGAAGCGTAGCTGATTTTGTTGATTTGGGTGAGGATGAGGCACACGTTGGGGTGCATACGAGTGTCGACCCGGATGTGGCGATGGATCAGTTGTTTGGAGACGATCCAATTAGGAAACCACCGGGTCGTAATGTTAGTCGGAAATTGTCAAGTGGTTCAGATGCGACTTCTAGCCGTGGTGGTTCGAGTAGAAATGGCGTTGAGCAAGCTTGATCAAATGCTCTTGTTGCAAAAAGAGCAGATAAGAAAAATTGATGAGGATAGGATGAAAATAGAAGAGGAGCGGATGAAAAGAGAGGATCATCGCTTCCGAAAGCAGGTCAGGGAGGCGTTTAAGCTTCTGCAACAACCAATTCCCACCGGTATAGATGACGACGAGTTGGAGATGATCAGGACTTCGCGTAAAAACCTTATGGATAAGTACGGGCCGTATTTTAAGGATATCTAGGTTTAATTTGTATTGTAGTTTAATGTGTTTTAATTCCTAGGTTTAATTTGTAGGTTAATGTGTTTTTAGGATGTAATGTTTTATTTCTAAGTATTGTAATGTTTGTGTTTAATAATAAAATGTGTTTGTTTAATTTTGTGAAAAAGAAAAATGAAATAATAAAATAATGGATGAATAGTGGAAGAAGTGGGGAAGAAATGGGTAGTATAAGGAGTGGCATTATAATAATCTTGTAGAATATAACACATAACATTAACATTAACAATCTAATTATAGTGCGGTCCAGTTTCAAACATTGGTAAACATAATTTATAATTTTACCGTGATTATTACTTGTTTTTCTGGAAATGTGGAGATGGTTATTACCAAATTTTATATTACAGACAGCACATTAGGGGAATTGAGAAAGCAGGTTGAATTGACAAACAGAATTGAAGAAGGTACGCGGAAGTTTCTTTGGGTGTCCGAATCTGGATTACGTCGGCATTTGGCAACAAAGTGCTGATCATACATATATACATTTTACAGATAGATATCATGTAGTCTTTAATATTTATCATGTGTATGTAAAAATGTACTCATCGATAATATCAAGTTATATCAAATTTCACTACAATAATATTATTTGCATTTATTTTAATATCACATTGAAATAAAAGGATAAATGAGTGTCAATCCCTTGGTTTCATGTACCATTTTAGTATCTAAAGCGCACATCGCATGGAGCTCATGCCCTATGAAGCACGATCCTCACACATGCTGCACAAGATATATTTCTCTAATTGCCTTTAACAATATTTAAATCTGTGACCTTCAGTCTTCATCTTGTGAGTCCATGTAGTCACACGGTTTATCATTTTAATGTAACATTGTTCAGCTTAATTTTTCTTTTCCACCATCATTGATAACTATTGCAACTTGGTCTTCGTGTGTCCTTAATATTGGCCGTACATATAACCTTATTTTTTTTAAAAACACCATCGCATCGTGCTAGCTAATATACTAAAATAGGTCGATTAGATTAAGAAACCATGACAACTAAACGAGATTAAATTAAACTATTGAAAAAAGTGTATATGTTGCTTCATGTTACTTTATTATTTGGAATGTAAACAAATAGATAACAAACTCTCTCATTATAAAAAGTGAATACCTATGGAAAAAGATACCAAAAATTCTTAATTTAAACACAGGTATACTTCCTAGACAATCAAACATATATACAGCCACAACACAACTTTGTCTTTGTAGTAGTCTTTCCCAAAACCCAAACGTACACTTAAACTTGTATCTTATTACGTATAAATATTTCCACGTTATCAAACCATTTTCTATTTTTGATCATTTAATTTAATGTCAGAGAAGCCTCTGCATAGAAGGCTTCCGGGCAACCGGAAATTCAGGCCTCTACATTCTTTGACGTCGTCTACTCGTAAACTTCCAGCTCGTCGTGTAGTAATTCGTCGAACGCCAAAGAAGCCATTGAATAAGTTCATTAGAAGATGCCACTCGGAGCCTGTGATGGATCACTATATCGATGTTGTTGGTGGCACGGTTGATGATCACGAAGAAGACGTGGTTATCCAACCTCAGGCTTGTGGCGACGTCTGCTGGTCGTCACCGGATATAGTGTTGCCATATTCTCCACAAAAAGTTGAGGTAACAAAAATATATAGGTTACTAGCTTGCTGTTATCAACTAGAAGATTTTAGTTTTATTATATATATATCATTTTAAATATATATCATTTTAAATTGCAATTAATATATTGTTTTACATTACAATATTGTCCTTTTCTACCTGGCAGAACATGAAAATAATCTGTGTACCTTAGTGATAAGACTGTCAAAATCTCAACCTCCCCAATAATGTTGAATATGGTATTGGGACTCATAATCCGTGAAAGAATTTTAATTCCCAATTTATGAGGTCTGTGTATACTGTCGGTCTGTCACACGAAATTCAACTTAGTAAAGTTCTTTCAACATGAGATTGGCATGACGATACAATGATTAAAATGAAACGGATTTAATGATCAAAGCGTAATAAAATAAAAGTCATTTGTTATTGATAATCTCCATCAATCTTAAAGGATTACTAAATTAGCCAACACATATTGCCTTCCAAAGAGAGAGATGCACAAAATGTTAAGGAAATGATATAAGTACATCTTATTTAACAAGACTTAAGTTTTTTTGTTCTGTTTGACCCGATAATACTATTTAAAAAATTGTTTGTGTCGCGTAAAGTTTTCATGGTTTTGTTACAGAATTGATAATTAGGATACAATGAAATGCAGGGGTACAATAAGGATTCAAAGGTGGTGGTGAATGTAACAGTTGAGGGAAGCCCAGGACCGGTCCGAGCAATGGTAAAATTGGGTTCAAGTGTAGAGGAAACAATGAAGATAGTTAAAAGACAATACATGTTAGAAGGCAGGAGTCCTCAACTTGATCAATCTTCCATTTCAGCCTTTGAGTTGCACTCATCTTACTTCAGTCTCCAATGCAAGTTTCTTGCTACAGTTCTTTCTTTTGTTAGATAAATTAAAATAGTGACTTACAATTCTTTAAAATGCTTGATAACAGATGAATCAATACCATATGATATTGGAATTGGAGGATTGCTATATGCCCATATTCTTGGGTTTAATGACAATTCTTAAAACCGAAAATCATCATGAACTAAATAGTACATTGAAATTTTTTAATTTTTATAAATGATCAATGAAGGTCTTGATGTTTTATATGCAAGCTAATACATACGAGTTCATTAGCAATTTAATCTTCTTTTTCTTTCTTTTTTTGGGGGTATTTTTAGGTTTGGATACATCAGACAAGATCGGAGACATAGGTAGCAGGAGTTTTTTCATGCGTAAATGTCCAAACGACGACTCCTACATGAAACCTGGCATTATCTCAACTAAGACAAACAATTCTGCACCTCCAAATCCGAGCATTCTCTTCCCCCATTTTATTTCTCATAACTTTAAGAAAATTGGGAGATTGTCGAACAAACTTTTGAGAATATTTGGTTGCGTTGATGGGTGATTTTTTGTTCAACCCCAACGGCATGTATATATATAGTATTCTTGGATTCCTAGTATACACCCTAATTGAGAATCTGATGATGGGATGATTATGACTACATGGTTTTTACATAGTTTAGCCGGGTTATAAAACATATATAGCTAAGTAGCTAGCTAACTACCAATTTTCAAAGATTACTAACTTACTACTACTATAATAAAATTAGAACCCCGCCAATGCATTTGGAACCATTTCTTGATCATATATGTCAATTGACATTAATCAAGTTCATATTTTTGCTGAAAAGTAGTTATATATAATCTCACATGTTCAAAATCAAATCATAAGGGTTTCAATACCTTGAAGTTTATAGTATTCGACATGCTCACATTATCTGGATACCTTGGATTGGATTATATTGTATGAATTGTCTATTTTTTTTTTAATTTTTTTATTTTTTGCATTTGATGTCTTTCTTTTGGTTATGTTAAAAAAAAGTGCAAATTGTACATAACAAGATCTGAACTTATGAACAATAACATTTAGCTAGCACGATGTTGAAAGTTAATAAAATACTATATAAAGATTATAATTCTATGTTGAAAGTTAATAAAATGAGATATGCGAATTGATCAAACTACTCTTAATGAATTAAATCACCACCAATCCATTGTATTAAATTACACCATCAGTCTCTTATATTATGAAATATCTCTACTATTTCTTATAAATCAAACACATTTACATCAATTATCTACACCATTTGTCGCCACTACCACCATCACCATCTGTCGCCGCCACCGCATTGCACGGGTATCATGCTAGTATTATATAATTTTTAAATGACTTTGAAAATGGTTTTCAACTCGAAGATAATTGTTCAAAAAAAAAGAAAAAAAAAACCAAGACAATTATTCAATTATCCAATGTCAAAATCAAAATTTATTACCCATGGGTATCGGCCCAACTTTGCAATATATAAGCCCATTCACTAGTTCGCTAGTTGTTAAACAATTACGAGTACTAGTTTTAGTTTGTAGTTGGTTAGTTACTAATTTAGATACAGAAATTACAGAGTGGCTTGTGTCTGTATCTGAGAAAACACACATATAAACACACAGTGACACAGAGAATAAGAATAATAAAAAGCAAAAAATTTCAAAGGAGAGAAATGGGGGATATACTATTATGGCTACTCTTCTTCTTCGTCCTCATTGCTCTCCTTATTATGGTTGTTTATCAGGTTAATATTTTTATTTTATTTTATTATTAATCTTGCTCATATATATGTCCGAATCTACAATTCTTGATCTATAAATAGCTTATTTCTTATAAAGTTTCGATCTTTTTATCAATTTTAATCAATAACGCTTATGGGTTTTTGTCAATTTTGAAAATTTGTAAAATTAGGGATTCATATTGCATCTTCTATTTCAAATTTGTGAAAATTGTTTTATTTCTGTGTAATAGTATTGTATATGTATGTATCTAGTCCTGATTACTGGCTTAATTCCTTGTTATTATTATCTTTTTGTTTATATATAAGGCTTTGTTTTGGCTTTGTGTGATCACCCAAAGACTATTAGAGCTTGTTACAAATTTTCTTGAATTAGAAATAGGGCAATCGTAGATTCGTAGCGACGTAGGTAGGCTTAGGTGTAACTAAGGGTAAATGAAGAAGTCTGTGTGTGTGTGTGTGTGTAGGAATGTTAAGAGTAACAAGTTTGGTGCCTTTGATCATCGCGTGAGGTGATCTGCACATGTGTGTGGCATGCAAGACCCACGCTGGAGTTGGTGTGAGCTTCATGGTGTGGGTGAGTGGAGTCGTAGAATGACAGGGTGTGGAAGAGGGGGCCACTTGCAAATGGAATGATTTTGAGTCATGAAGGTGTGATAAGGGTCCCTGAAATTTGTTGTGATGGGCGTGGGATCATACCATGAAAGTTTGTAGGTCTGAGTGAGGAGTGGTTTATGTTTACGAGGCTGTGTGAGACTGCGAGAGGTGTGTGAGCGCTTGTCCATATAGTATGCTCTAATTTCGGAACTTCTAGCAACATATATGCTATTCGTGTTAGAAAGAAGTTAAAACTTTGATCTGTTAAACCTGCGTTAAAAAGGATAAATTTGACATTGTAAAGCTGCGTTAGAAAAGGGTAAATTTTTGACCTTTTAAATGATAGTATTAGGTATGATAGAACAAAAGACATTGTTCTTACAAAAATTTAAAACAAACTAAATATCAGTCTTGAAAGAGTTTGTGTTTTTGAGCATAATTTGGATACGAATTTAAAAAGGAAGCATGGTATTTTACTGGCTTTGTATAAAAGTTCTCATTACTGCAAACATATAAGTGTTCATTATGCATTATTGCAAGCACATGGTTGTTTGCAGTGAAAGTTTTTATATCATGTCAAGACACCATTGATTAGAAAGTGTAATGTAAATCCTAAGGTATAAAATGACAGGAAGGGTGAAGACAGCAGTTGACCAGTAAGTTAGGGGCTAGGTGCAAGGGATAATCTGAATGTTAGTTCCCTTAGAAGATGTTTAATTGAACTTTGAAGTGACTGTTAATTTTTTTTTCTTGTCTTATCCGAAGAAAGTATATAAATACAGCACTAGATTAAGAACAAGTAACTAACCCAAAAAGGTACTAACTTTTCAATCAACATACAAGGTAGTGTTCCTAATGATTTCAAATCATCCTGTGCAGGGATAATAGATGACATATACAGTTGACTAGGTAAAGTTTTTTTGCTAACTAGACCTTAAGCTCTCAAAAATCAAAACCCTAGTATGAACTCGTGAAGTCGTCTATTATAAATTCTTTCTCAAAAGCATTTCACATTAACACGATTAAATTGCAATTAGGATCGTGCTTAATGCATAATTGCTAGTAAGTTAAAACAACCTTATGTCAATCTATCAACAGTTATGGTGTCAGAAAACTATGTTAATCTATTAGCAAGTATAATGTTAGAAACTTAGTACTAAGCTATTTAATTAATCCATACTTGCAATTTATATACATCAAGTATGTTCCTTTTATATCAATCACACTAGAAATTGTTCTAAATGTATTTAACTAATTATATGATAAATCTTGATGTATTTCTAATCCACTTTTGTCACAACTCATTACAAGTAATATTATGCCATACACAATTTCCCAAGAAACAAAACATAAATAAGTAGATAAAGATAGATCTACGCACAAAGTGAGTAGAATCAATATACTCATAAAAATTTATCACTTAACCATACTCAAATCCAATCCATAACATGCTAACGTCAGATATGTCTAGAAATTACATCATATAATATAATCATCCATTCATCCATGATAGGATTTATCTACATGATACAAACACATCAACAAACTACCCTGAAGAGAATTTATATTTTTCATCATCAAATAAAAACCATAAGAGTGGTTTCCTATGTTTTATAATGAAAGGAAATAAAAAAACTCTAGTGCAATCTTGATCCTTGATGTTCAACAAATGGTAATCATTGATCGGGAGATGATCATCAACTCTAAACTTTGGGCCATTTGTTTTGAGGTTGCTGAAAGTACATGTACACGGCTGTGTGTTTTATATTGCACAGCCATGTTCCCTATAATGCACGGTTTTGTGCTGTTATAGGATCTAATTTACACACAACCGTGTATCAAGGGAAATCCAAACCTTTCATATTGGCTTACTTTCTTTGTTTTTGCTATGGTTATGGTCCAATTTCTCTATTTAGACCTTTTTAGCCAATAAATGGCAGTTAAGTACCAATATATTGCATTTTGCTAAGCAAATCAACCCAACAATAAATGGATAATGCCTTAGAGAATATATACATTTTGGGCCGTATCAAAAGGCCTATGACTTTAAAGTTTAAAACTCAAAAAAACAAACAAATGACGAGGCACACTCAAAAGTCAAAACCCTGCTTCAATATGGAAGTATAAATGTATTTGTGATTTTTCTGTATAAATAAAGTAGCGATAATGCAAGGGTGTGTATGTTATGCGGGCATAATAGTTTGCTGTGTTAGGTTAAGTATGATTTGTATATTGTAATTACTTTGTCAGTTGAGTGTTGAGGTTGCATCCATTATTTCATGTTTCATGGGGTTCAGATTCGCCTTAACATTAAACATTTCTCTGTTGCAGCTTATGTGTTTCGCGGATTTAGAATTTGATTACATTAATCCTTACGACTCTGCATCTCGGATAAACTTTGTGGTATTACCTGAATTTATTACACAAGGTGTTTTGTGCTTGATCTATTTTCTAACGGGACATTGGGTGATGTTTCTTCTGGGTTTGCCATACCTTTACTACAACGTGAGATTGTAAGTGTTCTTTACCTTATTTTCAATTAATGGACATATTATAAGGTGCTTTTCGAATCATCATTTGGGCATTTCTTTTTTAAAAGCTCGGCTAGATATGTTAAATATACAAATAAGAATTTCACGAATGATCATGTCATTGTATCTGTAACCATGATTGCGAAATTTGTATGTTAACTAGGAATATATCCTAAAAAAGCAAAATGAGCTTTATAAGTTTTGCATTTTGTATCTAAACTTATTTAAATGATAGTAATAATTATATCTACACTTATGTTACCAGGTACACTCGGAAACAACACCTTGTGGACGTGACAGAGATCTTTAATCAACTCAATTGGGCAAAAAAGGAACGCCTTTTCAAGCTTGGATATCTTATATTTCTTCTCTTCATCACCTTATTTTGGTAATACCTGATACATGTATATTTACGTTTCCCTCAAAATCCATAATGCCCAAGCAAATTCACCTTAATTCTTTATGTTCGTTGCAGGATGATCTATAGCGCATTGGACGATGATGAAATGTAGGTTTTGAAGCTGAACAAAGATGCACCAGAGTTTGAAAAAGGTGCCCTCTGATACTTAGTCTTAGATTGTGACAATAGATTCCCAGCTATAAATTATTGTCATTGTTGTATAATTATAATCATTTTTTGGTGTTTGATTTCAAAAAAGTCAAAACAGTAGTTGTTCTAAGTATGCATAATAGGATTCAGTTGTCATGATGCATGTTTTATGAGATTTTATTGGACAACTTTTTTTTACTTTAACCTGTGATAAATTCTAATGTATAACCACATTTGATTATTGTTATTCTTGTTCACCTTATTAGTGTGAGCATCAAATCTTTGGTAGTATAAGTAGGAACAACTATATTTGATCTCACTAGTTTGTGCGATATGAGAGAGTTGTAGACAGAACTGCTTCTAGGCAAACCTCGTTTGGTCATCAGCTGCCTATGTTAATCTACTCTTTCAGATGCATATTCCAACAGCCATGTAAATTTCATTACCAGCTTGGTCTAGTGTCGAATGGAATCTGAGATCACATGAAAATTAATAAGGCTAGCTAAATGAAGTTCTTGATACAAAGATAGGACTTGTAGGGTCGAGAAAATCTTGATTTACTTATCAATGTAAATGATTTGAATCCGAAGTTTCTGAGTCGTCCGGCTGGTCGGTCTATTACCTTTAAAAGCTGGGGAGAATGAGTTATCAAATTTTGCTCATTCTTGTCGTACAAATGTAAACTCTGGATCAAGCAATAAAAAATTGAAGAATCACAGGACTAGATTAGCATATTATATAATAGTACAGGGACTATTTTTGTAACTTAGTTCAACCGAACTACCGAAGCATCCACAACAACCGCAAGTACGACTTCTTGAACTCAGTCACCCCAGCAGCACTTTTAAACCTCACCTTCTCTGACACATACGCGGTATAGATTTATTTATACAGTTCATGATTTCTAGAATTAGAGAAATTTGAGGATATAAAAAAAAAGTATAATATAACAGTAATGTTACCATCAATAATCTTTGATATAACTTTTGTTATTGAAGATGCTTTCAAAGTGGATTCAGGGTGATATGAATGATCCTGCAGCCACACTATCAAATACATCCTCTGACCATGTAATTAACAGATGTATATTGTAAATAGATTATTGTATTTTTAGAGGTGTATTTATGAAAATGTTAGTGGAAATAGGAGTATTTTTTTAAAGTGTGACATGGTTTGGAAATGGTCTAAAGTGTTCGACCATTGACTGACATGTCGCAAGTCAAAGTTGCATGTTACAGACATTACAAGAAGAGCATTTTGGATTTAATAGTTCGCAAAATGATGTTAAATTTTTTTGACAAGTGAATTTTAAATCAGACGCGTATGATGTGTGCTAATCGCACAACGAAAGGGTCCCGCAAAATGATGTTAAATATAAATGTAAATTCCCAAAGTGGCATCCACTTTTCTTTTACGTAATTATTACTCTTTTGGTTGATTACTCTACCAAAAACCAGATTCAAGTATATTTGCTATATTGAACGGTTTACGAATACAATGCTTTTGGTACAAATTTTACCTAAGGAGGGTTTTTCTTATAAATACTATTAAGTACTGGGAAAAATATAATAAACAAGTTACTAGCTAGTCTTCTATATAATACATGTAAGTATGTAACCTTTTCTTGATTTAGAATCATAAGTTACTTGCTATACTATATATATATATAAAGTTACTTGCTATATAATATTAACAGTTGTTAATGTGGATGTGGTTTATCTTTATGGAAGTTGATGTCACATGGTTAGGCTGGCAACAACGGTTTTTATTTTTCTTATTATTATAAGCGTTTATAAAGTTGGAATATGTTGTCATGTATAGTTCGACAAAACCAGTATATAATGCAAAGAAAAAATTATCATATAAGCTAGGTAAAGTTAATTTGAACTTAAACTTGAATCTATAAATACTAAAATTGTATCATCCTATCAATTCGTTAGAAAAACTGAATAACTTGGTTTGTGTTGTATCTATATTTAAAACTATCAAAATAAATAGATTAGGTATTCAAAAAAGAAGAATTTTCTAATAAGGTTGTTAATAACATGTTAAAAAAATTATATATGTCATATAAAAAACTCACCATTTTAAGTTTTATGATAACAAAATACATATCTTATTGCAGAATTTGTATTTTTCATATAAAAAGCTCCCCCTTTTAAGTTTTATGATAACAAAATACATATCTTATTGCAGAATTTGTATTTTTCATATAAAAAGCTCCCCCTTTAAATTTTATAATAACAAAAACACATTTTTATGCAAACTAATTACAATCCATTAGTTAGTCATTAGAATTAAAAACGTCTCAAAAAAAAACAAAAAAAACACAAATCAACCCTTTTTGGACTCAATTTATCTCACCCCTATATATATATATATATATATATATATATATATATAAAGGTTCTATATAATATTAACAGTTGTTAATGTGGATGTGGTTTATCTTTATGGAAGTTGATGTCACATGGTTAGGCTGGCAACAACGGTTTTTATTTTTCTTATTATTATAAGCGTTTATAAAGTTGGAATATGTTGTCATGTATAGTTCGACAAAACCAGTATATAATGCAAAGAAAAAATTATCATATAAGCTAGGTAAAGTTAATTTGAACTTAAACTTGAATCTATAAATACTAAAATTGTATCATCCTATCAATTCGTTAGAAAAACTGAATAACTTGGTTTGTGTTGTATCTATATTTAAAACTATCAAAATAAATAGATTAGGTATTCAAAAAAGAAGAATTTTCTAATAAGGTTGTTAATAACATGTTAAAAAAATTATATATGTCATATAAAAAACTCACCATTTTAAGTTTTATGATAACAAAATACATATCTTATTGCAGAATTTGTATTTTTCATATAAAAAGCTCCCCCTTTAAATTTTATAATAACAAAAACACATTTTATTATTAAACAAACACATTTTATTATTAAACAAACACATTTTATTATTAAACAAACACATTTTATTATTAAACAAACACATTTTATTATTAAACAAACACATTTTATTATTAAACAAACACATTTTATTATTAAACAAACACATTTTATTATTAAACAAACACATTTTATTATTAAACAAACACTTTTTATTATTAAACACAAACACATTTATTATTAAACAAACACATTTTATTATTAAACAAACACATTTTATTATTAAACAAACACATTTTATTATTAAACAAACACATTTTATTATTAAACAAACACATTTTATTATTAAACAAACACATTTTATTATTAAACAAACACATTTTATTATTAAACAAACACATTTTATTATTAAACAAACACATTTTATTATTAAACAAACACATTTTATTATTAAACAAACACATTTTATTATTAAACAAACACATTTTATTATTAAACAAACACATTTTATTATTAAACAAACACATTTTATTATTAAACAAACACATTTTATTATTAAACAAACACATTTTATTATTAAACAAACACATTTTATTATTAAACAAACACTTTTTATTATTAAACACAAACACATTTATTATTAAACAAACACATTTTAAAATTAAACAAACACATTTTATTATTAAACAAACACATTACATTACTTAAAAGACAACACATAATTAAAAAAGACAGTACATGATAAAAACACGAAATACATTAGAATGCTACGATTACTCATCATCTTTTATTGACATACTTCCTATGCCACGGTAAGCGTTTTCGTCGAGCCACCACTTGTCGTGTTGCGGGCATTTGACTTCCCACGTGGTTTTGTCTTCCCCGCAATTGTCGTGGTACGATTCGGCCCAAGTGCATTGGTCACCCAATGTGTGACCGGCCTTAAAAACATTATTGACTACCCTCTTGACCTTCTTGATCTCCTTCTGTAGAAACGAAGAATAGTGCTCTTCGTGATTCGAAACATTGCGACCTGGCGCTTGTATTGCCTGTATCTGTTGGTCGCATTGTCGTCTTTTCTCCCGTAGGTAATCTATAACCCCAGAGAGTTCTGTTTGATGGAGGATGTCCTCTTTGATATCAGCCATGATTCGTGTTTTCATCTCATCTACGGTCATACGAGGTCGGTTAATGTTCTTTGATGATGAGGACGCCATTTGGTTAGAAAGAGTGAGTTTGTAGTAGAATGAAAATTGGAATGGTAATGAAACTGAATTGTGCCCTGGGTTCGTATTTATAGAGTGACATTCAGGCTAGTCGTTCAGGGACTGGAAGTGTAAATGTTTTTGAATATTTGGCCGTTTGAGAGACTGAAAGTGTAAATACTTTGAATTCGAACGTTGGAGGGACTAATTGTGTAAATATTGTATTTTGAACGTTGGAGGAGCGTCTTTTAGTTTACCTATAAATATTGGCTCCTTATCAAATATTTCTGATCAAAACACAAACTATTATACATCTGAAATGGCTTCTTCATCAAATGTCACTAACCCAAAACCACCAATGACTGTCAATCAAGTGCAGGACAGTATCATGGCTGAAATCCTCGACCACCAATTGTTTAAAGAGGAACTTGTTGCAGTTATGCAAAAACTAAATGCGAAGAAGCAATGGTGTCGAGAACAAATCGATATTATACAAACCGATATTGTTATGATCTTGAGTGTCAATGCTTTACATATTTGCAGGGGAAGATCGACAAGACTCAAGTTGCTCTGGAACAACTTGATTGTGCAGTTTACACCTTGAACCATTTGATCATATGGGCCAAAGCAGTTTATGAGATGAATGAATTACGGAGCACGTAATGTTTTATTAATGTTTTAATTTCTTAATGTTTTCTTAGGTTAATGTTTTAATTTCTTAATGTTTTATGTTTTAAATAAATGTAATGTTTTATTTAGTTGTATTGCTTTTTTTTTAAGTAATGAAAGTTTAGGGTTTATTTGGTAATTATATTTTTGGGTAAATATAAAATATAAATAAATAAAAGTTGAGGAAGAGGTAAGGTTGGTAGTGAGTGAGGAAGAGGTAATTTACGAGAGAGAAAAGCTGATATGACAGTGTGGAAGAGGAAGGAAGAACTCCAAGGTTGTCATAGACCTTAATTTTTATCTAAAGCTGGTTAATAAACAATGAATAAAGTACTATTTAAAATGTATGTCAATTTCAAAGACACAATGGATGGATATCATTGTGGTATCTTACCTCATTACCAAACTTTTTCTTGAGTTCACATGGCCTTGCTTCTTTATTACTACTTCGCAGTATAATAATAACTATCAAATAAATAAATTGTTAGGGGAAATTACATAACTATTTATTTATTATATAGCTTTGATTTTGAAACAAACTATACTATTTGTTTTTTTTTATTATTAAAGCATATCTTAAACATCAATAATTACAAGGAAACTATATAAAATTAATAATCATATAAGTTATATGATTTTTCTAAGGTACATATAAAAAAGAACACATATTATTGCTTATTTAATTATACATTTAAGCACGACACGTTTCATCAAGTTGTTCTTTTATGTCTGGTTATGATCACATAAATAGATTATACATATTAGCATTTAGCTAGAAATTTACTTTTCTAAAGGTAAGAAGTTCTCTTAGGTCATCCAAAACGTCACATGGCTACATGAAATGATTGGAATATGGTATATGATTTTTGGTTAAATTACGTATGAATATATAGTTCATATAATACCATTTTCTTAATTAAACATCTTCAAATAATATATAAATTAAAAAATAAAATAAAATTGTTGTTGTAGTGTTATTCTGTCAAGCATTAAACTATTCATAATCGTTTTTAATATGACGAATTCAAAGTGTTTTCACTTTAACTCGATGTATTATATTTTGTTGATATATTCGTCAATTGAAATGTATCGTTCGTTTTGATTTTTAAATCCTATTGTAGTTTGATCTTAATTGGTATTATTATTTTTAATAAATTTATGTGGATATATTTGTAGAAATTATGTATTATGATAAAAATTAAAACGATAATTAAAAAGTTTCACTTCAACAACAATGTAATATTTTGAAAAACCTCGCAGCAAAAGTGCAGTTTACCTCTTTGTTTAGATAATTGATCAAATAATAGTACGTGTTTTATTATGCTTTTACTGATCTGTCGATTATTATTTGTGATATGTTTAAATTCTAGTATTTTGGTGGTTGACGTTTCTTACGTACCGTTTCATTTAAACATGTATTGAATCCATATTAAAGCAACACTTAAATTATTGGTACATATTTATATTCACATATCCACATTTACATTTACGAAAAATGCTAAATGAAGCATTTACTTAATGTGCATAAATTTTTTTATCTTTCTATATCAAAAGTCCACTCTTTAAACTTTATGGTAGATGTACAACTATTTAATACATCTTGATGAAACTGTCTGTTCTCTACATACATAATATAAATGGAAAATAATCCATGTTTAGGCACTCAAGAAAGTCGAATATTTGACTGCACATAACAAAATCTGATATTTTTCATGACAATTTGACTATTTCCATGAAAGTACACTATTTTGATTCAAACGGTGGTAACTCAGCACTTGCAGCTCAGTTTCCTCGCCCGTTTAGGCTGGAATGTTCCCAGTATTGCATCATTTCTGATAGATGGAGAGACGGTTCATTTACGGATGATTGGCGTAAACATGTTCAGGGTGGTATGAAGGAGCGTGAATGCGTTTTATACGGAGCTAAAGATTGGTACCAATAATAACAAAAGCATAGAAATGATAACAAATAACATACATCTACTAAGTTATGATAATACAAAGTTTTAACTAAATTTAATGAATATAAGACGCCTGATCCTAAAAGATTTTCATGATACAATCTCAAATGCCCCAAGCTCACAAAAAATGTGCTCAGAAATCAGAATCATGAACCATGTTAATTAGGGGTTTATCCCCCCATGTGGTGTATTGGAGGTATCGGAGTGGGTAGCATTCTGGCCTGGAAAACTCCTAGCTAAGGGCAACTCAACGATCGTTCAAAAAAAAAAAAAAATTGATAATTCTACTAACGCATAAGGAACACATTTTCCAAGATTCAAATTTTGATAAAAGCTCGGATGAATTGGAAAGATCCAAACCATCTACAGAGACCACCTGACAAATGAAGAACCTGAGACTTAATACTACTGAAATCCTAAACTAATCACTGAACTGAACCCCTAATATCGACCCATCAAACTTCAAACTAACAACAAACCCAAGATGTTTTTACATACAAACAACCAAATTCCAAAGGGTGAGAGATTAATTTTCTAATCGCCAATGCAGTCAGTTTACCAAGTTACCATTTGTAAGTTACTACTGAAGACTCACATTGATGTCGGTTGGTTTGCTCCGAGACTCGGGGGCATTATAGGATGACCAATTATCTCCACGAAACGAAGGTGATGAGAGATTTTGTTTGGCAGAATATGCCTCGTTGGTCTCAGCCGTATGCGCTGGTACTGGTGCTGGCACGGGTACAGGCACTCCTGCTTGAAGGGGTACAGGAACCGCACCAGTTGTTGGGATTGTGATGGTTACATTATCGGATTTTGGTTTCTTGGCGGTCTTCTGATCTTGCTGGACACCAGTCAAGAAACTTCCTACTATAATCTGATTATTATGAAAACCCGAACAATAGTTTAATGAACACTGCTTCAATTGACAGAAAACTCAGATACAACTATTCGTAGATTGAGAAATACAAATACCTGCACCGGAGTGGCAGCCACCAACGACCCGCCCATCGGGGCTTGACAAAGAAACACTCATCCCACCGGATCTGTTCCTTATTCCTCCGCTCTCGGATGGAATAAATGACCCCGCCAACGAAAGTATCTCAAAGCGACCCTTAAGAAAGAGATCAAACAAAAGGTGTAAAATTTCATGAAAATTTAACAATCAGTAAATACGATCCGATATCACACCTTAATAATTTTTAAATAATAATGGGAGAGATAACACAAAAGGTAAGTGATCAAAGCAGATTAATTTGTCACCTCATAAGTCAATGTACCACCAGAGGAGTCGGGCTGGCGAAGGGTAACACTGGAAATTACGCCATTTGCAGACAAAATGCATATTGCACGGGGTCCTTGTTGGGAGAATGATATAACCTTCATTGTCACGTCCTAATGTAAACCAAAACAAAATTAGTCACCACTAAGGCACCAATAATATAAGAATTTCTACAGTTTCACAAAATCCAGATGGTTAGAGATACTATAATTTACCTCTCCTGTGTTGACATTGATGATATGCGGCATAAAGTTAGCACCAACTGAGCTTGAAACCCAATCACCTAACGAAAAAAACGACTAGGTAAGTATACTGATCAACCTACTAATTATATCACTTAGAAAAACCAAATGATTTGATCTCAAGTTGCTCAAAAAGATAAACATTATCAAGATAAAGACTGTCGCAAACAACCAAACTAACAATGAAACCTCAAACACATATATTCTCCTCCAAATCAATGCGACATATAATGTGCAAGAAACCCCACAGAGGTTAACAGATAAGAACTTTGAGCCAACAAACAAACCCCACACCATAATAAAAGCCAAAGTCTTGTTGATCTTTTTAAGTATATCCAGAGTGTGACACTACAAATACAAGTTATTACACATGCAACCTCAAGTTCTTTAATTTGGACAAGATTCATAAAAAACTATCCTTTTATCTCTTTTATCTTGTCATATACAGTATATTAATGTGTATGCATATATGTATGTAATACACATATATACACCATGTATGCATATATCCCAAAAGGTAGCAACAAGACTAGAATCATCTGTTTCAAGATTCTCAAAATTCAGTCACCAACTTCCACACACACACAAAAAGCACATAGCTTCTAGAACATGATCAAGATCTTAAAGAACTGGTCATTTATAGGACCCACTTAAGTTTCAATCAGAACCCACAAAAATCTTGAAATATATCATCAAATCAAACAATACCCAATTACCCACTTCATAAAAAAACAATAAAGTTCCAAACTTTATAACAAAAAATAAATCTTTATTACCTAAACTTTCCATTTCTTTGACTGCTGCTACTGGTGGTTGTAGAGATGGTTGCTGGTGATAGTGCTGGATTTTTCCGGCAGAGTGTGGCCGGATTTTTCCTCTTTTTCCGGTGGAGAAATCAATGACTGGTGGAGGTGCTGCAGATGAGATGGGCTTTGGAGATAAAGCTTTTCTGACTGACCCATCTTGATCATATTTTCTGGGTCTCCCTCTTTTCTTTTTTTCAGTTAGAGGTGTTACTCCGGCGGGTGGTGGCGCCGCCGGGAACGACGGAGATGATGCTGCTGCTAGTTGGGCTGTGATGGATTGTGGTGGGGCTGGCTTAGTTGGTGGTGGTGGTTCTTCAGTTCTTTGAGCAATATGAAAGTCTGTAGGTGCATCTGATCCAACTGCTGTATCACCAACACTAGTATTATTGTTGTTATTGTTATTATTATTATTACTATTATTCATTTCTTCTTTTTCTTCAAACATCTTAACAAAAAAAATATTTTTTTCTATATATAAATATAAATAAATTGAAATAAAATGAAAGTTAAAATTATATAAAGATATATAGACAAAAAAATTAATTCAGTAAGAACAATTTAAATTTTTTTATATTCTTAAAAAAAATATATCAAATTTCTTTATTAATTAAGTAGGATTTAAAACATAAAACCCAGGAAAGGAAAGTAAAAAATGTTAAAAGTTGAGAATATTTTTAGAAAAAACAGAAATTTGTGGGAAAATTCTCATTGAAGTGAGATTAAAGAAGAGATGAAATATTTGCTTTTGTTGAAATATGAAAATTTGCAGCAAATTATGCAGATGAGACAGTAGTCTACTGCATGAGGAAGATGATCAATAGTTTTTTTTTTAAATATAAATAAGATAAAAAAAATAATTTAGATATTTGAGGAATAATGGAGTAGAATAAAGAGAAGATAAAGATTGAATTTTTGGTTTTATGAGAAGTTTGGAAAATTGTGGGTGTTTTTAGATGTTAAAGGTGTTTTGAGTTGCTTAAGTTTCTTCATGATAGTCTGAATTATAAATTTAAAAACAATAGATAAAAAATATATATACATATTAAAAGAAGAAAAAAGAAATTATTTAATGTTGGGCTTTAATTATCAACTATTAAAGTGGGAAAGTTTTTATGTATTTTAGTTAATAAAATGAATTGAAGTCCGGTGAAAAAAAAAATAAAAAAAAAGTGAAATTAGGTTGCCAAGGCATGAAGACAACCATACCTCTTCTTTAAAAAAGAATTAGTTTAATTATAATTAATTTTTAAAATATTACATTCAATGCAATTATAAAATATGATCAAATACAAACAAACAAATAAAGGTGTTTGAAAACAATTGAAATATTAGAATAGAATATTATTTTATTTCAAGATAATAGTTTATATATAAAAAGGCCATCTTGGTTTCTTCCCAAAACAATGAATCTGAAAATAATAATTTTAAATTACAGTATTTTATTTTTCTTACTTTTCTTTTTATTATTTTTAGGTTTATTAGTATTATATTATTTAGATTAGGATTTTAAGATTATTGATTAAAATATTGTCTCAAATGATAGTTTATATTAATAAATGAATAACATTAAGAAAAAAGAAAAGGTAAATGGGTGAGAACCTACTATCTTGGTATCCAGAGCGTACACTGTATAAAAATTATGTCTGGTGATTCATCATTCTCACACATGGATCACAAGATATAATTTCTCTATTCGTTTTTGATAAAATTTGAACATGTAACTTACAGCCTTAATCTGTAACCCATATGTTGATCATAAGAAATGAATAACATCAAGGGTGTATAAAAAAAATATGTTTTATTATATAGGCAAAAGTAAAGATCATAGTTGGTGTTAACACAATTGAAAGTGATTTTGAAGGGACCATATATCATGAAAAACATATGTTTTAAGATATTAGTACGGCTTGACTAAGATTAAAGAGATGTGTTAACTCTCTTTTAGTGAGCAAGTGTTGAGAGAGCTTGAAAGGAAAGACATTTGTAGAAATATGTCTTATGTTCGAGCGTGGCCCTTTTCACGGACATTAATCATGAGATGCTCATTGTCTTTGCATTAGTCCTTATTAAGGAAGGGCCATACGTATTTCAACGATACATCGGGTCAAGGGTTGGCCAACAAACGAAACCAATAAGGCCTTTACTAAATTCTCACAAACCTTCAACTTTCATTGGCTGTAACAACTTCTTGTTATCAAGTTTTAAGGAACTTAATACTATTATTAGATACTATAAAGAGAGATATTTAGTAATGAGTTGATTACAGATTAAGAAGTATTGAAAAACAATGATTAAAACTATGTAAACATACACAAAATATAAGAACAATGCAATATTAATTAAGGTTTGTAAAACACACGGATTAGCCAATGATGTCTAGCCTAGCTGGTCAGAGACACTCCCGGTTTTACTTAAGGTCTTGAGTTCGATTTTTAGGGATGTCAAACATTGGGGTTTTTTCCCTCCGAATACTTGTAACGGTCCTTAGTCAATATCTCGTTGTCTAGGGTACGTGAAAGGCTTAACCATTATACGGTGAGGTTTCCCTAATATCGAATACCGACTGAATGTTCGGGGGAAAAAACACACGTATTAAAAGGCATAATGTTGAGAAAATTAACAGTTTATTTCTTGATCATCAAAATCTCATAAGCATGAAAGGGTTGTCATAAGAAACACATGAGCTGATTAGCACAAAGCAAATGCGTATTACATGGAAAGGTGGTTGCATACTTTAATTTGGTGAGGATGGAGAGAAGCTAATTCAGCTGTTGAGCTGACACGAATGATGATAAGAAATCAAAAATTATCTTTGATTTTAATTTTTAAAGGAAGAGTCGATTGTACCAAGCACATGTGTTGCTCGTCTTTTTAAGTTAAATTTTATCTACCATTTTTACTAAACAGCCATAGAAGGAGGGATTTCTTTTGATTTTCATTAAAAAGGAAATAAAATGTTTACTTTTGGTGCATTCAAATAAAGTTATGTATCTAGTAATAAACTAAAACAAGATTGTACAACTTTTATTGATTGACACGTGGCACTGTATTAAAGACAAGTGTCATTTTAATCATAATCATCAAAAAAAACCTTTTAAAAT
This sequence comes from Erigeron breviscapus, assembly GCA_034093135.1. Lineage (NCBI taxonomy): Eukaryota > Viridiplantae > Streptophyta > Magnoliopsida > Asterales > Asteraceae > Erigeron > Erigeron breviscapus. Next base: position 149,656,087 of record CM067167.1, on the reverse strand, counting down.
AATAAATAAGAATATATAAATTAAAGATATCTATAAATAATGAATTTCTTATTTTAATATAATACTTATGAGATTTCCTTATATTAATAGACTATGTTTATAATGATAGGTTGCTATATACATATATTGACACTAATGAATGTTTCCATATCAATCTATACCATAAAATAATAACAAATATTTAGATTTATCAACATTTATATCCTACTTTACATACAACTCTTCCTTATCTTAAAGTTTTTTATTTTGATTTCATATGGTTTTCAATGTCTATATATACTTCAATAACATAATGTTTAACCATCATTTATTTTACATTAACTTTCTAGTAAGCTTTTCTGTAATCTGGTTTCTTGATTACTATTAGTAGATAGGTTATATTTATTGTTATAATTGCTATTTTTTATTTATGTTTTCTTTGTAACTTGGGTTTTCAAGAATTAGAAACTTTTTTTTCCTTTTTGTTAAAGATTGTATCTATATAGATCAAATATTGTATTTATTGCTGGGAGGGGATTCCCTCAAGTTGGCTAACATCATGTTAGCCAAATCTTGACCTTTAGATTGAAATCAAGGGTTAAGATTGAAAGATGATCTTTCAATCTTTTTCAATTTTGACCTTTGATTTCAATTCAAGGGTCAAGATGTTTCCAACTTGATCAATCAAGTTGGAAGCAACTTCAGGGAATCCCTTCCCTTTATTGCTTACCACTTTTTGGGTTTAGATTTGACAAGTGGGGTTTTATGGAATTTTACTATAGTGTTCGGGGTTTAATTGTGATAATCTCCATGTTTGTTTTTAATTATGTATAATTTTTTGTGGCATTGATCAGGCATAATGGATACTGTCGAACACACCATGGCTATTACCATCCTGTTGATAGAGGATATTACTCCCGAAGCAACTGATCCTTCTTTTTGTTTGTGCAAATTCGAACATGAGAAACATCTCCTTTTTCCAATCCATTATTGACCTAAACACTTGAGATCGTCTTTATTGATCAAGAGGGTTGCATTGCATATTTTTTTTTATACATATATTGATGATGTTTAAAAATTTATTATAACTTATATATGTTGTGTTATTGTTTACATATAAACAGATCAGACTACTGTTAGGAAGAAATTAGTCCCAAGATTTCACGATAAGCTTTGAGAGGGTGCCTGTTTACTTTTTCAGGATTACAAAAATAGATATTTGAGTTGAACATGCATCATGCACGAGTATTAGTATTAGTTTATAATTCATATAAAAATAATAATTATTAAATTAAATTAACGAACATTAAATTATACAGTATTTTGATTATTTAATAAATATTGAGTTCAATAAATGCAGCTTGGGACATTAGTTAAAAAAATTTAATGTTTAAAACCAATTACTTGGTTTTTATATATATATCGAAGTCTATTTTAACTATAAAGTCGTCTCAACTTTCTTTTCTTTCTTTTTTTTTTCTTTCTTTTTAATACTTTAAATCTTCCAAAATATAGTATAACTGAGTTAGGTGAGTTTTGATCAAATTCAACTTGATTATGTTTTCTAAATATTCATATTGCAAGTGGAGAATCATATTTGAAAGCAACTTTATAACCTTTGTTTTTAGAATTTAATTTTTCCACAAGAGTAAAAAAGATGCATAGAGATGAACTATATCCTCAAATTTTATAATCCTTTTACGAGTATTTCTTTTGCGTATTTGATGTCTTTTAACTTATGGGAAGTGATCCCTTCACAAAACTAATTTTCCATACACAAAAATTATATTGAATTAGTCTATTTTACCCTTATGTCTAATTTTAATATTTGACCCTTTTAATTTTCATTCTTACATTACAGCTACCTTATGTTTGTCGTTTTATCATTTTATTAACACGACATCTATTTTTCATTTCACCAAATCATACATCGCACATTCACACGATATATGTATTATATAATCACTTTCATTGACATACAGGACCACAAACAAATTATATACATGACAAGATTCCATCCCTATTTGTAACCCAATTTCTCTGGATGTTAAATCAATTCAAAGATCAATAAAACAAATTACATTTAACAACTTAAAATACCATAACGAGTCTTAAACTTCCACCATGATAAACCAAACTTTAAAATCCAAAAGAAATTCTCGTCCAAATTGAAGAACATAACTCAGCTAATAAACAAAAAAACACCATGATAGTATATCTTTAAACTACCCAATTAAAACACCATCACCATTTTTTGAACATCATGTCATCAACACAAGTGCAAATCGTCTCCCTTACCTTAAAACATATGTTTTTCATGATATATGGTCCCTTCAAAATCACTTTCAATTGTGTTAACACCAACTATGATCTTTACTTTTGCCTATATAATAAAACATATTTTTTTTATACACCCTTGATGTTATTCATTTCTTATGATCAACATATGGGTTACAGATTAAGGCTGTAAGTTACATGTTCAAATTTTATCAAAAAGGAATAGAGAAATTATATCTTGTGATCCATGTGTGAGAATGATGAATCACCAGACATAATTTTTATACAGTGTACGCTCTGGATACCAAGATAGTAGGTTCTCACCCATTTACCTTTTCTTTTTTCTTAATGTTATTCATTTATTAATATAAACTATCATTTGAGACAATATTTTAATCAATAATCTTAAAATCCTAATCTAAATAATATAATACTAATAAACCTAAAAATAATAAAAAGAAAAGTAAGAAAAATAAAATACTGTAATTTAAAATTATTATTTTCAGATTCATTGTTTTGGGAAGAAACCAAGATGGCCTTTTTATATATAAACTATTACTTGAATTAAAACACCATCACCATTTTTTGAACATCATGTCATCAACACAAGTGCAAATCGTCTCCCTTACCTGAACACATTCACGCAATATTAGTTATAGTCTGCAATACAAATGATTAAACGCAAGATGTTACAAAACAACAAAACTAAAAAAAAATAAAAACCTCACCCGTCATACCATTCGGTTGACGTAAAAACACCTGGATATGAATTTAAATCAAATAGACTATCTTCATAGCAAACGTAAGTTATGGGTTCAGAAACTTCACCGTTCCTTTCAAGTAAACTAGTAGAGCTTGAAGAATTGCATGCTCGAGATGATTCTACAAACTCAAACTTGGAAGGATCTCGTTTTGTAGAAGTTGATCCCCTTTTCTTCTTTGCTTTGGGAGGTCTTCCTTTAGGTTGTCGAATCTCTGGCTCAAACAACAGATCAGGCACATTCACAAGTTTATTAATTAATGAAGTAACATATTCTTTCTTGTTTTGGGGAAACATTTGATACTTCGAACGCAACGCATTAAGCAACTCATCAAACTTTCTATCACCGTCCTGGTGTATACCATCTTCTGTGTTTACTTCAAAGAGATCGATCAGACCGATTAATCACTTTTATTTATTAATTATGGGATCACAACATATTATTCATTATAGTAAATAAAATAGATAAAAAATAAAAATAAAAGCCATCGAATGATAATCATTACCTGTGTTTGTGTCTCCATGTATTCAATTAATCAAGATGATTTGGCGGCAATAAAAAATATGGGGTACGTGTAACATATGAAGAAGATAACCTCTAGGGGGTGTTTGGTACATGTGAATGGTTAAGAATGGAATTGAAGAAGAGAATGGAATTAAACAAAGTGGAATGATTCCCTTGTTTGATATAACTAGAGAATAGAGGAGGATCATTTCTCTTGTTTGGTTAAGTGATTTAGTGGAATGGAAATGTCTTTATTTTTATTTTTTTTTCCAATTACATTTATTCATGATTTTATGAAAACAATGCGACAAGTTATTGAACAGCAATTTCAATTGGTTGTTCTTTTATGGATCTCAACCTATGTAAAACAATGACATCTATGTTACCATAATAAAGAATATGAACATGAAGATTAACAGTGTGTCCACGGGGAACTTAACAAATTATTGACAAAGTGAGTTTATCTACATTATAAGTAAACTGATAGGATTGTTGTTCGAAAAAAAGATTAACTGGACATATATTTACATTGTCATGAACTTCGATGAACTTCATTGTAACCAAAAAGGGTATTGTATCATTCAAACTATGTAGTCGAACTATATAACAAACAAAGATCTCATACACATCCTTGCCAGCAACCAACGGAAACAAGCAACAACTACAAACTCTTTCGTTTCATATTCGATATGTGATCATCGTCTTACAAGTTGTAGAGTGCGAATGAGTCTAATACAACACCCTGCCAACAAAAATATATCAAAGTAAACGAGAACGGACAAAAATGTAAGATTTAGCATCAAACACTATGCAAATCAACTTTTATGCGCGTATCAAATATGATTGATTTAGATACGGGAGTCGGCTGCAAGTCTTACATTATTCACTAATCTATATCTATATAGATCTGTGCGTATCAGATATCACTAATTTAGTTACGCTCATTCGGGTCGAATTTGAAATGATACTGTCATGGTTACCTTTGCAAGTGACACCAGCAAACAATCGTCCATTTCTCATTTTTGGCATACTCAAACTTCATGTACATGTGTTTCTTTTTATTTCACTAACTAATTTGTGTTTTTTTCATAATTAACTAATTTTTTGTGAGTACAAAAACAATATCTAAGAAAACAAGATCCATATAATGGATAAGAACACTCACCAGTGCTAATATCGAGACCACAATTTAAATATTAGAAAACTGGATTTCTGTTACTTGATGGTACACTAATAATCTCGATCTTGAACTCAAAGGCAAACAAATCTAACAAATCGAAAGCCACAAAAAGGGAACAGAATATGATTTACCTGTGCCATGAAGATGAGCATCTCCATATAGATTAGAAGAAGCATTAACTAGATTAGTAGATCAGATTAATTATGATGGTGAAGGTTTTTGCAATTGCAATCGCCGTTGCAAGAGAGAGGGGTTAGGGTTATTAAGTTTCTTTTAAGTTTTGAATCATGTGCATTGCACATGGTGTTGCCTATTTATATTCTTTTAATTTTGTTTCACCTCTTGATTCACCATAGAAACAACCCGCGTGTAAAATAACCATTCACCTCTATTCTCTTCATTTTATAAAGAATCAAAAAGGCGGAATGGGAAAGGAATTTTGATTATCGCATTCCATTCTTAGTTGCAAACAAACAAGGGAAAAATTCTCCATTCCATTTCCTAGCATTCCATTCACTTCTACCAAACACCTCCCTAGGGTTTTATTATGAAAAGAAGTGGTTGTAATATAATAAGGTAAAATAAGAGGGTCAAATATTAAAATTAGATGTAAGGATAAAATAGTCTAGTTAAATAGAATTATTGTGTATGGAGAATTTGTTTTGTGTAGGGATCAACAAGCCAAGAATATATAATTACTCACTGAAAAAATATGTGTTTAGACTTTAGAGGTACGGGAACATAAATAACTTTTGTTATGTAATTTTAATCCTTGGATGGATTTAATTTCTTCAAGTTACAAAAAATTTATCTACAAACTATATAAAGCGCTCCAGTATTCAGCTTTAAATCTTAAATGATACTGTAAGTTTTTTTTAACGTCTTACAACACAAATCATAAGTTTAAACAATATCTTAATATATACAAGTGTTTGAAGAAAACCAACATATATAAAAACGAAATCATAAAGTTAAATTAATAATTATCCTAGTATAATATCAATACCTGTATATCAAAACCATCACCCTCAACTGCTATTTGAAATCGGCGATCACACCGTCACTTAAGTCTATCTTAACGACCTCCAAGTTTTAATTTTTAAATTTAATCTTCAATTGTTGTAAAACAACCAACAAGCATCTTGTTCAACAGATTCGAGTGAAGCCTTTTAAGATTTGTAACTGTGTCAGCGAGATGTATTGGTGTGCATTTTGATGAAATCCATATTCCTAAAATATGAAAATTATTAAATCAGGTTATTTATCATAGGTGTAATTATTGAATTAATAAATATTAAATACTTGGAGATCATAATTTATCGATGGGACGGGCTATCTACACACATCAACTGTTTGAAGCGCACACTACCGAAACGTTCCGTTTTACGTTCAACGCCACGTTTTTCGCTACGTTTTATATAAAACGTAGCGTATGCCCGGTGTGTAGATAGTAAAATTGCAGAGGGAATTACACGTCATCTGACCCAAATGTCAGAGGAATGACATGTGTCATTCTTCCGTTTTTGATACCGTTTTACACAAAACGGTACGTATTAGGTGAACTTCCAAAACTGTCCATTTTACGTAAAACTGTGTATATGCCAGTGCCGTTTTGTAAGCAGAAACGGAGCATGTAACATAAACGGACCAGTTTTGTTATGGTTAATGTAAATTTTTTTAGGAATTTGTATAACACTTGCAATTACAATATAGATAGTAATTTTTTTATTTGAAATGTATATGTTTGAAAAAGAGACAAAGTTTATAGTTTATGAAATCAACTAACAATTGTTTGTATTTTTATGGAATTATGTTACTAGGCTTATGAAAGTTTGAAATATTGTGTATGGGTTTGAAAAATAGACAAAGTTTATACTTTATGAAATCAACTAACAATTGTTTGTATTATTATGGAATTATGTTACTAGGGTTATGAAAGATTGAAATATTGTGTATGGGTTTGAAAAATAGACAAAGTTTATACTTTATGAAATCAACTAACAATTGTTTGTATTATTATGGAATTATGTTACTAGGGTTATGAAAGATTGAAATATTGTGTATGGGTTTGAAAAATAGACAAAGTTTATACTTTTTGAAATCAACTAACAATTGTTTGTATTATTATGGAATTATGTTACTAGGCTTATGAAAGATCTCAAGTTTGTGTATTGTATCTCGCTAGCCGTCTATTCAATTCAACCAAAAACGAATTTGTGTCTACGTAATGTATTTAACCGGATGAACCTTACAAAATCACCAACACAAAAATTACGTAACTTAAGAAAGTAGTCAAGTACACCAATCTTCTTAACACAAGTCCAAATACTTAAACTTAAGAAAGTAGTCAAGTACACCAATCTTCTTAACACAACCAAATACGTAACTTAAGAAAGTAGTCAAGTACACCAATCTTCTTAACACAAAATTACGTAACTTAAGAAAGTAGTCAAGTACACCAATCTTCTTAACACAAGTCCAAATACTTAAACTAGTTTTATCACCTGTTACTCAACCACCATAGCATCTTCAGCCGTTAATCCTGGTCCGGGAGTTGTTTTGCCAAGTTTATTCCTTAAAACTCTTTCACTTCTTCTCTTTGCCATGCTCTTGACTCTCGGTTTCTTCATGGTTCCTTCATTCACAGATTCGTATTTAGTTACATTGGATAGAAGGTCTTTGAGATCGTTAAATTACATATACTTTTTGGCAGTGTTAACTACACGCATCGGTCATTATCCCTTATAAGAATAAAACAAGTTGAGTAACCATGATATATTTTATTGTTGGTTTTTTTTAATTTGAAATGTATATGTTTGAAAAAGAGACAAAGTTTATAGTTTATGAAATCAACTAACAATTGGTTGTATTATGGAATTATGTTACTAGGCTTATGAAAGTTTGAAATATTGTGTATGGGTTTGAAAAATAGACAAAGTTTATACTTTATGAAATCAACTAACAATTGTTTGTATTATTATGGAATTATGTTACTAGGGTTATGAAAGATTGAAATATTGTGTATGGGTTTGAAAAATAGACAAAGTTTATACTTTATGAAATCAACTAACAATTGTTTGTATTATTATGGAATTATGTTACTAGGGTTATGAAAGATTGAAATATTGTGTATGGGTTTGAAAAATAGACAAAGTTTATACTTTTTGAAATCAACTAACAATTGTTTGTATTATTATGGAATTATGTTACTAGGCTTATGAAAGATCTCAAGTTTGTGTATTGTATCTCGCTAGCCGTCTATTCAATTCAACCAAAAACGAATTTGTGTCTACGTAATGTATTTAACCGGATGAACCTTACAAAATCACCAACACAAAAATTACGTAACTTAAGAAAGTAGTCAAGTACACCAATCTTCTTAACACAAGTCCAAATACTTAAACTAGTTTTATCACCTGTTACTCAACCACCATAGCATCTTCAGCCGTTAATCCTGGTCCGGGAGTTGTTTTGCCAAGTTTATTCCTTAAAACTCTTTCACTTCTTCTCTTTGCCATGCTCTTGACTCTCGGTTTCTTCATGGTTCCTTCATTCACAGATTCGTATTTAGTTACATTGGATAGAAGGTCTTTGAGATCGTTAAATTACATATACTTTTTGGCAGTGTTAACTACACGCATCGGTCATTATCCCTTATAAGAATAAAACAAGTTGAGTAACCATGATATATTTTATTGTTGGTTTTTATAATTTTTGTTACCTAGTTTATAAAAATATTGTAATACATGTTTTTTAATACTATCATGAAAAACACATTGTATCACGCATGACTAGAACATACAAATTTACCATCGGTGAATCAAAAGGAAATATCCGGAACAATAAAAGTATCACAAATTATGGCGGAAACATATGTCTAATAGCTAGATAAAAGTGTACGAAATTTGGTTCACGTAAAATGTATCAAGGAGATTACCATGAAACTGTGAGGAGCCATCACCCGGAGTTTCATCAAAGTGGTTGGAGCTCTGACCAAGCGGCGTAAGAACATTGTAGTCATCGTACTGGTGCGACTGATTAACAGTGGAATGATCAAACGGGTTGGAGGCATTAACCGGAGTAGTATCATAGTGGGACTGATGAAGGTGCGGAGGACTAGTGGAGTCATTCAAGTGACCAGTGGAGTGATCAGACCGGGTGGAGTCATTAACATGAGCATCATGAAACAGGGATTGATCCAGAATCGGGGTCTCAGGCCGATCCTCGTTGAATTTCGCGTCGCCAAAACCCGGGAGGGTTTCTTCTTCTTCAGAGGCATCCCTTGTAGGAGGATCAGTGGGGGGAGCAACATGTTCTGGCGTTTTCGGACAAGCAGGAGTGCCATGAACGGGGCTGATTGCTCCGCAGAGCCATTTCAAGAGGGCCTTCATATGCTCTGTCTGCCTTGCCATTCCCCGGACCTGGTTCTCGAGACCGTCAAGGCGTGTCTTGATCTCATCCACCTTCTCTGTAGTCTCCTTAGGGAGGCGGACGACCTGATATGAGCGTTTAGGGCGGTACTCTGGCTCCTGCTCCTCTTCCTCCTCCCTGTGACCCCCCTCGTGCACTTGTTGAATCTCCACTTCCGGTAAAGGCGGCGGCAACACGATCTCCGTCAACTCCGGTCCCTTCCACAGGTTTCTGTTTTGATTTGTCATCAGAGTTGGAACATTGTTTATTTTTTTAAGGATGCCCATCGCATACATTGTGGGCTTTTCGTTCGCCTTTGGGAGCACCGGCGGGATCTTTAGTTCAGCGTACTTCTGATGCAGGTTCAACGATTGTGCGATCCTGGTGATGATATGCCCGCATACAATCTTCCCGCCATCCTTCCTGCAACAGATATGTATATCACTAATTAATATATAAAAGACGTCATAAATAATAAGCCATTGAAAATACTAAGAAGCTGGGAAATGTACTTGGAGTAAAACCGGTGAAAGTAGTGAGCAAGAACATGGGCCAGGTTGCAGGGTTTACGCATCAGAAGACAGTACAAGAGAAACAGGTCGGTCACGGACATGTGCTCTCCGCCCTGGCTACGCCTGTTTATCGTCTTTGTGTTCAGGCGGTGGAAGTAGCGGAACAAAGGGTCCCTATTTACACGGAAAAAACAAGCATCATCATGTATATATGGCGTAGCAATGCATCATCATATAAATTAGAAAAACAATTAGCCGGGCCTAGGCTTTAGCCGTGTACAAACTGATTACCAACTTCAAACTAGACAAAAAATCCCAGCCAGTCTACCCGACACGTTTAACCCCTTCTTCTTTCGTTATTTTTTTTTCAAAAGGTCAATTAAGTTCATTTTCAGTCCCGACTGTTCACATTGTATCTTTTTCCTTTTTAATCATCCGACTGTTGTTGACTCTTTCGATATAACAAAGCTCAACAAACAACAAACTGGTACATTTTCGATATAACAACATTGCAAGACTCGACATAAGACATTATATAAAAGAATACTAAAATTCAAAAAGATGAATATGAACATCGAGCGTTACCTGATATGTGTCGCCCGTTCCCTCTTGAAGGCCTATTCTTCAGTATGGGGAGCGATCGCCCTCCAAAAGTCGGACAACACGTCAATTGGCGCATCCTTCAAGGATATGTTGAACTCCTTCCTCTCCTCCTCATCTTTGTCTTTGTACAGACCGGCGCATACCCCAAACCCCCACAGATCCATCCCGTACACCTTACCGAATAAACAGAACTCCACCTCATGTCGGGGGGGGTTCGCTCCCCCACCTCAGGTGGGCCGCCTTGATCGTTCCGCTTTTTCTTCTCGTTGTACCTTTACCAAAAAACGGTGTTATTAATAACTCGGGGAAAAAAACTGGTATTCCATTAACCTTTAGACGGTACCTGAACGTGGACAGGAACTCTGAACACATCTCCCGATACGCAGGCAGATCCTGCTAATACAAGCGAGACCACATGGTGTTCTCTCCACCGAGAAAATACATGGCCCTATCCTTTAACTTCATATCTTCAAGTGTTTGAAAACAAATCACAGCACCGGGCGCCACCTCCACTCTTTTGATCCGCTCAAACCTTTCAGCCTTCCATGTCTTGTCATTAAACTTTGTGTGCTTGTACTCAGCAAGCAGCTTGTCTTCCTTAGTCTTAGCCACTTCGCCTGTGGCATTGTTTTTCGTCGTCGTTTAGTGGGTCGAGCCTCTTCCTCTGTGGAGTCTGGTTCATCATACGAGTCCTCATGGTCTCCTTCATGATTCGTATCCTCTTCATCTTGATGTTGACCTGCAGCTGCGTTGACCTCTTCATAGCGGGGGGCCACGTTCTCCTGGGGGTTGATTTGGTCGGGGTTTTCGGGTGCCGCCATCTGCAACCAAAGTAAATAAATACAATTAGGATCAAGTAAATAATAACTAGTCACCTAGAATAATGACATCAAACTGTTACGTACAAAGTTAAAAAATTCATAATCCTTCCTGGGGTTTGTAACAGCCAAGTGGTTACACGAACTGATATCGGAGACACAATGGTTGTCAATTATATCGTGGGTAGGGTTATCAATCATCTTATTAGAAGGAGTATTGTGTAATTTTGTATGAAAACTACAGTTTAAAAAAGTAAAATAGTGAAGTTGATAGAATATTCAATCTTAATAAGCAGGTAATGTGAATTATTGAAAGTAAAGGTAAAGGAGGAGACTGGGGACAAGAGTAAATGAGATCTGGTATATTGGGACCAGGGGCTTCCGTTTTGTGTGACCCTCCCCGTTTTGTGACTATCTTGCCGTTTTACAACAGTATCTCCGTTTTCTTAATTTCTAGGGGGTAAAAGGTACAAAATCATCAAAATCCGTACACCCCGTAAATTTTGAAAAACTGGAGGTTTTACATAAGACGTGAGCAGTGATGGAGGGTCAAAAAAAATTAGTCAACCACCAATCCAATGAACCCTAGTTCTTTTGATTTATTAAAAAAATTATAAAAATGATTCAACCACCGATCTATCACACGAATCAAAACGAACCAAATACATTTATGATTTATAAAAACATTTTCGTATGTAAGTTAGAAATTGTAGACTGAATACCCATGAACCCTAATTGACTTACATGATGAGATTGAATACAGATCGACACATACGAATATATCTATACAACAAAGTAAACACAAATGATTGAAAATGCATGGCAACGAGAAGGAGTGTTGAACGGATCTAAGTAGATACTTACCAAGAAAAGGAGATGGAGTACAACGACAGAGAAGCAGAACAGCAGCGGTGGTGGGGGAGAACAGATCGCCGGCGGTGGTGATGGAAAAACGATCTCAGGCGGTGGTTGTTTCCCGTATTAGGGTTAGGGCTATTTTTAGTAAAAAGTAAAAATGAGAAAGTGACATCAGGCAGTTGTTTTTTTCCTTATATATACCTGTTCAAAACGGCCCGTTTTATATAAAACGTGAAATTGCCACTTTTTTTTTTTAAAAAAAAAAATGTCACACACTTGTATTGTATAAGATAAAAATTCAAAGTACACATATAGAAATACAATATAATTTTTATTACAAATAATCTCTATGTAATTTTTATTACAAATACCAAAAGTACACATATAGAAATACAATATAATTTTTATTACAAATACCAAACGCATAACTAGTCGCACAAGTCTACGTGTTGACGGCGTGTTCCCGGAGGTCGGTTGAGTTCTCGGATCCGTATGTACTCATCCATACGATGACGGTAGATTATTTGCCACTCACACGCTTCTGGTGTCCGCAGTGTGCACAGTACATATTAACTGGCGGCATGGGGTAATTGCCTTCTAGTTTAACGCTGATGAAATGAGAGTTGCTGACTAGACAGACTGTGACGTACCGATGCGAGTAGTAGTTCCCTTCCGGATCTTGAGGGGGGGCATTCCGAAGGGGGAAAAAAGTTTCGCTACCAGTAGTCGTTAGAAAATGGACAACCGCATTAAACCTTTGCGCGATGATGAGTCCGGCGTATGGGAACATCATATACTTTTCCTGAGGTGCCCTCTGAAGTGGATTTTCCCAGTACAGTTGAGAACGCACAAAATCAAAAGTTCCTGTCATTTGATAGTCAATACGATTCTTCCACCAGTCCGAATTGGGACCCTCCAACTCTTGAAGCATTTCTTGTCGAACGTAAAAATGCTCCTTCTCTGTATATCCCAATCCCACAGCGACCGAAGCAAAACCGCAGTGGCCATTTCCAGGGACATCCGTTATGCGTGAGACGAATGGGTGGAAAATCGATGGTATCCACCTCTCGAAACGCATAACGTCGATGACGTCCACCTCTGGATTCATCAAGGGGAACCCGGGGATGTTTTCGGGGATGTCGCCTGGTCGTTGAGTGGTTGATCTACTACGATTGAAACCAGGGGACATTGTTGATTGTGACCTGACAGTGCCGGCGTAGCTATGTCTGCCTTGATTAGGTGTTCCTTGTAACATCCCAAAACTTAAACGTATATGTTGACTGACGTCGTTAGGTCAAATTCTAAGTCCGTGATATGTTTACGTGGAAATACGTGTTTATATGTTTATGTGCCCTATATGTGAGATTTAATTATCTTTATTGAGTGACAATAAAGTAGACTTAATGATGTGTAAAAGGCCTATGTAGTGTGCGAAAGTGCTTTAGTGTGTTATATGTATCCCCAATAGATGTTTAAAGGTGAAACGAAGCTTATATGAAGTTCAGGGACCAAATTTGCCAATGTTGAAAAGTTAAAAACGGGATTATGACTAGGGTTGGCCTAATCCCTGATCATTTGCAGCCAAATTACTTTCATTAATCACACACACAAACCTTTCAATCCTCCTTTGATTTCTTAAGCAATTTGCAAGGTTTTTGGGTCAATCGATCGTGTGTTTTTGGCTTTGATTGGGATCGGTCATTGTGTTATCAGGTAATCATTGATTATTCACTAATATTTTCAGATTCAAAGGTTGCTTTATGATAATTAAATCTGATTATAACAAGGGTTTTTGATAAATTAGGGTTTATGTTGTGTTTAAGCAAATTAACGATCAAAACGACATCAAACGAGTTTGTAATCGATCATTATGATCAAAATATGTTTTACAATGTCAAAATCATGTTTTGGGTGAAGCCCAAGTCGTTTGTTTCTGGAAAAATCGAAGAATGAAGTCGTTTTATAAATTCTGGACGAAATTAGGGTTTTCTGATGCTAAGTTCGTTTTCTGTTGTTCCAAACGAAGTATAACTTCGTTTTAAGTGTTCTAACTTCGTTTGGGGATCTCTAAATTCGTTTGAAGAAGAAGCTAAGTTCGTTTGAACTCAATTTAAATCCGTTTGGAAGCTTTCTAAATCGTTTGAACCCTAAGATGTGTAAATTCGTTTAAAGTGATTGTCTAAATAGTTTTGAGACTTAAATTCGTTTGAAATGAGCCTAACTTCGTTCACCAAACGAAGTTAAACTTCGTTGGGCATGTCCTAACTTCGTTTGGGCATTGCTAAGTTCGTTCAGTATGGTCTAAGTTCGTTTTCTGGAAGCTAAATTCGTTTGATTTTTCAAATGGCCATATCTTTTGAACCGTAACTCCGTTTTTGACAAATAAGCTATCCCTAGAATCGTGAGAGAGTCTATTTTCTAATGGTAATGAAAAAAAAAAAAAAAAAAAAAAAAAAAAAAAAAAAAACAAATAAGCTATCCCTAGAATCGTGAGAGAGTCTATTTTCTAATGGTAATGAGTTTAAAGGATGATTTTGAGGTCAAGTTTCCTGAAAGGTTGGATTAGTGAGTGAAGGTCGAGTTTCGACGGATTCTATGAGTCCTAAAGTCGTACGAAAGTCCATTTAATGTCCCTAATGACTTATACTTCATATGTTAATGTACGATAGGTGTCGGGGATTACTATTAAGCACTGTTAGCTTTTGATTGCGCGCATACACCACTACGAGGTAAGATACACTACTTTTGTCACGCTGAGGGTGCAACAAAAATGGTTTCATAAACTATAACCTCCAAAACGGTAATGTATAACCTATAATGTGGTTGGGTTGATATGGGAGGTACTCGGGAATAATGATGACGATGCCTATGATGCTTCCCCGTAGTTATGTTTATGATATGTTATGATGAACGGTGGTTAATGATATGTATGTTTATGATATGTTATGATGAACGGTGGTTAATGATATGTTTATGATATGTTATGATGAACGGTGGTTAATGATATGTTTATGATATGTTATGATGAACGGTGGTTAATGATATGTTTATGATATGTTATGATGAACGGTGGTTAATGATATGTTTATGATATGTTATGATGAACGGTGGTTAATAGGTACATCGTGCCTTACGGTGGTAATAGGTACATCGTGCCTTACGGTGGTAATAGGTACGTATAAATCGTGCCTTACGGTGGTAATAGGTACGTATAAATCGTGCCTTACGGTGGTAATAGGTACGTATAAATCGTGCCTTACGGTGGTAATAGGTACATCGTGCCTTACGGTGGTATTGGGTACGTATAAATCGTGCCTTACGGTGGTATTGGGTACGTATAAATCGTGCCTTACGGTGGTATTGGGTACGTATAAATCGTGCCTTACGGTGGTAATAGGTACATCGTGCCTTACGGTGGTAATAGGTACATCGTGCCTTACGGTGGTAATAGGTACATCGTGCCTTACGGTGGTAATAGGTACGTATAACCCGTGCCTTACGGTGGTAATAGGTACATCGTGCCTTACGGTGGTATTGGGGTACTCGGGGAATAATGATGACGATGCCTATGATGCTTCCCCGTAGTTATGTTTATGATATGTTATGATGAACGGTGGTTAATGATATGTTTATGATATGTTATGATGAACGGTGGTTAATGATATGTTTATGATATGTTATGATGAACGGTGGTTAATGATATGTTTATGATATGTTATGATGAACGGTGGTTAATGATATGTTTATGATATGTTATGATGAACGGTGGTTAATGATATGTTATGATGAACGGTGGTTAATGATATGTTTTACGAAATGATATGTTATGATGAACGGTGGTTAATGATATGTTATGATGAACGGTGTTTATGAGATGTTATGATGAACGGTGGTTTATGTTATGATTGCTTTATGTTGGGCAATCTTATGGATTTCTTTTATTACTGATTTGATGCTATTAGTAACACCACTTATGTTTTCTCACTGTTTTCCTTAGTTGAGTATTTTCCTAAATCGTTTCCGCATGATTTAACGTCGTTAGGCAAAATTTTTGGAAATCCATATTTTTACGAAACGGGTGTACATTCCTTGCGACCCTGTGTCCGAAGGATGTAGCCGAGAGGCATCCGCTGCCCTTTGGTTTTGTCGACTTGTGGTTGGACGGCCGCGTGTGTCTTCTTGTACTCTTGGAGCTTTCCTTGTTGATTTTGATGGGAATACTGCTGACAAAACCTTAGATACCATGCTTTTTTTCACTGCTGGTGATTTCTCTGAAAGAATTTCCTGGGTGGCCGCCCCCAACTGTTGCGCATAGTCAGTATCTTCTTGCACATCGAATGAAGGGGTAAAATCAAGCTTCCGCCAAAAAACATCAACATTCTCGATTTTTATTGTCGTCCCTGTGAAAGGACAGATACAGTCATTTTATGCATACACTACAAAACAACCGAAAAACGGTAAAATAAAAAAAAAAAAAAAAAAAAACAAAAAACAAAAAACAAAAAAAAACAAAAACACAAACACAAATCAAAAACCAAAATCAAAAAAAAAAAAAAAAAAAAAAAAAAAAAAAAAAAAAAAAAAAAAAAAAAAAAAAAAAAAAAAAAAAAAAAAAAAAAAAAAAAAAAAAAAAAAAAAAAAAAAAAAAAAAAAAAAAAAAAAAAAAAAAAAAAAAAAAAAAAAAAAAAAAAAAAAAAAAAAAAAAAAAAAAAAAAAAAAAAAAAAAAAAAAAAAAAAAAAAAAAAAAAAAAAAAAAAAAAAAAAAAAAAAAAAAAAAAAAAAAAAAAAAAAAAAAAAAAAAAAAAAAAAAAAAAAAAAAAAAAAAAAAAAAAAAAAAAAAAAAAAAAAAAAAAAAAAAAAAAAAAAAAAAAAAAAAAAAAAAAAAAAAAAAAAAAAAAAAAAAAAAAAAAAAAAAAAAAAAAAAAAAAAAAAAAAAAAAAAAAAAAAAAAAAAAAAAAAAAAAAAAAAAAAAAAAAAAAAAAAAAAAAAAAAAAAAAAAAAAAAAAAAAAAAAAAAAAAAAAAAAAAAAAAAAAAAAAAAAAAAAAAAAAAAAAAAAAAAAAAAAAAAAAAAAAAAAAAAAAAAAAAAAAAAAAAAAAAAAAAAAAAAAAAAAAAAAAAAAAAAAAAAAAAAAAAAAAAAAAAAACAGATACAGTCATTTTATGCATACACTACAAAACAACCGAAAAACGGTAAAATTATTCTTGTTACCTTGAATCATCATTTTTTCAAGCCGACATGCGCATGGTAACCCACAACTTTTGTAAAGTTGGCAACTACAGCTCTCGTTTTTTCCCGCAGCTTCTGTATACTTACTCTCCTCTTCCATAAGGTCGAGATGACGTGTGAAGCTTTGGCGAGAGATGGGTAGATGATCAAGCTGGCTTTAGTTTACCCAATAGCTTCGCATAAACCTTATGTTATTGATTTCCTTTATGGAACTTATGTAATGACTATGTTATGATTGCTTTATGTTGGGCAATCTTATGGATTTCTTTTATTACTGATTTGATGCTATTAGTAACACCACTTATGTTTTCTCACTGTTTTCCTTAGTTGAGTATTTTCCTAAATCGTTTCCGCATGATTTAACGTCGTTAGGCAAAATTTTTGGAAATCCATATTTTTACGAAACGGGTGTTTCCTTGCGACCCTGTGTCCGAAGGATGTAGCCGAGAGGCATCCGCTGCCCTTTGGTTTTGTCGACTTGTGGTTGGACGGCCGCGTGTGTCTTCTTGTACTCTTGGAGCTTTCCTTGTTGATTTTGATGGGAATACCGCTGACAAAACCTTAGATACCATGCTTTTTTTCACTGCTGGTGATTTCTCTGAAAGAATTTCCTGGGTGGCCGCCCCCAACTGTTGCGCATAGTCAGTATCTTCTTGCACATCGAATGAAGGGGTAAAATCAAGCTTCCGCCAAAAAACATCAACATTCTCGATTTTTATTGTCGTCCCTGTGAAAGGACAGATACAGTCATTTTATGCATACACTACAAAACAACCGAAAAACGGTAAAATTATTCTTGTTACCTTGAATCATCATTTGTTCAAGCCGACATGCGCATGGTAACCCACAACTTTTGTAAAGTTGGCAACTACAGCTCTCGTTTTTTTCCCGCAGCTTCTGTATACTATTACTCTCCTCTTCCATAAGGTCGAGAGCGATAAGTGACACGTTTCGATACAGATCGACAAACATTTCCCTGCCATAACAATTCCTTACCAGCCTGTGATGATCCATTACCTTTGTGAGACTCCTGCCGAACGTGTGTCTGATCGCTACGTACTGTGCCATGACGACTTCGTCGACATAATCGACGACCCTTTCCAACGAGTTGTTTGCGTTCTCAAGGAATTTTTTAAGGTTTGCATGCTGGCTTTCCACTCGGTTGGTCATCCGTTGGTTGAAGTTTAAATGTTCGTCTGTCCATGCGGATACAAACATGTTTCTATACAGTCCTAATCAATTGTCATACACATAATCCCAAACACCTAAAAGAGAAATAAAAAAGGTATATATTATTTAAAACACTGTTATAATGATTTATTATGATGTATTTAAACTTCAATATAAAGCATGTATATAACATACGGTCTCGCTCGAGTTGGTGAAGAAAGTTCCTAAGCACACCCACGTTGTAGTCGTATAACGTCTCTGTGGTGGAATCGCATACGGTTTTCCAGTAGTGTTCGAATCTAGCCCAGTCACCCCCTTTAAAAGATTTTTTGTGATATTTTGCTATATTCTCGGTTATGTGCCACCTACATAGACACTTGCTTGCATTGGGAAATGCGTCACTGACCGCGTTCATTAAAGCAAGATCCCTATCAGTAACGATTACGCGCGGTTCCATGCAACTATCCGGTATCCCTAATTTTAATAAAACACACAGTATGTCTGACTCATCCTCCTTTGGCCCTTCATTACCACCTATGATAACATTTCATGCATTGAAAGCACAATGTAAAGAAGACATGGAAGACGGGTATGAACTTTATCACAAAGTCAGTGATTGTAAAATTATGCTTGAACAAAATAAGCTTGTGTACGACAAAAAAATCACTTGTAAGAAAAGTGTCCCATACAGTGAAAGTCATACGCCCGTAGAGGTAACCTAAAGAAATGGTTATTGTTTGAGTCTAATGGGATACTCTACAGATAGCCTCTCCCATCAGACTGGGGGGCTTGATGATATACCCTATACGGAGCCCTAGCTCCGTACCCGAAGCAGAATACGAAGACACCTTCGTACAGGTAAAACTACTTATCCATATACCCAGAACGGAGCTCGATCTCCGTTCAGTACAATCATTCCGGAGCTCTTGAGGTAATAAATACCCAGCTCCGAGGGAAGATATGTCAAAGAAATCGGATTTAGATTCTTTCTATGATTATCCGAGCGAAATAACATAATTAAAGCCCGACAAACTCGGACACAAAACTCCCCATAAGGGAATGAAATCAAATAACTCCTATAAACTAGGATACGATCCAAGAGTCCTAGATATATCTTCCTTACTTAGGATATATCACAAAAGAGGAAGAGATTTAACCTAAATCTTTATCTTCCTCTCCAAGACTTTACCCTCTATATAAATAGAGGAAGAACCATACGGCAGATGATTTCATTCGTGCACCATCATATAACAATATACTCGATACATAATCACAACAACATATTCAACCTCCGAATAAACCCTAAATTATTCTATAAACCTTAAAGTCGCACGAAACGACTTAGAATCACTAATAACCAACATTCCCGACCTCCGCAGAGAAACCCTCAGCCTCCTTAAACGGCTGAGAGTAAACAATAGGCGTAAAGCGGTCTTTGACCCTCTGACCGGAAGGGAATCGCCAACGAAACACCCCCAAATCCACTCACACATCCGGTTGAGTCATAGTGCGATTATTTGATCAAACACGGTGTATTGGATAGATTTTTTCAGATAGTATATATTAACCATTTGCTCACATAGCACGTTTTGTATAATATGGTGCGTTTTATATCGCAAAAGTGACTTTATAAATTGTTACCTTACACTTGCAATATGTGATACCTCAAAAATGGAACAATATGGCTCTTAATATATCCCTCCTGCCACACAATTCTAACACCAAACGTATTGACAAATTTAAATTTCTCGGATGGCGTGGCTCAACATCATTTGTAAATGCCTCCTTTTGCCTCGTACTCCCCGATGAATGAACGGGAAGTTCCAGAGAAAACTCCAAGAGGATGCAAAAATATACATTTCCAAATCCGTGTAATCATCCAGAGTGTTACGGGGGTATAACAATGGTTTGATTATAGATATTGGAAAATATATAAAACAGACGTGCGACGGATATTTCTCACATTGCTTTAGCATGCGTGGTCCTCTAAAGAAAGTGGCCGAAAAGTCACAGATGCGTGATACATAAAACGGTGCATCATTATTTATATTGAAAAAAAAATAGCAAATACTTATAAAATGTACGGCAAACTCTGCCTATATTTTTTTCACCCACTGCCATTACAGAACAAAACGCGCAGTCTTATATAATACTCACCGTTTTGTTCAAAAAAAGCTATTCATTTTACGTAACTTACGATTGTTAACTACACTTTTCATTTATCTGTGTATCCGAAACAGTAAATTAATGAAAAAGCCAAAAAAATTAGTTCATCTTTATATATATAAGAATCATACAACACCAAATTTAATTGTTTAAACATCGTTAATAACAAATATAAAACTCCTGGTAGATCAATTTTCACCGTTTTAGCATCAAATGCATACATGAGTTAAATATGTAAAAATCAAGCATAGTCTACGACAACGTGGTCTTTCATATACGAGCCGTGGTGTTCACTCAGTAGAAATTACACCATGCTGATGAAATATCGACCGTTGGTGGCGACAATGTTGCGTCTAAAACTGATGTTGAGTCACGTTATCTGATTATATATTGGAATGATAGGACAATCGGCTGCCTTGGTATCATGTTACAAAGGGAAAACAACCGTGGTAGCCTAAATGATGTGTATGAGTTATCTCTAAAAGAAAAATCTGAAACGAACTCTATATATACAAAAATTTTCAGTGCCCGTTTTATATAAAACAGTTTAGTATATTTATAGGTTCCGTTTGTATGTTTTTTTGTTTTTGTCCGTCGATTAACAACTTTTTGATGGACACTTGCTGTGTGACAACTTTTAGTCATGTCATAGAGGCAGAGCTGACCATTACTGTCCAAAATATAGACTGTTTTTACCCAGTCACCAAGGTACTTAAAATGGAGCGTTTTATATAAAACATTTTAGTATATTTATAGGTTCCGTTTGTATGTTTTTATGTTTTTGTCCGTCGACGTTTAACAATCTTTTTGGATACCCAATGAACTTTCAACAACTAACACTACTGAAAAAGCTCTCCGGTTTATACAAACTTACCGTTATATCTAAGTTTCAACTTTGGCTTTTACTTTCAACTTTGGCTATATAGAAGAAACAGTAAATACAACCGCAACTCAATCAACGGATTATATAAGGAGTATATTATATAAGACTAAATTAAATACAAAAAACATCGTTTATAACAAAGATGAAGCATTACAAGGCATAATCCATATAAGAAAAAAAGAGACGTAACATCGTCACGAAATCAGAGTAACCGATGCACACCAAAATCCCTATACACAAAACGTCCCTAAAATATAAATAAAAAAGTTGATGCGACCAACATAAATGAAAAGCCAACTTGCCCGCTGGTACAAATGCACCGCCAAACATGTGGTCTTCATTCAGGGCTGTACAGGAACAACAACGCTTTTTAATTAGTAGAGGCGCCACGTGGATTCGCTATCGACCCCTGTTGGCCATAGACCCGCGTTTTCAAATGATGTTGAGTCACGTTATCTGATTCATGTATTGGAATGATAGGACAATCGGCTGCCTTAGTATCATGTTACAAATGGGCAAGAAAGCTAAGGTGTATGGGTAGTGTAAAACGAACTATATATATATATACAACTTTTTAGATCAGAGTTTTACTTAAAACGGTACGTTTTTGTACCAAAAACAAGTGGTCACGCGTGTCATGTTTTAGCAAGGTCAGAGGTGTCTATCAGGGTACAGATGTAATTACTACGTTTCACCCACTATGTTGGAATGACGTAGGATAAAAAACGCTACGTTTTATATAACACGGGACGTTTTGTATCGGCAGTTTTGCTACATTTGTGTCTCGTTTTAACAAAGTTCATAACTTCTTTTCATAAAAAAATTAACAATACAATAATAAATATCATAAATGTTAACAACACCAAATTAAATAGTTCAAATATTGTTAATAATAAAACATGAATCGGTACAAGCCATAATCCATATGAGAGGAAAAAACCATATGACTCGGCCCATACATTGTGACAAGAACGAAATGAAACCATACAGGCCATAATCCATATGGTCAAATAAAAAGTACACAAAAAGAATCTAACATAAGCATTAGGGCAAATGATATCAATGGCGTGATTTTGAAGATGTTGAGTCACGTCCTGAATTCTCATTTAATACCCAATATAATTGAACTCTGTCATCTGAATCTGATGTTGAGTCACGTTATCCGAATATGTGGTAGCCTCACGTCTTGGATAAACGGCGTAAGTCCTTGCCTTCATCTCATGATATACCCACAAAGAGAAATTAAAGATGGTATGAAATGAAGAGGAAGACAAACCTTATTTATAATACAATTTCAGATCCCCGTCTTATATAAAACGCAGCGTTTTTAAATCGAACAGTGGCCGACATACTGACAGTCAGTATTTTAGTCTTGTCATGTCAAACGCATTACTATGGCCACTTCGATGATCTTATAAACAAAAACGTACATTTTTATGTATAACGTATATGTATATGTAGAATATATTGAAAAGAGTGTGACCACACAAAGTTATCTCGGTCATTAGCATTTGATGGATGATATTATTTGGATTCCAATTATGACTCAGTCCTTACATGAAACATAACTAAAGGAACCGAGTCAAGCCATAATCCATATGAGTTAAAAATAAAATAAACAAAAAAGGATTTAATATAAGCCTTGTACAAATGATATTGTCAACCGTGTGATATGGAGTATAACATCACGTGTTGATTCCATCATTTGATGCCCGATATTTTTAAATTCTGTCATCTGCAGCTGATGTTGAGTCACGTTATCCGGATATATGGTGGTTTCACCTCATGGACTTCAAGTGCAATCCGTTGGCTTCGTCTCATGATAAACCAGAAATACAAAGGAACGAAGGTAAGCAAAAGAATTTATGTAGGTTGTACGAAACGAAATGGAAAGACACACCTTATTTATAAGACAAATTTGGGATACCCGTTTTGTATAAAACGTAGGGGTTTTAACATAACCACTGGCCGACAAACGGCCAGTCAGCAAGTCAGTAGTATCGTCATGTCATTGCAACTTTAGGAAACCCGTTTTGTCTAAAACGTAGGGTTTCATCAGACACCCCGTTTGTTGTTAAACGGTACGTTTCTCCCAAAATATTTGAATTCACCCTTTTTTCCCAAAATATTTGTATTCACCATTTTCTCCATCTAAATTTGAATTCACCATTTTCTCCATCTAAATATTTGAATTCACCATTTTCTCCATCAAAATATTTGAATTCACCATTTTCTCCATCTAAATATTTGAATTCACCATTTTCTCCATCTAAATATTTGAATTCACCATTTTCTCCATCTATGCCCCTACCCCCACAATTGCTTCCTGCAATCATGCCCCCTCTTCCATTGATGACGATACTTCTGAAGAAACACATCAACAGGCCACCACTCCACCACAACTACCAGCACACCACCATAGTCCGTCACTCTGGCCGGCCATCATCCTCCGGCCATCCCCCAAACGTATGGTTCCACCAGGTTCTTTTTTTTATTACTAGCAATTGAATTACCATTTGCCCTAACTTAATTTATAATTTTATATACCCTAATATTTGATTACTTTGTTAAACTTATGTACCCTAACTCCCTAAGTACCTGCATAGTTGCAATTATTGAAATAATACTATCTTACTATGAGTTTGCTATTTGGAATTATGAATCTATATGACTAAGTAGTTGATTTGTTTCTATCGGCAACAATAGATTATTAGTTTTGTGACTTGGTTCTTATGGTTTAAGTTGTAATTTTTTGATCATGGTTTAATGAAGTTTAATATTTCGAATGTTCTTTAGTTAGCTTTTCGTTGTTTTAATGTCTAGTGTTGTTGTTTTTATGCTCATTCGACTCGCTTTTTGCATGTTTTATCTTCTTGTTAACTATTGTTGTTTTTTACAGGTTTTATCCTTTGTTTTGGCCCTTTGGTTCCTTTCTTGCAGCAAATTGAAAGCTATTTTGAGATTTTTTTGGTTGTTCATTGTAGATTCCATGTGTAGATTTTTTTGTTGTTTCAAGGCTGTTTTGGTTGTTGTTCTCCTGCTGTTTTAGCTGCGAATTTGCAGCTAATTGGAAGCTATGTGACTGTTATTTGGAAGTTGTTTTGAGGCTGTTTTGGCTGTTGTTTTGTAGGTTTAATGTGCAGATTTTCATGGCTGTTTTGGTTGATGTTTCGTGCAGTTAGGCATAATCCATATTTGAGGCTGTTTTGAAGCAAGCTGTGTGGTTGTTGTTTGGTAAGTTCAATACTGCTTTTGTTTTGCTTGTTATCATGCAACACCTTGTGAAAATATCAAATTGTTTTTTAATTAGTGATATGAAGCCTTCTCCTTTGTGTTTATGCAGGTTACTTTACTCAGAGACAAATGTATTAAGGAGCAAAGCAAGATTATATTCACAGAGGTAGCTCAACTTTTTTATTATCTCTTATGAATACTTTGTGAAGATAAGTTTTCACATAGGTATGATTGCAGCCAGGTACATACATTCTGGTGAAGTAGAGTAATACTACATAAGTTATTTGATCTTTTTGTTTTAGCTTATTGCAGCACAATCTGTTGATTGGTTTAACTTAGTTGTAGATGCATGTAATAAGAGTTCTTATACCTAAATATTTGTTTTGAACCTAGTCAATGACCGGACATTGAGCTAGATTGTATTCACTAATGTTGCTTATATGTTTCCAGGAATGTTCTTCTTTCTTACTTTTGAGTTGGATATCATAGGAAAAGGGAAATGCTTGATGTCGGAATGAACGAAAATGCAATGTTGATGTACAAAACCCATAGACGATGAGTTTGTGGAGGGATCTTTTATGTTTACCCAATGACTTGGTTTATTATTTTTGTATTTTGTATGACATTTCTACTTTTAAAGCCTTAATTAGGGTGACTTGGTTTGTTATGCATTGTAGTGATGCTTTAATTTTAACTTGGAATGTCATTGTTGCTAACTTGATCTTATTAAAGTTTTCCTATAAATTCGGTGTGTTTTCATTCTTGTGAATTTGGTATGTTCAATACTCCATGTTTTGCATGCTTTGTGTGTTCCGACTATCAAGTATGAAAAACAGAACATCCATTTCCTCCACAAGGAAATCACCACAGGTTAAACTTTTTATTCAAAGCATTCAACAAAAAATCAATTAACATACTAAATAACACATACATAAAGACCAAAACAACCATTCATTGATAACAAAATTCCCATACATAAATACCAAAACAAGCAAATTGATCAAGCTAGAGCAAAGATCTAAGTACATATATCATGATTGGAAACAGAAATAAACATGAACATCACGTACAGATTTAACTCCAAATATCTTCGTAAGTCATGTCTAACTCCATGTAGGCTCCTAGCCCAGAATTCTCCTCTTCCATCTCAAGCTCGAACTGCATGATTTCCTGACAGCGATCCCAGTTGTTGGGTCTCATTTTATTTATCTGCCTTAACATGTCTAGATCGGTTGATACCAACAAAACATTAGCCCGGTACCATCTATTTGGATCATTCCCACACAACACTTGTATATGCAATTTTCTCGTGTGTTGTTCCACCCGAAAACTCCACCAAACAATCTCTTTCGCCAAATCATCCATGTTGATAGTTCCGGGGTCAAATCTTCGTCTGAGCACCCTCATCAGTTCTTGGGATTTGTTACATAGGTTTGGCTTCGAATTCCCTTGCTTGTAAACTTCCCTTAAAAAATCTTCGCCAAGCATCATCACCCTCTTGACTTTCTCGATTAACATCATTTTTCTGTCATTTTTCTTGAAGATGAAACGATCCTGCATGCACTCGTGGTCCCATTTATCTAGGCGATTCATGATTTGGTTAGTTTGTATGTGGAATTTGTTGAAACAATTAACCCTAAGAAGATTTCCACCACGTTAATGAAAAACAAAAAAAACATAACTTTCTTATATAAGATTGGGAGTGTATAATACCCAACGGTTTGCATCCCCCCAGGAAAACCAAACGATTCATGCTTGGCGTCCAAGGAGATAACACGGTTTCTACACATCCCAGAACTGAATCGTTTGATATTTAGGGTTTCCAAGAATTTTATATAAATATGAAATTATATGCACAAAAATTTTAAGAAAAGCCCTTCCACTCTAACTAATTGACCATTCCCCCCTCGAAAAATAACCCAACTTTAAAAACGGATGGCCCATAGTATAAGCCCTTCCAACACATGTCAGAGCAAATTCTTTCCGTTTTTCATAAAACGCTCCGTTTTATCTACAAAACGGAACTGGCATATACTCATTTGACGTAAAATGGCCAGTTTTTGAATTTAACCAAAAACTTAACGTTTTATGTAAAACGGTACCCAAAACGGGGGAATGACAGTTGTCATTCCCCTGACATGTGTGTCAGACCACGTGTAATTCCCCTCTGCAAATTTACTATCTACACACCGGTCATACGCGGCGTTTCATGTAAAACATGGTAACCAACGAGCGTTTTACATAAAACGGCCCGTTTTGGTAGTGTTTATATGAATAGTGGACGGTGTATCCCTAGTATCACCCTTATCGAATAAGAATTAAACTCATTATTATAAACACATCAATACATACCACACTAAAGACAATCGTCATATTCTATCACACTGACAGAAGGTGTGATCACACTCTACAATCATATTGAATCCAAGTATTTCCCGAGTTACTAATAAATGACCAATAACCTTGAATCACGCTGATTACTTCTTTATACCACATTTAACCTATGATGCAAGATTTTTTGTGGTAAAGTTTGAAACTACGAGACTGTCTCTATATTACTTTTAATAGATAGTTCAAAAGTAGTTCTAATCACATCTTTTCCATCTAGAAACTAGTTTTTTTTGTATTGTTTTAAATCCGATAATTAGAATATAAAGGAAACACTTGAAGCCATCAACACGATACTGACCGCATCTACCACATTGCCACACCAGCCGGTCACACCAGATTCTCGACGCCATAGACTGGTTCGTGCGAGTGATAGACCCATTGAGATGCTCTAACACGTATTGGCAAAATGATTTAATTATTATTAGTTCATTTGTTAGGTGACTTATGTCTAAGGTCAAAAAAAATGGAAATACTTCATTACAATTCATTATGAAGCCCAAATATTATCATTGGGCCTGGACTAAATATATGACCTTAAAGATTGTTATTTACTCTGTTGGGCCTAGAAACATACGACTATACGAGTATAAAAACTTTTTATATATGTAATACGTGAAACAAAATTTACGATAGTATTTGTACAACACACGGCAGGTTATGGTTTTCAAAGTTTGAAGGATTTTAACATTTGTGATAATATCTGATGTTTTAAACCTCCTCAATTGCTAGTGATAGAAACGAAAATTTGTACGAGTAACATATTTAACGAACAAAATAATGTTAACCAAATTTAAAACGTTTATTAATTACTTCCTGTAAATATCTAAAATCCATATAATTCACATTCACAGTTTTTCTGCTTTACATATAATGTTAGAAACGATTCGGGCTCGATTACGCCAATAA
The DNA here is from genome assembly GCA_034093135.1 of Erigeron breviscapus. Lineage (NCBI taxonomy): Eukaryota > Viridiplantae > Streptophyta > Magnoliopsida > Asterales > Asteraceae > Erigeron > Erigeron breviscapus. The sequence continues at coordinate 149,628,207 of CM067167.1, read as the reverse complement.
GGCTACACATCCATGATCCATCCACAACAATGCCACAGACATGCATAGAAGGTAACACAAATATAACAAAATCACGAACAGCATCATAAATTCATCAATTGATCATACTTGTTACTAAAACGCCACAAGTATTCAAATGTTTAAAAAGTACCTCAAAAAACATGAAAATTGTAAAGATTAAAGTACTTATAACTTCGTTAAACCATCTATTGAATAACAAATGCAAACACCAAAGAGTTGAGTTGAGTGACATGTAAATACCAAGGGTGTCACATGATGGAGCAAGCATTGACCGATGCACCACTGTAATACGGGTCATTATACTCCTGATATGGCAATGAAGGCACATAGGGTGCAGAGGGGAGTGGATTTTGGTGGTCATAGGTGGTGTTGTATGAAGGAACATAATCAATTTGAGCAGCTGGACCATAATGTGGCATGCCATGTGGATAATAACGATCATTAGTTTCATAATAAGGCGGATAATTAGGCAATGATGACCAGTAACCATCTCTATAGGGCGGCATATTACCAAAGGTTGGACCATATGAGCGATAATTGTCGTATCTTAGTCGTGGATGTTTGAGCTTAACATTGATGAGCTCCGCATGGTTACCTGAACGCAACACTGCCTTCATTAGTACATTTGGATCAACTTCTCCCGATACTTTGAATACATTTTCTCGACGGTCCCATTCAACCTCATAAACTCCTACAAGTTGATCAAAACATCATATCAAGTTAATAAAAGTTTAACATATAAGATTCAACACAAACTCAAGCTCAAAGAGACTAATATATAGAAACCATAATATGCAACATATATAAAGAAAACGAAAGCTCACCACGAATGGACCTTAACGTATTTTGACTCATCATCAAACAAGTTTCACAATCAGCATGGACTTTAAGACAACATTCCTTCAAAACCAAAACTAAATAAAAATAAATTCAAACATCTTCATTTGTATCACATATATATACATATGCATAATCAAATGAGAAGGTTAACTTTACCATATCCGCGCATGGTAACGCCATGTTGAAGACGAAAGTACGTACTGATAGTTTTCTACATCAATTTGAAAGAATATATAAGAGACAGACAATTGATACGTGTGTATATATGTATACAGCATACGTCTCATTTTTTAAACTTAAAATAAGAAAGACAATATACTATACACATTTCTATTTTTATGTTAGATGTCACATAAAATAAATTAATATGGTAGATCGTTGTTATTTCTAGAAATAATTTGGATATATATCTTAAAGATATATGAAATATTTGAGATTACTCTAAATTATTTTAGAAATATTCAAGATTAAATGTGCATTTTTATTTTCATAAGAATTTATTATGTGATATTTTATCATTTGATTTGATCGATTAAGGATAATACAACAACCGTGTGTACAAACATTATTGTTATTGTTAACATTAATATATACTCCGAATTAATGTGATTGATTTACTTAATTATATTCCTTTAAAGTTTAAACCTCCATTAATTAAAAGGATCTTAAACCTGCTTCTATATTTCTTACGCCTTACGAAAGGTTATGTTCTTCAATAATATTTTCTTGTTTATACTTACTGTAAATGTAAATAATCAAACCCCAATGAAAACACGTTTCCGATTCAACCTAATGTCGATCATGAACTCAACATGAAAAGAGCAGGACTCGAATTAATATTTTAGTGATGTAAATTCAGTCAACAAAACCTGTTAATTTTCTAATTAGATCGACATCTCGACCAAATAATCAACTAATACGAAACTTATATCAAAACCATAATTATAACGAGAAACATGTTAAATGGAGGTTATATATACCTTATGATGTAACCGAAAGCCAAACGCGATAATGATTGAACCGGTTCTTGACCTTGAAGAAACTCGCTAGCACTTCTCTCGCTCGTTGGTTACTCGTAGGGTTTGCTATTGTGAATGTGTTGTATTTTAAGTTGTGTCCGGACATTTCTTATGTATATATTAAGCTATCCTAGTTTCCTAACGGTCCCTCAGCCTTTCTCCATATGACATAATGTACCTTCTTGAAAACTCTAATAATTTACGATCCCTAAATTTCGCTATATATATACGTATATATTAGAAGGTACCCGCACGTTACAGCATGCGCGAGATACTGTATCGGTATTAATTTACAAAGTACTCGTAATATATACTCATATTCTACTAGTTAGATTTTTTATTGTCGTCTTGTCGAGTTTTAGATAATGAAAATGCAAAGAACGCAAATATGATTTGTAGATGAAACGTTATTCATCAGGGTCATGGTCATTTATAGTTTTGTTATATGATATGATCATAAAACATAGTAACTTGAAAATAAAAATCCAAATACAAATTTAGGAAAATATATAAGTCTATCCAATATCAACGTAGAAATTCGTTAATTGTTCATTCAATTTGCTTAACTTTAGTGCCGACATAATAAAATTCATATCTTTGCATCACATTTTGATCATAACTATACAAAACTTATCACGACCAAACGATTCGATGCACCTTGTTTGGAAAGCATGTTTTGACACATACGGGTTTCTTTTTCTGTTTGTAGCATATAACAAGATATTAATATTAATGGGATTAGAATTTCCTAAAGTTGATCCAACTTTACCTTAAAGTTGATCCAACTTTACCTATAAAGTTGATCCAACTTTACCTATAAAGTTGATCCAACTTTACCTATAAAGTTGATCCAACTTTACCTATAAAGTTGATCCAACTTTACCTATAAAGTTGATCCAACTTTACCTATAAAGTTGATCCAACTTTACCTATAAAGTTGATCCAACTTTACCTATAAAGTTGGATCAATTTAGGGAATCTCAATCTATATTAATGGTACATTCTGCCCTCCAAAGCTGACTCAAAGTTTTTTATTTTATTTAGAAAAAACCAATCACATTACATAGGGAAGCAAAACTAAGATATCGACCTCATCTCAATTCTAAACTATAAGATTAAGAAGAAAAAAATTACTAAATAAAATTAAAAAGATGGGATCTTGAAATAGAGTGGACTTCACCTCCACTTGCTATATATGTCTAGGGTCAAAAAATTGGAAATGCTTTCATAACAATTTATTATGAAGCCCAAGTATTATCCTTGGGCCTTATAAGGACTAAATATATGACCTTAAAGATTGTTATTTACTTTGTTGGGCCTAGAGAAAAATCTAATTATGTGCCCTCTAAGGCTAGATGGAACAAGGCGTCCCCTTTCCAAGGAACCCCCAAAAAGCGTTGGGAACGTCCCGGGAACCCCCCGTACATTGCCCCCGAGGGCGTTCCTTGCAAAAAATGTCTCTTCCCCGTTCCTTTTTGGACGCCTCTTTTCTTCTTACTTTCTCTTGGGACCCCACAAACTTTGCATCATTGCTAGCTTCCTATTGGTCCTCTTTCTTTTTTATATACCTATATAAGTAGGGGGTTATGGGAACCCCTCACTCCAAAGGGAACCCCCCATTAACAAAGGAACTCCACATGTCGCTTAGATAGCAAAAAGAGGAGTTCCAAGAAACCCTCACTCCTCATGGCCTAAGCTCTAAAACATACGATACGAGTATAAAAACTTTTTATATATGTAATACGTGAAACAAAATTTAGAACAGTAATTTGTACAAAAACACAGTTTGTCATGGTTAGTAATAGTATCTGATGTTTTAAACCTCAATGGCTAGTGATAGAAATGAAAATTGTAACATATTTACCGAACAAAATAATGTTAACCAGATTTAAAACGTTTATTAATTGATTTTTGTAAATATGTTAAATTCATATAATTCACATTCGTAAAAATTTTAAGCTGTACGTATAATGTTAACGATTCGGCCTTGAGCTCAACCTCTGTCATTTTTAAACGACTCGATGGGCACTTGTACTTGTCTCAACTCCTCTTAATTACATTTTCTAGTTTATGTCGATAACATTGTTCCCTCTTTGGTGGAAAGGGGAAAACTGTTGATTCTCTTTTTCAAGTTCTCTTTTTTGTTTATTTTACATCAATTAAACAATATCTAGTAATTCCCGCATAATTAATTAGTTGTTTTTTCCATTAACGCAATCGTAACAATTCTTAACTTTCTTTGTAACATCGACACGGAAGTACAGTAGTGTTTTAGAGTATATAGCTGTATACTTATTGTTTTTTAAGGGTTTACGGTACCTTAGTTGTCCTGTTCAAACCAAAACCTCAATCTTAACGAATTATTTGTCCTCTTATTAGAAGACTAGAAATGTTTGGCCTTAGTAAATTTCTTCCAATCTACGTTATAAGAATTATATCATCTTTGTTGTTTTCATCTTCTTTCTTCGTGCTTATACCATATTGTATCTCTTTATTAGCAAACACTCGAGTAGTTTTATTATCAAAAGGAGCAAATAGTATTTTAACATCTTATAAGAATAATACGGAATTTGTTAATTAAAAAGATATATTTTCTTGGATTTCTGAAAATTTCAACAAGGATATGCACTTTTCAACAGCTATCAATAAAGTTGAATGTGTATAGAAATTACTATAAAAAAAAAATACTAAAATCAAAGTTTTAAATTTCAAAACTATGAGGTAAGATATTATTATTGTTATTACTCAACAATATCTAAGTTTTCAGATATATCGAAATGATACAATATTTAACGTGCCAATGGGTCAAATTCCGAAGTCCTGCAATGATGTTTGGATCCTGGGAGACCAGGGTTCGAGTCTGAGCAGGCGAGGTTTTACCTCCAATTTAACGTTATGCCTTCTGTAGCGGTTAAATTGGTGGGTTTTCCCTCCCCTGTGGTCCCTGACTTCGTGGATCGGTCGCTAGTGACTGTCTGCCCGTATGGATGTAACGGCTAGCCGTCCCGTGACACGAACGTTAAAAAAAAAAAAAGATAATACGTATCATAACGAAAAGAAAAATGTTATGCAATAGTCAAAAAATGAAATAAAAAATATACAAGTCAACTTACCAATTAAAAAGAAAGAAAGGACAAAACATCCATTAAGATGAGATGACAAAACATCCTTCAAGCATCTTGTAGAAATGAGGTCTTGAGTATCAATGCATGTTTCCTCCAAGCATCTTGTAATGCTTTTCCTTTCCCTACGTTTGCTTATTCAATCTTCTTTTAAAAATGTGTTCAAAAAAAATCCTCTTTTAAAATAATACTGTAGTGTATATAGTGATGAAAAAACGGACATAGCTTAAATGATACGAATTGGAGTGGCGGCAAGTCGTTTTGAGAACGAAGTTTGATAAATACAATTGTATTTAGTTTTTTCAAATTTATCTTTTATCATACAAAGTTTTTAATTATCTATACTATATTAATAAACAAACTATCCTCCCTTTTTTTAGCTCTCTATCTTTAAAATACCCAACATACCCTTAATTTTCAATACATTCCTAACTCACACACTAAATCTACCCAATATATCCCTAAAATATTTTACACCCATATTTATCCAAACTATCTATCTCCTTTATTTAATTTAAATATTTCCACCTAATATCTCTATAATATTCTTAATAAAGTTATTTACAAAAGATACATCCCTTAACCATAAAATAACTACACTACCATTTACGTCAATTACTTTTAGATTAATAACCACATCGTTACCACCACCGCCACTAGCACCACCCGTTGTCGTCACCGCCGCCGCATTGCGCGGATACCCATCTCGTACTCCAATATCTATACTATGTTATATAAAGCATATTTCCTCTAGATTTTCAACATTGAACTTAAATTTTCAATATTCATTTTAGGTTTCAACATTTACTTTCCCAAAATGTTCCTCCTATCTATTCTATATTTACCTAAAATAACTATAATACCCTTTCTCTCTCCTCAAATTTCAACCAATCATTTTCTTCTCCTCCATAAATCATTTTATTTCTCTAATTCATTCAAAATCTTTCATCTCAAAAACCGTACATCGATAAATTATAAAAATTATATGGGTGTTCTTAAAATTTCATGCTCTTTCATTAGAGTGGTCATTCGATATACTTTCGACGAATTTTTAAATCCGAGGGCGGAGCCCGTCAGGTAGATCACCCCATCACCGCCACCGCCGCCGCCCATTACATCACCACCCCGCCATCACCTCCATCACCGTCGCAACGCGCGGGTACCGTTCTCGTTTTATATAATGTATGTGTAATTTTACAAACAATTAACATATTAATACCGGGGAAAAAAAGTAAAGGAGGCAAAATTTATAAACTCGTGAAAAAAAAAATCAAAAAAGGGACCGAGTTAAAATTTTACAAAAAAATCTATTTTTTTTTTGATAAACTTTCAATTTTGAGGGGAACATTTTGATACCACTTGTTTATACATCGTCACTTAATTTTTATCCTTTAAACCTCAATCGATTCGGAGCATTAGAAACTCCCTCAAAACTAATTGCCTAGAATCTTGATTGAAACTTAATGCAGATATTAAAGATAGAGACTTCACCTAAGCAAGTAAAGCGAATATATACATGATATAACTGGGGTATCACGTGAAGACCTCTTGTAGATAGGTTCAACCACTAGATTACCTTTGAGATGGTAACAGAAACTACCTAGAGTAAATTACACTTTTCGTCCCTAAAGTTGGCATGTTTTCACTTTTCGTCCCTCAAGTAGCTATTTTTTCACTTTTCGTCCCTCAAGTAGCTATTTTTTCACTTTTCGTCCCTCAAGTAGCTATTTTTTCACTTTTCGTCCCTCAAGTAGCTATTTTTTCACTTTTCGTCCCTCAAGTAGCTATTTTTTCACTTTTCGTCCCTCAAGTAGCTATTTTTTCACTTTTCGTCCCTCAAGTAGCTATTTTTTCACTTTTCGTCCCTCAAGTAGCTATTTTTTCACTTTTCGTCCCTCAAGTAGCTATTTTTTCACTTTTCGTCCCTCAAGTAGCTATTTTTTCACTTTTCGTCCCTCAAGTAGCTATTTTTTCACTTTTCGTCCCTCAAGTAGCTATTTTTTCACTTTTCGTCCCTCAAGTAGCTATTTTTTCACTTTTCGTCCCTCAAGTAGCTATTTTTTCACTTTTCGTCCCTCAAGTAGCTATTTTTTCACTTTTCGTCCCTCAAGTAGCTATTTTTTCACTTTTCGTCCCTCAAGTAGCTATTTTTTCACTTTTCGTCCCTCAAGTAGCTATTTTTTCACTTTTCGTCCCTCAAGTAGCTATTTTTTCACTTTTCGTCCCTCAAGTAGCTATTTTTTCACTTTTCGTCCCTCAAGTAGCTATTTTTTCACTTTTCGTCCCTCAAGTAGCTATTTTTTCACTTTTCGTCCCTCAAGTAGCTATTTTTTCACTTTTCGTCCCTCAAGTAGCTATTTTTTCACTTTTCGTCCCTCAAGTAGCTATTTTTTCACTTTTCGTCCCTCAAGTAGCTATTTTTTCACTTTTCGTCCCTCAAGTAGCTATTTTTTCACTTTTCGTCCCTCAAGTAGCTATTTTTTCACTTTTCGTCCCTCAAGTAGCTATTTTTTCACTTTTCGTCCCTCAAGTAGCTATTTTTTCACTTTTCGTCCCTCAAGTAGCTATTTTTTCACTTTTCGTCCCTCAAGTAGCTATTTTTTCACTTTTCGTCCCTCAAGTAGCTATTTTTTCACTTTTCGTCCCTCAAGTAGCTATTTTTTCACTTTTCGTCCCTCAAGTAGCTATTTTTTCACTTTTCGTCCCTCAAGTAGCTATTTTTTCACTTTTCGTCCCTCAAGTAGCTATTTTTTCACTTTTCGTCCCTCAAGTAGCTATTTTTTCACTTTTCGTCCCTCAAGTAGCTATTTTTTCACTTTTCGTCCCTCAAGTAGCTATTTTTTCACTTTTCGTCCCTCAAGTAGCTATTTTTTCACTTTTCGTCCCTCAAGTAGCTATTTTTTCACTTTTCGTCCCTCAAGTAGCTATTTTTTCACTTTTCGTCCCTCAAGTAGCTATTTTTTCACTTTTCGTCCCTCAAGTAGCTATTTTTTCACTTTTCGTCCCTCAAGTAGCTATTTTTTCACTTTTCGTCCCTCAAGTAGCTATTTTTTCACTTTTCGTCCCTCAAGTAGCTATTTTTTCACTTTTCGTCCCTCAAGTAGCTATTTTTTCACTTTTCGTCCCTCAAGTAGCTATTTTTTCACTTTTCGTCCCTCAAGTAGCTATTTTTTCACTTTTCGTCCCTCAAGTAGCTATTTTTTCACTTTTCGTCCCTCAAGTAGCTATTTTTTCACTTTTCGTCCCTCAAGTAGCTATTTTTTCACTTTTCGTCCCTCAAGTAGCTATTTTTTCACTTTTCGTCCCTCAAGTAGCTATTTTTTCACTTTTCGTCCCTCAAGTAGCTATTTTTTCACTTTTCGTCCCTCAAGTAGCTATTTTTTCACTTTTCGTCCCTCAAGTAGCTATTTTTTCACTTTTCGTCCCTCAAGTAGCTATTTTTTCACTTTTCGTCCCTCAAGTAGCTATTTTTTCACTTTTCGTCCCTCAAGTAGCTATTTTTTCACTTTTCGTCCCTCAAGTAGCTATTTTTTCACTTTTCGTCCCTCAAGTAGCTATTTTTTCACTTTTCGTCCCTCAAGTAGCTATTTTTTCACTTTTCGTCCCTCAAGTAGCTATTTTTTCACTTTTCGTCCCTCAAGTAGCTATTTTTTCACTTTTCGTCCCTCAAGTAGCTATTTTTTCACTTTTCGTCCCTCAAGTAGCTATTTTTTCACTTTTCGTCCCTCAAGTAGCTATTTTTTCACTTTTCGTCCCTCAAGTAGCTATTTTTTCACTTTTCGTCCCTCAAGTAGCTATTTTTTCACTTTTCGTCCCTCAAGTAGCTATTTTTTCACTTTTCGTCCCTCAAGTAGCTATTTTTTCACTTTTCGTCCCTCAAGTAGCTATTTTTTCACTTTTCGTCCCTCAAGTAGCTATTTTTTCACTTTTCGTCCCTCAAGTAGCTATTTTTTCACTTTTCGTCCCTCAAGTAGCTATTTTTTCACTTTTCGTCCCTCAAGTAGCTATATTTTCATTTTTCGTCCCTCAAGTAGCTATTTTTTCACTTTTCGTCCCTCAAGTAGCTATTTTTTCACTTTTCGTCCCTCGGTGTAAGGTGAAATTACATTAGTGCCCTCACGTGCCTCGCACGTGCGCACGTTAACGGCCATTTTTTAACGTCGTATGGCCAAAGGACGATTATTGAAAAAATTGGCCAACTTTAAGGTCAAAATTGTAATTTTTAAAGTTTAGGGATCAAAAGTGAAAAACGTGCCAACTTTAGAGACGAAAAGTGTAATTTACTCTAGAAACTATACCAAAATCGGTTTTAAAAATGGAGGAATATCTTAAAACATATATACTACATATTTTATCGGCTAGTTGCTTCACATGAATAATTATAATTATAAACTTTCGAATAAGTAATTGAAAATTAACTCATTTTTTCCCCAAGTCCGACATCGGGCGACCTGATGATCGTTTAATATGTCAATTCGATTATTTAAATGAGACAAAGGAACTTTTAATGACTGAATTATACTCTAGCTTCTTTTTTTTTTGAACGGCAAAATTTTATTTAATGAAAGCAACTAGCAAGGCGCTAGCTGCCAAAAGTACAGTTACAGTGTAAATCTAAAAGAAACCAATACAACTAATCTAGACTCATCCCGAAACAATAACTGCAAGGATTACAAAAGGAGTGGAAAAAAACTCGTGTCGATTACGGTGACCAAGACCCGAGAAAAACTCCCAACCAACGAAGGCCGAGCCACCGGTTTTCACTTCGTGGTGTTTTTGATGTAATCCCAACCTTGTCCCGGGGTCAAACCGAGCCAAAACCGGGCCAACAAAAAAAAGAAAAACACACGAAAAGTACAAAGATGGGTTCGGTCCAGAGAACAAAAAAATACACGACCATACAATACCAAAGAAAATACAAAAGAAAGCTTCAAGACCTGTAGCTCAAGGAGATTTGAATGGCATCTCGTTCAAATCATACCAACTCATATTATACGCCAAAGAAACGACAGCATTAAAAATCTCGAGACTACTCTCTTGAATATTGTTATGACGACTGTTATTTCTCGACTTCCACATGTACCACCACCATGTAAGAACGATTGCTTCCACTCTATCACGATACCTGTTCGAGCCCTTCAAGGAGTGACACCAATTCAGAATATCATCAGGTAAGGCATTCGGGATATCCAACCGAATCCAGGAACTTAAAAGTTGTCTAACACCTATTGTAATTTTACAACTCTGAGTTAGATGGGCAATGTCTTCAACCCCATTTAGGCATAGATAACATCTAAAAGTAGTGACGTTGATTCCTTTGGTGAACAGGTTAGGACCAGTCGGGATACAATTGCGCCTCATTCTCCAAATGAACAGATTAACCTTTTTAGGGACTAGAGTATTCCATATAGTTTTAACAGTAGGATCAATAGGCAGCTGAATGTGATCAAGACAAAGTCTAAGATGTGCGACCGAGTAGTCTTTCTTTCCTTTAAGGTTCCAAACCCATCGGTCACTTTCATTAGTAACCAAAGAGCTCGGAATTGTTGCATGCAAATCAGCCAGTAAGCAATGTTCCCCGCTTGTTCTGAGTGGTCGGCTCCAACTCCACTTCCACCCAGTGTCATCCCAACGATCTTTTATAAAACAGTCCTTATTCGAGTCTAAAGCTGCTAATCTCATAAACTTAGTAGCAAGCGATTCATTTCCACACCAAGTGTCAATCCAGAACCGAGTATGGTTGCCATTACCAACTTGCCGTTTGAGAATATTACTACCAATGGAATGAGTCCCATGAACCTTATGAGCCGTAAGAACAATTCTTGACCAGAGCCCCTTATTTTTTTAGGAAAGATTGGCAAAGCAATCATCTCCATGAATGGCTGCAATAACTTTGACCCATAAGTTGTGCGGGTTAGATAACGCCCGCCATCTCCATCTATACAACAGAGAATGGTTCATGGCGTTGAGACTTCCGATTCCAACTCCCCCATCTTCCTTTGATGCCAGGACTAGTCCCCATTTTAACCAAGCAATTTTTCTATGATGAGGATTACCACCCCAGAAGAAGTTCGATCTAAGAGATTCAAGTGTTTTTTCAACTTTCTTCGGCATTATGAAGATATACAAGAAATAAATACCTAAAGAACCGAGAACAGCAGTTGTAAGAGTAGATCTCCTGCCAATAGACAACATATTCGCTTTCCACGATGATAGTCTTTTTCTGAAACTTATTGATAACCGAAGTCCATGTAGAGATCCTAGTTGAACTGCCACCAATCGGTATTCCCAAGTATTTAAAAGGAAGAGATTCAACTTTACAACCCATACCAGAAGCCAGATGGGAAACCTCTTGGTCCTTGACGCCAATTCCAATAATGGAGGATTTTTGAAAATTAATCTTCAGCCCAGAAATGCAGTAAAAAAATCTAAAGGCATTATAAATGATCTCCAAGTTCGATTGAGACCATTCTCCCACAATCATGACGTCGTCTACCCGGAAATTTCAAAGCTGAAAGAATCGGGAAGAAGCGGGATAGATTTAAGGTGAACAGTCGTGGGTTTCAGACTTACAAAGGTAGGAAGTGGGTACCTTTATTCGGTGGCAACCGCGAGCTAATACTCGAGGAAGCTCATAGATCGAGATATTCGATTCATCCAGGTGCTACTAAGATGTTTCATGACTTGAAGCCTTTGTATTGGTGGCCTGGTATGCGGAATGATATTGCTATGTTCGTGCAGAAGTGTGTGACTTGTGCTCAAGTTAAAGCTGAGCATCAGAAACCCTACGGTGAATTGCAACAGTTGGAGATCCCCGAGTGGAAATGGGATCATATTACCATGGATTTCGTGACTAAGCTACCAAGAACTAAAGCTGGGAATGACATGATTTGGGTTGTGGTTGATAGATTGACTAAGAGTGCTCATTTCATGGCTACACGTGAGAACGCACCATTGGAGAAGCTGGCTGAGTTGTATATTGATGAAATTGTTTCTAAGCACGGTGTGCCGTTGACTATAGTTTCTGATCGTGATGGTAGATTTAATTTGGGTTTTTGGAGAGGTCTTCAGCGGGAATTGGGGAGTAGAATTAATATGAGTACTGCTTTCATCCGCAGACAGATGGACAGAGCGAGAGGACTATTCAGACTTTGGAGGATATGCTTCGAGCGTGTGTTTTGGAATATGGAGGATCGTGGGATGATCATTTTCCGTTAGTTGAGTTTGCTTATAATAATAGTTATCATTCCAGTATAGGTATGCCTCCGTTTGAGATGCTATATGGTCGTAAGTGTCGTACACCTAGTTGTTGGTTGGAACCCGATGAGAGACAGTTTTCTGGACCTGAGGTTGTGCAAATAACAGCTGATAAGGTAAACATTGCTAAGGATGCTTTGAGAGCAGCTAGGGATCGTCAGAAAGCTTATGCTGATAAGAGGACTCGTCCGATTACTTTTGAGGTTGGTGACATGGTTATGTTGAAAGTCTCGCCGTGGAAAGGAGTTCTTCGTTTTGGTAAGCGTGGTAAGTTGAGCCCACGTTTCATTGGTCCATTCAAAGTGTTGAAGCGCATCAAAAGTCAAGCATATCAGTTGGATTTACCTCCGCAGTTGCCTGGCATTCATAACACATTTCATGTGTGTTACTTGAGGAAATGTCTAGCTAACGAGACTAGTGTAATTCCTTTAGAAGATGTCAGTATTGATCCAGAGAAGAAGATGATTGATGAACCAATTGCTATCCTTGATCGTAAGAAGACTAAGCTTAGAAGAAAGCAGATTGATCTGGTATTGGTGAAGTGGAGACACAGTCGAGGTGAGAGTATGACCTGGGAGACGGAGTCTGTGATGAAGGATCGTTACCCCATCTATTCGTTGCTGATCCGATTCTGAGGACAGAATCTTCTTAAGGGGGAGGTAATTGTAACATCCTAATCATTTTTCGATCTTTGACTATTAGTTGACCGTTAACTCCGTTAGTTGACCTATTAGTTGACTCTTAACTCCGTTAGTATTTAGACGACCCATTAGTTGATTTAGTTGAATTTTATTATAAATTAAATGTTTTATAAACATTAATTGCCCAAAAAGTTGAAATAGTTAAATCGTTGCTCACTTCGTGGTTGTCGGTCATTTATTGATTTATTTCGATAAATCGATATATATGCTAAGTTGAAAGTTGCAAATTTATCGTTGACTGAAAATTGTGTTATAAAATGATTATTGTGCCTCATTTGTAGTAGAAAAAGGTCCTTATATGTTAGGTATATGATAACGGGTCATTTAGAGGTATAATGAAAGCATTAGTTACTTTAGGGGTCAAAATTGCCAAGTGCTCAAACTTAAAAACGGGTTTAAGGAGTTAGGGGGTGTCTTGAGGTTGTCGATTACAGATTATTCATTCCCTAAACAAACCCTAGCAGCCCCATATCATCCCTTCATCAATTGCAAACCGAAAAGTCTTCCAACGTGTGATTCGAGAGAGTTTGGTCTAGTATTTTGCTTCCCTATAGCGATCTACAGGTAATATGAGTATTTACCATTTGAGATCTGAATGTTGGAGTCTTATATTAGCCTTAATCCAGGCCATAAGGGTTTGGGTTGGGTTAATTAATTGGTTGATCATTGATTTCATGCTTTCGGGTGATTCAATGATTTATTTATGTCGTAAAGGATTAAAGGATTGATTGATAGATTAAAGTCATCAAAAGTGTTGTCAAAGAGGTCAATTTTATGTCTCCAGGTCGGGCTAAGGGTTGGAGATCGAATGGGAATCGTTTAGAGCAAGTTTGAAATTGATTTTGCTGGTCGGCACCTAAGGTGCGACGCACCAAATGGGTGGTGCGGCGCACCACTGCCCAGTTTGGGAAACTTGATTTTTGAATGGAGCCCGATATGCGACGCACCACTTGGGAGGTGCGGCGCACCTCTAGTCAGTTTGGAATTTTGGGATTTTCTGAAGGATTGGTGCGACGCACCACTTGGCAGGTGCGGCGCACCTCATGCCCAGATTTCACAAAACACTTCGTTTAGCTTATACTTCGATCTTATACTCATTATAGGTTGTCGGGAGCATTTAGCAAGCACTTTAAGATACTCTTAGCTTTTTGGTAAGCTGTATCAAGGTAAGATATATCATTTTTGACACGCTGGGGTGCACAACGAAAATAGTGATTTCGTAAAAGTGGTTTAAAACCTTTCTTTCTCATACGCTAGTTTGGGTAATGGGACTTTTGGAGGGTTTCGCGAAATGGGTAGATTTGCATGATTAGGTTGATTTATATTGTTGTTATTATGCTTGTACATGCTGAATTATAGTTGATATTAATGTCGTTTTTAGTTGTAAAGTTGTTTTCGTTGGAATGCTAAGTTTTTGAGTTGGTTTGGCTTTTACACTAGTTCACTAGACTTGTGTAGGTTGCCATGTTAACACTGTGCACGATTAGGGGCCCTAAACTTAAAGTTGAAATAAAAGTTGCTAAAGTTGATATCGTTGTTAAAACTCGAGTATAAATCTAAGTTGAGGTAAGCTTATCCCATACTGGAACCGCGTAGGAACCAGTGTGATTTAGTTGGTCAGCGGGAGTAGACTAGTTGCTTCCAATGGCACGGCCTCGAAGTTTGAGATTAGCTGGGTGACTAGGTCCAGTCACTACAAGTTGCGTAACAGCTTTCTCCTGGATTTGGTTATGCCTATCCTTAACGACACTGATGGACCCCGATAGGACTACCCATCAAGTCGGGTGCAAGGTCCCTTAAAGGTCTTAAAGCCGCCTTTGCACACATTTGTAGTTGTATTCATTGTGGTCTTACTCGGCTTTAAAGCTGACACTTGTTCTTTTGTTGAAAATGTTGTGCCACCTCAGGTTGATGCTTAGTTGAGATGCAGTTTAGAGTGAGGATGGTAGAAGATACAGCTGAAGGCTTTTACCTAGACTGCCTCATTTATTCAAACTCGTTTATTATATTTCGTTGACCGTTATCGTTATTTGACGTTTATGGGTTTCATTTTATTATGGTTAGATCCGACGAGTAACACCGTCATTTAAGTTGAACATTTTTATTTTGGAAATGTAATAATTGATGGAAACTTCCGCAATACTCTGTGTTTTTAAGAAAATTTTGAAATCCATATTTTTATATAGTTCGGTGTTACATGTATAGACTAATTTCTCAATGGCTACATGAAGGCCCTCCATGGCGATAATAAACAAGAACGGAGCCATGGGATCTCCTTGACGAAGGCCACGACGAATAGGGAATTCCTTAGTGGGGCTTTCGTTGACCAAGATCGATGAGCGAGCAGAAAATAGACAAGCCTTGATCCATCTTATCCACTTGCTACCAAAACCCATAGCATTAAGAATAGATAATAAGAAGTCCCAAGACAGTGAGTCATAAGCCTTTGCAAAGTCGATTTTAAAAAGCATGAGTTGTTTCTTTTTGACCTTGTACCAATCGATAACTTCATTTAAAAGAAAGGGCCCATCGAGAATTTGTCTGCCTTTAACAAAGGTCGACTGTTCACGACTTACAATACTGTCGATGACGTTGGCGAAACGACAAGTAAGAAGCTTAGCAATGATTTTATATTGCAGGCCTGTAATACCCCAAATAAAATATTCTTATAAATAAGTAAATTTGAACTTTAAATATAATAATGTTATACAAATAAAACTTAATTTGAATTAGGACTAAATTAAGAAGTAAAATTGTTGTGCAAAAATTAGTATAATATCTTGGAACGAGTTAATGGATCGAATTTGATGGATTCTAACTAATAAGGTCTTCTAAATTACAATTAACTTCATTTAAAATAAATAAATGTTGATATTGACTTTAGTATAACCATTATACTCTAAATACATACTTTACCTATAGGGCTATACATAATCTATGTTTATTTTATCAAATCGATTTGTTGGATAAGTCATTGTATCATCCAATGACTTAAAAGGCCTAAATTTTAGTAGCACGTCCTATATATTTTTAGTAGAAATGATGTAGAATGGATATAAAGTAAAAAGACCTGTTTAAACGTACAAATTTGGGGCCGGGATTCAAACTATTGGAGCCTAAAATACTCATATTCTTGAGCGGCTACTGAATTACTTTATAAATGCAAATATTTATACTTTTATACCGTATTATAAAAAAAAATAACCCTATGCTGAAAGTTACATGGAGGAAATTAATTAGAATACCCTTAATGATTAATTTATACTATCAATCTTTATTTTTTAAAATATCTCTATTAACCTTTATATCAATTACTTTTACATCAATTATCTACACCACTCGATGCCTCCACCACCAACAGTCGCCCCCACCATCACACCGTCGCCGCCATGACCACCGTCGCATTGTGCGGGTACCGTGCTAGTATCAAATTATTTGTATTGATTAGTAAAAGCCGCTTCTTCTTTCTTTTCCAAAACATCTACCAATAAACTAAAACAGGATTGACATGTTCTTGAAACGACATGTGGCGTAATCCTTAATTGACACGTGTCCTTTTAATTTATTTATTTTATAAAATTAGCTTTTTTAATTGTATATAGATTCAATTTCCTTATAATACTTAGAATTAAACTCTAACTCTTGGCTTATAGATACAAAACACATTATAACCTTATTTGATTGATCGTTTTCTCATTAATAAAATTGTTTTTTTTTCTTTCTCAATTCTTCAACTCCTATTACTTATATTATTTGTCGTCATCCACTATGCTTATAAGTTCCGATTTTGATGTGATTGTAAAAATTTAAGGTAAATCCAACACTCTAACTAAACATATATTGTATTTATCATTACTGTTTATTATAATTTAGCTTCGATCATTGGTTTACTTTAACCATAATTTATTTCATACTCACGAATCATGTATGTGACATATTCGAATTTCTTTATGATACAATTTATATAGCTACCGTACATCGTACGGGTATTAGGACTAGTATTAATATAAATATTGATTAATGTTGAATCTCGAAGAGATCTAACCTTTGGAAAAACACATAATTCAAATCTTGATTGCATAATACAATGAATTAGTGATACAACTAATATCACCCAAGAAAAAAAATGAAACGATTACTTCTTGGCTTTAACTTACTAACTTGTGTCAACCAATTCTTCCATTTAAAAGAAAACAATGAAATAACCTGACTAGACAATACTGAAATAACCTTGCACGTTCCAACAAGGCAACAATTATAGTTTTTTTTACCTTGGGTAAAAGACACGCAAAGATCTAAGCCTAATTGCAGGTTAATGAGGTTATTAGAGTTGCTTAATTTGTTGGAGGTGTGTCAATGCTTTATTAAAATCCTTAAATGATTAATCTGATGTGAAGTGATTTTTTTTCTCTTGGATATAAACACCATAATCGTACAGTACCTCAGCGACTAGCCCTAAAATCCTTCAACTAACTCTTCAATATCTAAACATTAAAGCCTAAATCATAAACTATAAGGTTGTCTACTTCTACCATGTTGTAAGATTGGATATTGATAACGTTGACATTGATATAGTATTTTGTATATTAGTATAATGTTAATAATTATGATGTTTCCGTTATTAGTTATGAAATATATAATCTATAAACAATCCATCATATCCATTTTTCGCATGACTATAAAGCAATTGGCAAATCGTAATATCAAAGAAATTGTTAGAAAAGACATCCAAAAAGAGTGTTAGTTAGGCATGTCAGGCCTTTTTCCTTGGTTGGGCTTGTATGAGTTGTCAATATTCCCTTTTAGTACATTTTAATTTAAAGGGCTTTTGTTCTTATCTTTCGTTTATTTTATTTAACCAATGTATATGTAGATTATAATAGTACACTTATTATAAAAATATGGTATTAAAAATCCTCTAATATTTGCTTTTCACTAAAAATAATAGTAAAGTTATTGGCTTATTCCATAAGTTCTTTATTTTTGGCAAAGGGAAAAGAAAATATGCAGGCCATTGTAATTTGTAAGATTCCCACAAACAAATACTAAATTGATCTGCACAAGGAGCCAAAGTAGCCCTTTTTAGTTTGTTGTATCTTTTGGTCAAATGCTGTGCTTTCCTTTTCATGGTCAACTAGACGGTTAGTTTGCTAATGGTGTTTAGGAAACTGACAATTGTGATTAATTTGGTTTAATGGTGCTTAGATAAATGATAATTGTAATTAGTTTGGTTTATTTATCAACATGTAAGAAAATATGGTGTTGGTGTTGATACATGGCATATAAAATGTTGAAGATCAAGAAAATTAGTGAATCTATATGTCGAGACCAGATTTTTAAGCATGTTTTAGATCTATCAAGCTAGTCGTATATATTATTATTCTTGTGTTTTATGTTTGATTTTTATAAAGACTATATGGTAGTTGATGTTTAAATAATAGATCTTATTATAACTAGAAGAAAGACGTTATATCCCATAAAAAAACAACATTTTATTTATAATTAAACTATGTCAAGCCACAAGACCTTTGGCTTATACCCTGTGTACAATTGCTCGATACTTCAAATTAAGTATAGTGTGTGTGATTTGTTTTGTAATACAAGGATAGATGGTGATTATTTATAGAGATAATGACAATCATGTTGCAATCTTTAAAATGATTAGAAAGTTTTAGAGTCTTGTAAATGTTAATATGAAAATGAACTTTATAAGAAATCATTATAAAATTGTATATACATACACATATGAACTACTCGTAATAGTTATACTCATTGTAAATATAGTTTGTTTCTTTAGTTCAACAAACATAAATAGAGAAACAAAGAAACTATTATAAGAGTCCTGCATCGATATGTGACAAAAAGGGTAGCAATATCAGAGTACTATAAAATAATGTCATGATATTTTTAATTTCTTTCACTTTTATCATTATTTTATTAGTTTGAAGAGGGCATTGAAAATATGGGCTGGGGGCATCGTGAATATTGGGCCATTTTCATCTTGAAAACTAATAACAATTGTATCAAAAATTTCAAAGTTATTGGGGGCATTACCCCCCACTATTATTCATGTGGATCCGCCCCTGGATGCAATGGTATGAGTACTTAACTTTATAACTTCTTATTTTTGACGTATATCAAGTTTTTGAAGTCGTTTCTAGAATAGGAACACCAGTTAAGACATATTTTTCAATGATTTGAGATTGTTAGTTTTATAATTGTAACCAGCGGAGGATTTTTTTTTCTAGTATTGTATGTGTCTCCGCACAAGTTCACAAAATTTTAACAACCCTTTCGTTCCATTTATTTTACGTTATTGCTCAAGCAATTGTCACTAAAAACGGCTTTCGGAGACCCCTAATGTCGTCCATTAATGCTAGTTTGACTTTGGAAGTGAAAAAAGCAGACTCTTTTATCGTTTACTTTAGCAACCCTTTAGCGTCGACATCATATCGTCGGTGAGAGCCTTCGTCACCAAAACTCACTTTTCTAGCTTGTGTTGCTTTAAATAGAAATACTTGACCATATCAAGAGTGTGATAATCTCTTGTGTAATTCTTTTTTTTTAAGAGCCGAAAGATTATATTGTAATAATAGATTATTTCTCGTTTACTATGCGGATTAAATATATTATTTTTTGTTGAAATTTATAATATAATCAATAGTTATAAATAAAATATGTTAGAGATTTGATGATATAATTTTAAAAAATGTTTTGTATTAAATTTATTAATATGATATGTATTTTAGTTATATCTTTTGAATAGTGACGGTATGACGGTATAAGTTTCATATCGACTCTGATAAGTTCAAGAAGTTGGCTTCTTCGGATATTGAGTTTTTGGATGCGAGATTGACTTTGGAAGAAGTGAAATATGCGGTATGGAGTTGTGGTAGTGACAAGTCGCCCGGACCAGATGGCTTTACATTTGGTTTCATCAAACGTTACTGGGAGTTACTAAGTCAGGATATCTTTGCTTTTGCCTCGGAATTTTTTAATACGTCTAAAATCCCAAATGGGTGCAATTCTGCATTTATTACCTTGCTTCCAAAAACTGATCATCCAGTTATTGTTACAGATTACATGCCTATTAGCCTCATTGGTGTACAGTACAAGATCATTGCAAAGATCCTATCTAATAGGTTAGCTAAGGTGATTGACTCTATTGTTAGTCCGGAACAGTCAGCCTTTATAAAAGGTCGTCAAATTCTTGACGGCCCCCTCATTTTAAGTGAAGTGATTAATTGGTTCTCACGAAGAAAAAAAAAGCTTCTTTTGTTTAAGATTGACTTTGAAAAGGCATATGACTCGATTGCATGGGACTACTTATTTAGTATAATGCAAGCGATGGGGTTTAGTAAAAGGTGGATTAATTGGATTGCTGCTTGTTTAAAATCGGCCAGGGCCTCTTTGCTTATCAACGGGAGTCCAACAAAAGAATTTTCTATAAATAGGGGGTTACGACAAGGTGACCCAATGGCACCATTTTTGTTCATCATAGCAATGGAAGGTCTCCATGTCGCGTTTGATAATTTGACACGAATTGGAAGGTTCCGGGGTGTTAATATTAATCATATTTCGATCTCGCATTTGTTATATGCGGATGACATGATTCTAATGGGTGAATGGTCCTCCACAAATCTTGACACTATCCAATTGGCGTTCAAGTTCTTTTATGTGATCTCGAGGCTTAAGATTAACTTTCATAAGTCTTCCATCTTTGGAATTAATGTACAAATCTCTGATGTTGTTTCAACTGCTGAAAGATTGGGATGCAAAGATGGTATCTTGCCATTCTCTTATCTTGGTATACCGATAGGTCGTTCTATGTTGAAAGTTAAAGATTGGGATTGCATAGTCGAAAAGTTCAAGAAAAGATTATCGATATGGAATGCGAAACTGCTCTCCATTGGTAGTAGAACCACTCTCGTCTCTTCGGTTTTAGGTTCTGTTGGAACTTATTATTTTTCGCTTTTTAAGCTACCAAAGAAGGTTAATGACACTCTTGAGTCTTTGAGATCCAAGTTTTTTTGGGGCTCCACTGATGATAACAAGAAAATGGCATGGATTAAGTGGAAACTTGCATTGGCTTCTAAAGAAGTTGGAGGTTTAGGCATTGGCAGTTTATATGCTTTGAACCTTGCACTTCTTTATAAATGGAGATGGCGGGCTCTCTCTTCTAACAAACATTTGTGGGTTAAAGTAATTATTGCAATTCATGGTCATGAAAGCTTCACAAATTTTACTTATAAAAACAAGGGTATTTGGGCTTCAATGTGTTCAGCCTTCACAGAGATTCATGCTTTACCTATTGTTCCTACAAATGCCATTACTAGGCAGATTGGCAATGGTGCTTCTATTTGTTTTTGGAAGGACATTTGGGTGGGAAATGAAGCTTTAGCTAGTAGGCTCCCACGGCTGTATGCTTTGGAGTTCGACAAACAAACTCACGTCAACAACAGGTGGTTGGATGGTAATTGGTCATGGTCATGGCGTAGGCCCATTAGGGGAGGGGCGGAAACCACACAGCTGGCGGAATTGTATAATCTTATTCAACATGTACGACTTGTGGAAAAAGAGGACTCGTGGGCTTGGAACGTCACAGGTTAAACTTATTTTTCTGTTCGTCAATTTCGCTTATGTCTTGAACATGCTCTTCTTCCTTGTGAGCAGGACAAGACAAAGTGGAACTCGTTGGTTCCTAAAAAAGTGAACATATTTATGTGGCGGTTTTTACGTGATCGCCTCCCATCACGCTTGAATCTCAGCCGCAAAGGCTTGGAGATTGCTGATATCTCATGTGCATTATGCCATCATAATGTTGAGTCCATTGATCATCTCTTCTCGAATTGTATTATTTACAAGAAGCTTGCACAACATTTCAGCCAATGGATTCACATTGATATGCCCATAACTAGCCCAAAGTTGATGTTAGAGTGGATCAATGCTTCACAATACCCCTCTCGATTTAAAAGAACCTTAGAAGCCATTTGTTTCGTGTGGTGGTGGTCCCTTTGGAAACACAGGAATCAGGTTATTCACCGGGATAGTAATGACTCGTGTAACGACGTGTTCCAGTCTATTGTCTTCGTCTCTTATTGTTGGTTGTCTAGTCGTGATAGAAAAACTAGTCTCTCGTGGCCTTTATGGGCAATGAGTCCTTCTTTTCTATTATAATTGTACTTATTCCTTTAGTTGCCTAGGCGTCTTGCCGAAGCACATGATTAATAAAATCTTAACTGTTCTAAAAATAAAATATATATATATAACTCTGAAAATTTTATATATTAGAGATAACTAATGACATGTTAAAATTTTATAATATCTCAATTTAACAAACACTAGATTAAAGGTGTTGAAAAATAGTGATGTTGTAATTTTTACAATATTTTATTTTTTATTATATTATTCTAAGCATATACATATCGTAATACCTTTTATCAAAATATCATAAGATACTAACGTTGTAAAACTAATTACTTATAACCAACATTTATTTCTTTATATGATAAAAAATAAAAATATGATATAATTCATAATTTGATAAAATGTACGACATAAAACAAAAAAAATAGTATAATGCAAAAAAAATCAAAAAAATGATCCTATAAAAACCTTAAAATATGACAAATATATTTTATTCATTATCTCTTCTAATCTAATTTTTTAATCCTATCAAGTGTAATAATCACATAGTTAGTAAGATTCTTAGGAGAGGAGGATTTATCATTTTCCTTGTTTAGTTGCAACTAGTTGTAGTAATAATAATAATAATAGAAAAAACTTATCCTATTTTTAAGTAATGTAAAATATTAATTTATTGTATAATATTTAATTTAAAGAATATGATAACTTTTTTATTTTACTCATTTAAAGGTAAACTTTATATATTGGTAATCATTTGAATTAGTAAACCCGTATCCATGAAACTTTTTTTTATGTATAAATTTTACAATTTTATCCGTATTGAACCTTTAATATATTAATATTAATCTTATATGCGGTTCATTTTATAATTTTTGACGAAATATACTTATCAGCCTCGATTACAAATTTACAACTGGACATTATGTTCGTAAATTTCCATTGGTCAATGACTTAAGAATGTTTAGTGATCGGGAAAAGAGAGGGTGGAAAGAAACAAAAAACAAGAGTCGTGGGTATGAAAAGAAGAGTTGAAAGCAAAGCGTGGATCGCCAGCTAAGATATCCGCCGTGTCCTCCGCACTTGGCGAGTTGGCGCCACCCCCATGCACGTTTTCTACTTTTCTTTACTTTCTTCCATTTCACATCCCTCGCCCCTTGATTTATTCCTGTCTATTTTTAGTTTTGTCATCTTTTAATTCATATTAAAATATTATTATTGTTGTTAAAAAATTATTGTATAGAAAATTTTCCTTACAATACTTTACTGCACATTAGTTAAGTTATCATTTATCAACTAATAACATTTGTATAGAATGTTTAAAGTGGCGGCGCAACTTGTTGTTTATTTGTCTTTTATTTCTATGTAATTGACTTACTTTAAGAATTGAAATACCAGGTAATAAATTAGCAAGTAGACATGCCAAAGGTAAAACAAAAAAATGTATCTATGCTATATATAAAATCTTAGGTAATACATATAACAATTAAATACAATAACAAAACTAAAAAAGTTTAATTAACATTTTCATTGGACTATCCTTTTTATGCTAATTATTCTCATCAGTTATATATCTGCAAGTCGTTTAGAAAAGGTGAAAATCTTTCCAAATGATTTCAAACAATCCCAATTGGCAAATAAGTTGGTTATGTAATATCTAAAGTAGTCCAAAAATATGCTTAAAATTGTTGTTTTTTCTTATGCTTTTGAGTTGTTGATTTTAAAGGGGGAAAAGAATATGATTAGTTGTCATTTGAGCGGCAAATTACTATGTAATAAAACTGACAATACCAATGTTCAAATTTTATATCTATTATAAGTTGTAGATGTGAACTAGCCAAAAAGATATACCATCATTCAAGATATAATTGAATAATACTTTAAAGTCAAAAACAAAAATACTAAAATTAGAGATCAATCATCAACACAATATACCTTAAATGAATTTATGTACATAGAATTCCTAATAGATATAAGAACCAAACCTCCCCAATAACAAAATAAATCCAATCCACCTCTAAAATTTAATTCCATAGTAAATAGCTACCCAAAATATATAAGAAAATAGTAGGAGTGGACCTCCTCTTTACCATACCAAAACCTAATTTAGTACCAAAACCTAATTTAGTAATGTGTATGCCTCTAAATGTATCTACCAAACCAACTACTTCAACCACTTTCCTTCATACTTTTATGTACAAATCCATTTCTTCAAGCAAACCATGAATTCCCTATTCTTATCTTTCAAAGGTACAACCTTTGATGGATGAATTACAACCTTCCAATGCATGTGAAAGACCCCCTTCAAGAGAATGATTTGATCAATCCCATATTGTATAGATTTCTCCTTAACAAGCTACCAAGTGAAAACAAAACTGCAGCACCAAGACTACTTGTGTTTTGTTCATCACTATTTCCCTTTTGATGATACATCAAAGGTAGCTCCTTAACTCTTAAATAAGTCGACCCGATTCTTTGAACGACAGAATCTATAACCTTTGGATCCACCCGGTTTCCCATTGCGTCCGTCACATAAAAAAGATTTAAAGCCATACCCATTGTCGTTGATATTTCAGCTTGTGTCACATTCATCGCGTTTTCCCTAAACGTTCTTGTCACTTCAGCTAATAGCCCTGGTTTGTCGGGTTTTAGTAGTTCAAGCATAACACCCTCGGATGCTCTTCTCTCAATCGCAGCTCTTAAACACATAATTACTCGTTGCTTTTCCGCTTCTGAACTAATTGGGGTTCCATCTATATGTCTAATAAAGAATTCCTGAAATCACAAAAACAGAACAAGGCATTAATTAACAACATGAATATAAATAAATAAACACAAGATTAACTGAATCATATGAGTTGCAAAATTCATACCAGATATGCATTGTTTTCTGTTGTATTGATGGTGGCATGGAACACAACATATTGCATATCGGTCAAAGTACACACGACATCAAACAAAAGCTTCGGTCGATCCTTGACCTGAATGTTGACCACCGAGTACTCCTTTTCCAAACAATTTTGAACAGATACCAAAGGGGAACAACGCCCACTAGTTTTTATAATCGGCGTTCTATCATAATCACGGTCTGCAAACATCATTTGGTGAAGTCTTCTTTCCGTATGAGTAACAGCTAACGAAACAGACGTTTTAGCACTTCTTATATCATTATCCCCTTTTAATACATTCCTTAACCGGGCCTCAATTCTGTCTATTTTTTGTGCGTCTTCAATCGGTGAGCCAGAATCACAATCTTTTAAATGAATTAAAGCCGCGATTCTGCCATTGTGTGTCCATACTTTGGATTCAACCACATCACAGTTGAGATGGGATAAAACCGCGAAAACTTCTGATAAAAGACCGATTCTATCTGTCCCGGTTAGTTCTAACGCTGTCATTCCATCAATTGATTTTGATCTTCTACTGTGAATAGTTCCAAGTGACTGTAATGCAACAAGCAGACCTAATTCAGCATTTCTTAAGACTAAAACCAAAATTTCGTTTAGACGAAAATTAACGATTACATTCCTTTTTTAATTTGTCATTACAAAATACATTAAGGGTAAAACTATCAATTTTCTCCATTTATTACTACACATATATCTTAAACGTTGTGTTCTATGTATGAACAGACAGTAAATAATGAGTAGAGAAATTATTATTTACCTGTTGAATGCAATTGATGATGCTATCATCTGTTAATTTGCTGCCATCCAGATTTGTGACATGAAAGACTGTAGATAATAATGAGATTCAACCATTTATTAGTAAAGTTACAAACAAGAAAAATTAAACAAAATAATTAAAATAGGTATTATAAAGTAATCATTTTTTAAAAAAATGCAAAAACAATTTTAAATGGTAAAAGTTAATAAATTAGGTGAAGAATAGTAGTACCATCCATGTTCCACCTTCCATCTGAAGAAACATAGCCTTTTTTAATAGAAAGGTTTAGATCTGTAAGAACTTGAACTGCTTCAAGAAGAATTCCATCTTTTCTTGCACTATCAATCTAAATTCATCAAAAAAACTTTTATTAATTATTTATTTAATTAAAAAAAAAATTATTATCAAGATACAAGAATTAGGTCAACAAAAATTGACCAAAAAAAAGGAAAAAAACTAACCATGATTCTAGTTGCATCTACACAACCAGCATTATCAATCATGACCCTGTCAAAGAAAACAGTAATTGGTCAACAAAGTCAACAAGTGTGAAATGAAATTCAAAATTAAAGAAAATAAAATTAGTCAAAACTAGACTACCAATGAAAGTTCTGGAAGATGTAATAATAATCAACCCAAGAATCTAATTTTGGTTTCTAAGGAATTTGGTCGGAAAATAAAAAACACAAACATCAAAACCTTAAATTGTTCATGTTGGAGCTAAGTACTTACAATTTATTTATTTTTTTGAAATGATAGATATATATGTAGATACATAAAAAATCATACAAGTTAAAAATATAATAAAAATAAATAAAGAACTTACCCAGGAGTGTTCATACGAACAACAAGTTTTTCATATTCTTCTAAAAATGGTATTCGATCCATTTGCATCATCTTTAAGCAAAAATGGTTGGTAACTGGAAAAAGAAGAAAAGAAACAGAAATTTGAGAAATTCGATATATGTGAATTATATGAATGATGAATGGGGGGATTTATATGTATTTTTGTGTTGCTCTGTGTTTTAGAATTTTTTCTCTCACTGGAATTAGGAAAATGAGAAGGAGTGGAAGCACGCTTTGCGGTTAATTGTCTCCCTTTGTGTGTCTACGTGTATTTATATTGAAGTAATATTGTGTTTGTTTTTTAATTATAAAATGGGGAGGAAATTTTCAAATAGGAAAGACCGCATGCACATTAAATTATTCGGAAATAGATTACTAAATTAGTTTCTAGACGGAAAATCATATATCAATGATAATGATAAGTTGGTGTAGTGGTTTGGAGTTACTCTTGTGACCTACCGGTCTCATGTTCGAATCTCCATTCCACCAACTTTGAGATATAGGTAGTCTTTCTATGAGGGTTTGGCTTGGGTATACCCAGATTCAAGTCTGAGGGGGCAGGGTTTACCCCTATCAATCGTCGTGCCTTCGGGCGGATTAGTAGAGGGTTTTCCCCCCATTGGGTATTTGAAATAGGCATTTCTACTTCGAGGGAGCTCTCTAGCGCGGACCCGGTTAAGACAACGTATGCTAGACCTCTCGCTGTCGAATCGCGACACGAAGTTTCAAGCGAAATTCACCTTTTAAAAAAAAGACGGAAAATCAGATAAGCAAAATATTTAACAGCTTTTAAGCTAATTGTATTACGGAGTACTATTTTTTTATTTTTTTTTATTTTTTGAGATTTTGCTAATAGAACCCTAAACCTAATAAGTATTATACAAAAAAAATAGTGTCTCACATATAAAAAAAGTCCAACATTTAAATTTAATAAAAAAAAAAATATTTTTATGGACGATAATGATAACCTATAAATATAAGCAAAACATTTTCATTTGTAAAACTAATCTACATTATTTCAATTAAGTTTAAATGTACCCTTGATTATTTTTTTTCAAAAAGTTACGCTTACTATAATTATAAGTTGGTTAATAGCAATTATTATAACATTTACCGTTGGTTAGTACGTTGTTAATTATTATTAGTTTGTGAGTAATTATTAAAGCATAAAAGGGTTAACAGAAGAAATTAACCTAGTGGTAAGGCAAACATCCAGGTTCGATCCCAAAAAATAATTACTTTAAGGTACCCGTTACCAATGAAGCTTTGACCCATATGTGAAGTTTAAATACATGGGTTCGATCCTTCAGGGTGCCCAGATCATGTGGGAATTAGGATGGAGGTATTTTATGTAACAACCCTCAATTTCCGACTAGGACAATTTACTTATATTTATCTAGATATCTATCCCTAGAGGTTTATTAAGAGATTTTGTCTTCCAGACATTAAGGCATAGTGATACTTGCCATCTAGTTCAGTAGAATTTTCAAAGATAGCTAGTTGCCTTAGAAATGCCATGAACAATAACTATAATCATTCAACACAATCTCAAGCTATAAACTAGTTCTAATTGAACTTGACGAAAGGTCAACAAACCAAAAACTTTATTTTGAGAAGTTAAGTTATATAAATAATAATGTAAGCCTCACAAGTTGAGCTAACAATTAACAATTCTTATAAATGTCCAACAATTAAATCATCAAGCAAATTAAAGTGTGAATAAACACAAATATATAGTGACCATCTTAAAAATATATTTATAAACCATTAGGTACACAAAAGTGAGCTTGGATAATAATAAGTATATATATGGGTCTAATATAAATACAAGTTTACAAAT
Organism: Erigeron breviscapus; assembly: GCA_034093135.1. Taxonomy (NCBI): domain Eukaryota; kingdom Viridiplantae; phylum Streptophyta; class Magnoliopsida; order Asterales; family Asteraceae; genus Erigeron; species Erigeron breviscapus. Next base: position 149,599,751 of record CM067167.1, on the reverse strand, counting down.
AATGACTTAAGTGGCAAATTAAAATACAAAAATTATACATACATACATACATATACGAGTATATATATACACATATGTACATACATATAAAATCATACACACATTGTACACATACACGGTTATATACAAATACATGTGACAACATATACCAAATAAAGGGTTACTAACTATATGCAAATATGTGCACCTAACTCTAATATTTATAAACAAGACTTACTTTATATAAAAACTTTATAAATTTTGTAAATCTTGAGTGCCAAAATCGGCACACACATACACTCCACATACATCTTCCACCAATCCTAAATTACCTAGCACATGGCTCTCTTTAGCTTCCTAAGGAAGCTCTTGGATCAAAAGACCCATCACCAACACTCTTGCATGCATTCTCTCACATTTTCACACACACTTTAGTCATTTTTCTCTCATCTCTCTCTCATTTTCTCTTAAGAAAAATTTTGCACTCTTTTCCTCCTCCCTCTTCTCTTATTTCGGTTCACATCATAAAAAATGAAGGTTAAATCTTAAGTAAATCAACTATAATAATAAAGGGTTGAAGCTAGATCATTCAAGGGCATGTTGAGGCATGTCAAGGAGCCCATTTTGGTGTCATATGGTCGTGAGGTTTCTGCCCAAAACAGCCCCCAAAACCGATTTTTATCAAGGTTGTTTCACATACTCTTTAACTAGATCATCTCTTCCAATGTTCTTATTGAAGCACATGTTTTTCTTTGATTTTTCTTCTTGGAATACACTTAATGAGGGCATGTTGATAGAATCTTTCCTTTCATGCCTTTGCATGTCAAGATCTAGAGGAAAGATTCAAGGATTCAACTCAAATAAGACCCAAAAGTGATGATTCATGAGAAAGCTTTCAAACTAGTTGATGGATCTTCATAAAAATCGATTTTTGTTGATATAGATGAAACTTAATTTCTGTGATTTTAATAAATAAACTCATGTTTATGTTGTATGAAAGATTTGTTAAGAGATTTGTTCATAAAATGGCTAGATGATTGCATGCATGTAACTTTTAGAATGATTCTTGCAAGAACCAATTTTATTGATTTTTGGTTGGTTAAAGTTCAATTATAAATGATGATAGATGATTTTGAATTAGCTTGTAATCTGCAAATTTGATGTTAAAATAATATAAAAGTGAATAACAAACATGTGAGAGGTGATTAAGAGAATAAAATAAGCAAGAGAGACCATTGGTTGATTGCTTGGACCCAAAAAGAATATGACATAACCATACTTTTCACTTTAGACGGATAAAAGATGCATGTGAGGGCCGTTTCAAGCAAAACTTTCAAAATAAAAGTTGTAGATAAAAGAGTTAAGTTTAACCTACAACTAGAATTACTCAAAAATACGGAGCCAAACAAAAGATATGATTTTTCTACTAGAACTGGTCAAAACTGCACTTTTGTCTAAATATTTTATCAACTTTAACAATTTTTATCTCCTAAGACATAAGGTTCCAGGAGGCCATACTTGGTGGAAAGTAAGTCCAATGTGTCCTAAACTTAAAATAAAATCATGGAATTTTTATTAAGAGCAAAACCCAATGAACTTTTATAAAACTTTCGAGTATGCAAAACAGTGACTGTTTTGACCACTTCCACTTGGAAAAATATTTAGAGGTAGTAAACATTCTTTATAAATTAAGCCAAAATTCACAAATTAAGTGGACACATATAGGTTATTGTATAAAAATCAGGAGGGTCCAAATAATTCGGTTTAACCCCAAAACAGTAGCCAACATTTTACAAAAATGTGAAGTAAAAACAGAAAATTCTGAAGTAAACCAATAATTTGTGTAATGGGCTAACCCGGCCCAAATAATAAACCCATTTGAACCATAAATTAGTAGGCCCACTGGGCCTAATAAACCATGTAGCCCAATAACCAATATGACCCATTAAGCACATAACCCAAATAAGGTTAAGCCCAATAACTAACTTAAGTCCAAATCACATAAAAGCCCATAACACTTAGGCCCAATTTGGTAATGGCCCATAACACTTAAACGAATTTCATAAACCCGGATAATCATAAGATATATCGAGAAGTATGTGAGTTTGAAAGATAAGCGAAATCAAAGTAACACAAAATATAATTAAGTGGAATGGACATAAGTAATTACGTTAACCAAACTATAAATTGATATCACAAATGCTAATTCGTGCTAAAATCGGTTACACATCAAATGATGAATAAGGATAATATAACTTAATATGGCATTCTCATATGATAACCTAAGATGCCAAACGAAACCACAAATGAAGGCAAGTTACCAAAATTCTAACAACTTATAACTAAATGTATAATGAAAGTGACCCTTTTACACCAACATTCTCTACAACCAAAAAGATGTGAATATTAACAATACACTTGGATCCCAAAATTTATAACAACATAATGAAAGTGGCATTCTAAGTGATGGCTTAAGATAGGAACTTACGTATATTAGTGAAAGGTGATTGAGGACCATAAGGAATACATGATCAAGGAAACGATAGATGGGAAGTACCCATTTTGGATAAGTGTATATAATGCTCGGCATATCAAGGTGAGTCATAGCCCCCTTTCAAACTCTTTATGTGTTTTACTTTCGGGGTGAAAAGCATGATAAGTAAAATTGCTTTATATATATGAATGACTCTTGAAAGAATGATTTTGAAATGGGATATAATGTATGTTCAATGTGTTACAAGTTATATGATGAGCTTGAGTTCTGTCAAACTGTATCACTTCGGTACACTACTATTAACTCCGAAAGGGGAGGCCTGTAGTTAGAGGGTTGCGCAACTAGGAGTCGTCCACTCACCCACTAAAATAGGTAACGGTGGAATGTTGGTTGCCTTTGTGGCCACTTTCATTGCCAGTCCGACCCGAGCGGTGCTCTAATCTACTTTATATTAGGCGGACGTCTCCATGGCACGATCCCCTTCTTTATAATTGCACTTGATTGACAGCTTGTGCTATGAAATGAAATATTATGTTGGTTGGGACAGGAAATGGTCTTAGTAGTGGCTCAAGCACAAACTCATCAAATTATGCCTTGGGCTAAATGTTATTGATATTATTTATGGTTGGATATTATGGATTGAACATACGGTTTGGGTATTGGACCTCATATGGAATCTTGAAAGTTGTTGAAGTTGGCGATATTGAAATGTTGATGACCGAATGGTTTTGGTGTATGACTAATCGATTTATATACTTTTTCTCTTACGATAAATTTGACAAATGAGAGCTTTATAATTTACCATGGATTCTCAACTCTTTGAAATGACGTTACGGTATTTTGAAAACTTGATGGTTTGATATGGAAATTTTCGCCGATCATACGGTTTGGGAATGTTGATATCTAATAACATGTTTTCTATGTATTTAAAATGGTTAGGTAACGTGATTTACTTAAAAACCTATGCACTCACCAACTACGTTTTCGTAGTTGACACTTCTTCTTCATGCTTTTCAGGAATTAGCGTAAGCTTTGAGGAATTATATGCATCATGATTATTTGCATTGCACTTGGGAGTCAAAGATCAAACCTTGTGATGGACAATGGAATCCGCCTTGATCATTGTAGTATATCATCTCATGTATTTGTTATTTGTTTCGTGGACTCAATATCCAAGTATGGTAGACGTATTGTACTTGAGAATTGGTTCACATGCTTGTGCATTGTAAAATTATTTTTATCAAATAAAGCTATGGTGAATGTTATCTATTATCCTTTGTTTTGAATACTCGACTTTCTGTACATCTCATCGTTCCGCCTTAGTTGGGGTGTTACATTTTATCGGCATCATATGGCTCATACGGGGTGAGTCGATGGGTGTTCAATTGTGGTAACGGTGCTAGGGTTCATAGATAAATTGTGGTACCGGCATCATTACCCTTTTTTAGTATTGTTTTCTTTCGTTGTGGAAATATCATATCCTATATTCATAGATAAATTTCATTTGCTTATATTTAAATTCATATGGAAAAATGGAAGAGTTTATTATACATAGCTTTTTAAATATAGACATAATAAATTGTTTTATACGGAGTTAAATATATTTCTAAAAGACAATTGTATTTACATTAAACAAGAATTTAACCCCGGGCGGTGCCCCGGGTTGCTGGCGTATCATGCGAACATACATATAGCATTATCAAAAGTTTGGACGCTTAAAAGTAAATTATACTTACAACTTTGTAAAAGTAAAGTATTTATTTTTCTCGAGGTATTTGATTTAAAAGGGTATTACCATAAAAACAACGACATGTTGTTGTTTAGTTCGAAAGTAAAGGCTAAAAAAATCTGTAAAACAAATGCCAAAATAAATAAATAAAAATAAAAATTTAAAAAAGGAAAAGTATAAAAAAGAAACCCAAAAATAACAATTTTAAAAAAGTTATTAAAAAACAAAAAGTTACAAAATATATAAAAAAAAAAAAAAAAAAAAAAGAAAAAAAAAAAAAAAAAAAAAAAAAAAAAAAAAAAAAAAAAAAAAAAAAAAAAAAAAAAAAAAAAAAAAAAAAAAAAAAAAAAAAAAAAAAAAAAAAAAAAAAAAAAAAAAAAAAAAAAAAAAAAAAAAAAAAAAAAAAAAAAAAAAAAAAAAAAAAAAAAAAAAAAAAAAAAAAAAAAAAAAAAAAAAAAAAAAAAAAAAAAAAAAAAAAAAAAAAAAAAAAAAAAAAAAAAAAAAAAAAAAAAAAAAAAAAAAAAAAAAAAAAAAAAAGAAAAAAAAAAGAAAAAAAAGAAGAGGCGGGTTTCGAACCCCCGACCTCTCACACAGAAAGGCGCGCGCGGACCACCCCACCAAATGCCTACTTTGTTTTCTTACTCGCAAACTAAATATATATGTTATTATGTATTAAAAAAAAAATACTGAATTGCTGACGTCAGCAATTTACTGTAGCTACGCGTGGCTACGGTAGACACGCACCACGGGAATTGTTATATATATTAATGAGTTACTGTACATATATGTTATTCATAACTCTGTAAAGATATAATAAGTATATATTTTTCTCAAAAATTGCTCGTGCAAAAATATATTTATTTCATGTTTACCATTTTCTATTATAATTAGCATTTATTTTTAATTAATAAAAGACGTTTCAATTTGGAAAAATTTTCTTCAGTCGGATCATGGGTAAGTGCCCGGGATGGACGACTGCCCGAAATTCAAACATCCTCTTTTTCAATTTCTTTGCATACAATTCAACGTGACGTGTCATATAGATTGATGCCATGTAGGACCGATTTGGGGCTCACTCGTGCCCTTTGCTTGCCTTAAACTTCAAACAAAGGGGGGCATTTCAAATGAAGCAACTGTAGGGGATTGCCACGTGGAAAATATATAATAATTGGAAGCTAATTAAATTGTTTAAAAAATAATAATGATGTAGGGGGTTGCCGACGATATAATTATGACCACACTTGACAACCACCGTCTCTTAATTGGCTTTTTCATTGTCTAAGATTAACGCCGGTTTTGTTGTTTTTAATTTTTTTAAAAATATTTTTAAGTGGTATTTTCATTATTATATTAACAAAGTATCCTTGTATTTATGTTTATCAACAAAGTTTCCTTGTATTTATGTTTTGGAAAATAGGTGCTGGCCATTTGATTTAAAAAATATATCAAGAGAATTAAGTACATGTTTTGGAATATTCTATTTTTGGTGTACGTATTTACTAGCATCTGAATTCACCAAGTTGGGATAAGTAATTTCTATTTTTAGCTTATTCAGATTATGTTGAATACGTTTAGTGATTGATTAAATGTTTGTAATATCTTTTCATCTAAGTTTAAGGAATTTTAGTTCAATGCAATGTACATTTTATGAAAGTATCAAATGAAATGGACAACATCTAATAAAATCAAATATGGTTTCCAAATTCCATTGCCTAGTATGTATATTGGTGATGATCACCAAGTCGAACTCAAACAAACTGACAGCACTATTTTACCATTGTTGACAACTCCGTTTATACTCAACTAAGGTTTATGTACCGGAAAAACCTATTTTAAAATAAATAGTTAAAAGTTAATGGTTATTATATATATCATAAGGAGGTGTTTGGTTTGAGAGAATTATAAATAAATGAAAAACGTAATAGAGAATGAAGATAGTGAGAAAAAAATGAGTATTTATAAAGCAAATGGATGATGTCGTTTGATACAAACAGAAAATGGATATAAGAAAAATATAAAATTTTAATTAATAATTAAAATTAACAAATATAGCATCATTAAAAAAAAATTCATTCTCACTAGTCCATTCTTGATTTTATTCTCCGGTGCAATATTAAGGAAGTGTTTCTCATTCTTTTTCCCTTCTTTCCATTTCATCGTATCAAACGGCCCCTTAAGAGAAAGCAAGTGAAATAACTAGGTGTGAAACTCAGAGTTGCCTCATGGCTTTATGCCCGGTCTTCTTTCATGATATTCTCTATGTCCAACTTTTTTCAACTTTGACTGTAATTATTTTTATTTGTGTTATATAACACTTGATATAAAGTATATGAATAGATGGAGTTTCAAATGTATTTTTCATCGACGTAAACTCCATCAAATATTATATAACACAAACAAAAGAAACTTACGATCATAGTTGAATGAAAAAAGCTCAAAAAGTTAAATTATTACGTTTAAAATGGGAGTAAAACATTATTCAACGTTTAAGGCTATACGCCTATACGATGATCAGGGTGTATGACCAATTTTTCCTACAATTACAAATACAATGGTTGAAATCTGTTATAAGACTCACATAAACATGTAGGTACGTCATATGTACATTTGTCAATGTGCGGAAGTTATAAACATAAAACATCGTACAACATATATCATGATGGAACTTAAATCTACCTCAACCCGGAATCAAATTTCATTATATAATCATATTGTTTAAAAAATTATTGAAGTCATTAAATTCCTGAGTTTTGACTTTTCAACAATATGTGATGACCTATCAATGTATGAGTTGTATGTGTGGATTTTTATTAGATTTTATGATTATGTTTCGGGATTCATAAGGCAATCAACAAAAAGAATTGAAAATGTGAACACATGAGAGCATTTCATCTCTAACCGTTTTTCACGACTCTTCATTGGTTTTCCTATATATGATCGATCTGAATCACTCTACTTGTTTCTTGTTTGTACACTAAACCAGGCTCTTAGAACGATGAGGATGAAGGGTTTTAAGTTATATATTAACGATTTCATTCCGGTAAGGCTAGCCCTTTTGTATGCCAAGAGTATGAGTGTGTATATGAAATTGATTTCGTTTGGTGTTGGACTCTCCTTTTATAGGAGAGTGTCTTATCAACAAGTAAGGTTTTTCCCTTCATCTTTATATCAAGGTCTTATCGCGATTCTTTCATATCTATTCCTTCTGGATTTTCACCTTTGGAGATATATGCGGATCTTTTATTAAGTGTATATCCTTCTATATTTATCGACTCCGATTTGACTGTGTATAGGCTTCGTTGTGACACCAGAGTGGATTTTGCCATCTTTTATTTTAGTTCCAAATTTGTTGAACAAACAGGCCCGGCTGAGAGGGTGTGCAGGAGGTGCTAGCGAGCCGGGTCCACTCATTTCAAGGGCCCACTACTGCCAAGCTTTTCATTTTTATGTTAATCGATCATGGATGTTACTGAGTTTTTCTATAAAGAATATGGAAGACTGGAAGTTACAGAAGTCAAAATAAATGTGGGAGGAAGAAGATTGATTGCAAATAAGTATTTAGTTTTTAGGACTTTTTATTCGTCTAGATATTCAATTCCATCCCTTTGCTTTACATAGTTTACACTTTTAGACTTACAACTAATGTACATGAGATATTATATTATATAGATTATATTAAATTAATATTAACTGATTGAAATATATACTCAGTATATTAATTAAAGACGTTTAACTAATCTCTAATACTCCATATCAATAATAATAATTTATCTGTTTGAAATTTCACCTTTTTGACATATTATTTTGTGTTCGAAGATTTAAGTATGCAAGTATGTAGTAATTTTATTAATATATTATGTTGTCTGCTCTTTTAAATACGAGTATATAATATGATTTTATACACATAACTAGCTACACGATAAGGCAATCTGTATGACTTGTTTGAAAATACAAACTATATTATGTTTTTTTGTTAGATTTTGTTTTGAATGTCGAAATTATTTATCGTCATAATATTATGTTTTTGTATTATACATTTATACCGTTGACTACTTTATTTTTTTTTTTTTTTTTTTTTTTTTTTTTTTTTTTTTTTTTTTTTTTTTTTTTTTTTTTTTTTTTTTTTTTTTTTTTTTTTTTTTTTTTTTTTTTTTTTTTTTTTTTTTTTTTTTTTTTTTTTTTTTTTTTTTTTTTTTTTTTTTTTTTTTTTTTTTTTTTTTTTTTTTTTTTTTTTTTTTTTTTTTTTTTTTTTTTTTTTTTTTTTTTTTTTTTTTTTTTTTTTTTTTTTTTTTTTTTTTTTTTTTTTTTTTTTTTTTTTTTTTTTTTTTTTTTTTTTTTTTTTTTTTTTTTTTTTTTTTTTTTTTTTTTTTTTTTTTTTTTTTTTTTTTTTTTTTTTTTTTTTTTTTTTTTTTTTTTTTTTTTTTTTTTTTTTTTTTTTTTTTTTTTTTTTTTTTTTTTTTTTTTTTTTTTTTTTTTTTTTTTTTTTTTTTTTTTTTTTTTTTTTTTTTTTTTTTTTTTTTTTTTTTTTTTTTTTTTTTTTTTTTTTTTTTTTTTTTTTTTTTTTTTTTTTTTTTTTTTTTTTTTTTTTTTTTTTTTTTTTTTTTTTTTTTTTTTTTTTTTTTTTTTTTTTTTTTTTTTTTTTTTTTTTTTTTTTTTTTTTTTTTTTTTTTTTTTTTTTTTTTTTTTTTTTTTTTTTTTTTTTTTTTTTTTTTTTTTTTTTTTTTTTTTTTTTTTTTTTTTTTTTTTTTTTTTTTTTTTTTTTTTTTTTTTTTTTTTTTTTTTTTTTTTTTTTTTTTTTTTTTTTTTTTTTTTTTTTTTTTTTTTTTTTTTTTTTTTTTTTTTTTTTTTTTTTTTTTTTTTTTTTTTTTTTTTTTTTTTTTTTTTTTTTTTTTTTTTTTTTTTTTTTTTTTTTTTTTTTTTTTTTTTTTTTTTTTTTTTTTTTTTTTTTTTTTTTTTTTTTTTTTTTTTTTTTTTTTTTTTTTTTTTTTTTTTTTTTTTTTTTTTTTTTTTTTTTTTTTTTTTTTTTTTTTTTTTTTTTTTTTTTTTTTTTTTTTTTTTTTTTTTTTTTTTTTTTTTTTTTTTTTTTTTTTTTTTTTTTTTTTTTTTTTTTTTTTTTTTTTTTTTTTTTTTTTTTTTTTTTTTTTTTTTTTTTTTTTTTTTTTTTTTTTTTTTTTTTTTTTTTTTTTTTTTTTTTTTTTTTTTTTTTTTTTTTTTTTTTTTTTTTTTTTTTTTTTTTTTTTTTTTTTTTTTTTTTTTTTTTTTTTTTTTTTTTTTTTTTTTTTTTTTTTTTTTTTTTTTTTTTTTTTTTTTTTTTTTTTTTTTTTTTTTTTTTTTTTTTTTTTTTTTTTTTTTTTTTTTTTTTTTTTTTTTTTTTTTTTTTTTTTTTTTTTTTTTTTTTTTTTTTTTTTTTTTTTTTTTTTTTTTTTTTTTTTTTTTTTTTTTTTTTTTTTTTTTTTTTTTTTTTTTTTTTTTTTTTTTTTTTTTTTTTTTTTTTTTTTTTTTTTTTTTTTTTTTTTTTTTTTTTTTTTTTTTTTTTTTTTTTTTTTTTTTTTTTTTTTTTTTTTTTTTTTTTTTTTTTTTTTTTTTTTTTTTTTTTTTTTTTTTTTTTTTTTTTTTTTTTTTTTTTTTTTTTTTTTTTTTTTTTTTTTTTTTTTTTTTTTTTTTTTTTTTTTTTTTTTTTTTTTTTTTTTTTTTTTTTTTTTTTTTTTTTTTTTTTTTTTTTTTTTTTTTTTTTTTTTTTTTTTTTTTTTTCTTTTCTTTGGCTTTTAATTTTTTTTTTTTTTTTTTTTTTGTTTTTTTGTTAACTCCTCACGTGACCAACACGTGAGGGTATCAAAAATGAAAATTTTTCACTTAGAGATATAAATGAAAATCTTGACAACTTCAAGTAGCAAAAATAAAATTTTCTCTATATTATATTATATTATCAACAATATAGTAGTTTTATTTGTTTTCGTACGTAAAGAAGCGTGTTACATGAACAAGTGTTGAGCCAGAAGGTACAAGTCTCGTGATGAGGCCAACAAGGCTGCTGCCCAAAAATTGAATACTCAACGAGTGGTCACGTGACCGGCAAAAGAGCAAGATGTCATCCACCACCTTTTTTTCACCTAAACATTTGTTGATGCTGGTCCTACTGCATGTTGCCATTGTCTCTGCACACTGTTTTGTTTCCCTTTTTTACAGTTTTACTTGCAAACATCCACAATGTTTCTTTCAATAAGATGCTGCCACGTCGACAATCACAGTTTTAAGTAGTTTAATTTGGTCTTGTCTTTGATTGTACGAATCATGGTGTCGACTTTATTGTGCTGGTAATAATAACTTACCTGTTCAAAAGTTCGTTTTAGAATACTAGAAATGAATTATTTTTTCCAAATGGCGAATTCATGTTTTCAGATCTGATTATCCTTTTATGTATGTTCTTTTAGTTATGGTTATTTGTAAGAGCCCAAAAATAGAATGGTTAGGGAAATTGTATGTTAGCGATTACAATTTATTGTATATCGTTATCGTTTAGTTCTTTCGTCTCTTCTTTTTAAGAGCAAAGCAAATTATATTACTCATTCATTTCAAAATATACAATGAAAATAAGGAAGTAGTGAATGCAAAAGAAAAATCTCCAACAGGAACCATTTTACATATGTATAAAAATATGTAGAAAGAACTACTCCATATGATAGAAATGTCGAATTTTATATTGTAAAGCTTTTAGTTATTTTGAAAGTTAGTTTGTTTAGTTTTTGTTCGTTTTCTTTTTCTTCTACGTGGTTGCTTTTGCCTGTGGTTTTGTATGTGTTTGTTTCTTACTTATTTGTTAAAAATTAAATAGACGGATATAAAATAAATAAAATTTCATATTTTGATTTGTGTACAGCCCTAGCTAAAAGCCCGTCTCGAAAATTCAATCAACAACTAATGTAGAATGTTTCGTAAAAGTATGAGTCAATAACTACCAAATTTGACATAAATGTTAATCAAATATATATAAATTCAAATGATTTACGGTAGTAAATTTGAATAAAAGGTTTGACTTATTTTTCTAACAACTCCCAACACACATGGCGCGAACATGGTAGGGATACAATGGATCTTCCCGCCACAAAATCCTACTGTGGGGTGGGGTGGGTAATACCGTAATACCCAATGGGCAAATAGATATGATTTGACACGTGGACAACCTCTCATGCTTCTGACAATGCATTATCAATTTTTTTAATTCTTTTGATTTGCAAAGCAATTCAAAACCAATATTTGGAAAAATGTTTTCTTACTAATTTTCTTGACCATTTTTTTAAAATTTTGTTATTTATTTATATACTTTGATAAAATATATTTAGTACTCAATTGGACCATCTGCACTATGGTTTATGATTTTCCATTTTAACTTAATTTATACAAATATTATGTAATATAAATTAATAAAATTGTGTTTCAAGTTGTCCAAAGGAAATGAAAAGAGCGCCATATCTGGTGGCCTTTTGCTTTCTTGACCACAAATCCACATCAGAGTTTCTTGGCGCGAAATTCGAAAAAAGCTTTAGTCCAACTATAATACAATTAATTTATTATTCTTTTCAAAAAAATATCTGCTGCCTTTGCGTAATGCTTATGTATGAAACTAAAAGATTTCACTCTAGAGGGGAGACAAATAAAAATAAAAAATCATATGTGGGACATCATATCTAATTTTTCAATCTATACACACAATTTGTGATTTAGTAAATTTTCAATATGTTTATTCATGACATTTTAACAAGAAAGTCACAAATGGAAGTATAACAAGTTTGAACACTCCATTCATTGTATACCGTTAATTATTTGAATGCTCCAACTCTATATTTCAAATCATACATATCTTTTTAGGCTAAAAAAAAAAGTCAATCATCAGCACATTGTGCAGTCGGCTTATTTTATCGGCGAGTTGGTTTGGCAAGCATCGGCTCTTTGGCTACCTTGTAGCATTTGTATCGACAATCATTGGCAAGTTAGATCGGCTATATAAATCGGCCACATTTGGCCGATCCTTGTGAACGTTGGGAGCGTGCTATGTGACCGTTTTTTTTTGTTCTTGTGCCAAAATCCTTTTATCACCGGAAACCTAATTTTTTTTGGGGGGTTTTCGATTTTGAGGCTAATCCTATGGTTTTCTTGGCTTCTATTGCCGGAATCCATGCCGGAAAAACTTGCCGATGCTCCTAACGTACAATACCCTTATTCCGGTGAGATCTGAAACCCCTTTTTGGGGTTTCCGGTGGTCGCCGGCCAGAAACGTTCACTTTTACGGCCAAATAGTTGTTTGGCTTTGGCAAGGGTGCAGTTGACACATTCATTGGCTCTTTGGCTACTTTTCCGGTGACCCCTTTTTTGGGGTTTCTGGTGGTCGCCGGCCAGAAACGTTCACTTTTACGGCCAAATAGTTGTTTGGCTTTGGCAAGGGTGCAGTTGACACATTCATTGGCTCTTTGGCTACTTTTCCGGTGACCCTTTTTTTGGGGTTTCTGGTTTAATCGGTTTTCCGGTGACTCCTTTTTGGGGTTTCTGGTTTAATCGTTTGCTGCATGTGATCCGGTGACTCCTTTTTGGGGTTTCTGGTGGTGTTGCTTCGGTTTTCCGGTGACTCCTTTTTGGGGTTTCCGGTTTATACGGTTTTCCGGCGAGCCCTTTTTTTGGGTTTTCCGGTTAACTGCTGCTGCTTATGCTTGATTATATGTATATTTATCTTATTTACATTGCCGTTAATTGCATGTTTGTGATTAGCTTGGTAGTGTTAACTTAGCGGTAGCGTTGTCGGATTTTTCCTTGGTAGTGTTGTCGTCTTTTGTTCCATTAAAGCAATAGGAAGCCGAAAAAGTAGTTTTATGCCGATGATGATATCGTTGAACAATTAGGTTGCCGGTGTTACGTTGGGCGATGATGATACAAAATATTCGTAAAAATGGGACTCGGATGAACCGGACGTATCTTGGCGGGGTAAACCTTCGGGTTGGCAGCCATGGCGTCTTCGACTTCCGAAATTCCCGACCCCCAAATTCTGAGCCCAAGTATCATTTTTTATTAAAAACAGTCACTTTTTTATTTTTTTCCTTTAATTTTTGGCATTTTTTTTTTTTTTTTTTTTTTTTTTTTTTTTTTTTTTTTTTTTTTTTTTTTTTTTTTTTTTTTTTTTTTTTTTTTTTTTTTTTTTTTTTTTTTTTTTTTTTTTTTTTTTTTTTTTTTTTTTTTTTTTTTTTTTTTTTTTTTTTTTTTTTTTTTTTTTTTTTTTTTTTTTTTTTTTTTTTTTTTTTTTTTTTTTTTTTTTTTTTTTTTTTTTTTTTTTTTTTTTTTTTTTTTTTTTTTTTTTTTTTTTTTTTTTTTTTTTTTTTTTTTTTTTTTTTTTTTTTTTTTTTTTTTTTTTTTTTTTTTTTTTTTTTTTTTTTTTTTTTTTTTTTTTTTTTTTTTTTTTTTTTTTTTTTTTTTTTTTTTTTTTTTTTTTTTTTTTTTTTTTTTTTTTTTTTTTTTTTTTTTTTTTTTTTTTTTTTTTTTTTTTTTTTTTTTTTTTTTTTTTTTTTTTTTTTTTTTTTTTTTTTTTTTTTTTTTTTTTTTTTTTTTTTTTTTTTTTTTTTTTTTTTTTTTTTTTTTTTTTTTTTTTTTTTTTTTTTTTTTTTTTTTTTTTTTTTTTTTTTTTTTTTTTTTTTTTTTTTTTTTTTTTTTTTTTTTTTTTTTTTTTTTTTTTTTTTTTTTTTTTTTTTTTTTTTTTTTTTTTTTTTTTTTTTTTTTTTTTTTTTTTTTTTTTTTTTTTTTTTTTTTTTTTTTTTTTTTTTTTTTTTTTTTTTTTTTTTTTTTTTTTTTTTTTTTTTTTTTTTTTTTTTTTTTTTTTTTTTTTTTTTTTTTTTTTTTTTTTTTTTTTGTTTTTTTTTTTTTTTTTTTGTGTTTTTTTTTTTTTTTTTTTTTTTTTTTTTTTTTTTTTTTTTTTTTTTTTTTTTTTTTTTTATATATTTTTATTCTATCCATGTGTATACATGGTCTAATTATATATACACCAATTAATAGGTACATTACACATTTATTTTTCCATGGAAAATATAGTGGTACAAAATTAAACCAGTTAAGTGTTTTAGAGATAAAAGAGTTAAAAGTTTGACCCGCTACGTTATCTAAGTCAAAGAACGTATCCCTGGTTAATTCAATAGATAAAAGCTGTTCCGTTTATAATGGTAGAAAATTGAAAAAATAACGGGAACTAATGTAAACAATGGGTATGCAGTGAAGTTAGACCAAAAAATTCTGATATGCCGGAAATCGCTCCATCCGACACTAAACACATGTTTTCTTCAAACCGTTGACTTTCTTTTTCATTTTCCGCTATAAAACAAAGCCCACACTTGTTATATGTTTGATTTTGATTTGGTGCGCCTTTCGACGAGTCATGTGAAATCAATCGAATTTATATATCGTACGATACGTGACCAACATCTTTGTTTGAATGGAATTCGGTCAAAATCAAAGGGGAATGAAGTAAATGCTACTTCAAGAAATTTGCTTATATTTTGCGTTGCAAAAAAGAGTTTGATTTATGCATAGATGGTCTTTGACCAATTTATATGACCTGATAGTTGTGTACTTGTGTCCCTTAACTTGCAAGTTCATTCTCGCCATTTTACACCTTCTTCTTTCGTGATAGAATGGAACAGATCGAGGACTTGTTTGTTGGTGTAAGATTTATAAGTATCTGAAGATGGTACTAGAGCCAAAATAAGCAAGATTGGAAAATCGGCAAATAGAAGTAAGGGTTAAATGCAAGAACGGTGCCCGTGGTTTGTCGCTTTTTGCAATGGCGGTCCCTCTCTTGATTTTTTAGCAACGGTGGTCCCTGAAAACATGTTTCAGTTGCAACGGCAGTCCCTCTCTAACGGATCCGTTAATTAGTGCTGTTAAGTTTGTCACGTGAGTAGCACATGAGGGGTATTAATGTCCTTTTACCTACACAAACATAGGGTGTTCAAAAGTATCCGTATCCGACCCTGTAATCTGAAAATCCGATCTGATTTTATCTGAAAAGTCGGATATTCGAACTTCGGATATCCTAAATTTCTGATCCGGATAATGATTTTTGAAAATCTCGAGCATTCGAATATATTCAAGAATATTTGAAAAGTTTGGATATTGAAATTTACTATGCGAAAGTTCGAATATCCAAAAATCGGATAGCTGAAACTTGGATATCCCCCCAAAATTTCGGATATTCGAAATTTCGGATAAAGGATTTTAATATCCGAACATATTCAAAATTTTGGATATTCGAAGTTTTCGGATATCCGAAGTATCCGAATTTTAGAAAAAAATAAATAAATATCCTAGATATTTTCGTATTGAGACTAAGTTTCAGATATTTTCGTAAAGTTTTGAATATTTTTGGATATTGAAAATAGTCTTTTTCGATATTTTCGGATTTAAGAAAAAAAGATATTGAAATTCTTAAACTTTTTCAAAAGTCACTATCCGAATTTAAGTCTGAAATATAGGATATCCGACTTTTTGAAGAAAACAGGATCAAATTTTCGGATAACAGGTTCGGATATAGATAGTTTTGAACATACCTAGGTTTGTGTAGGTTGAAAGACATTAATACCCCTCACGTGCTACTCACATGGGAAACTTAACGACATTAATTAATGGATCCGTTAGAGAGGGACTGTCGTTGCAACTGAAACATGTCTTCAGGGACCATAGTTGCTAAAATTCAAGAGAAGGACTGCCTTTGCAAAAACTGACAAACCACAGGGACCATTCTTGTATTTAACTCTAGAAGTAATGAACAATCTACCAATAAACTAAAACAGGATTGTAGCTTTCTTTAAACGATACTTGGCGCTGTATTAAAACAACAAGTGTCCTTTTAGTCATTATCTTTTTAAAAAATCTTATTAAATTAATTAATAGAATCTTATTCAATCGATAAGCTAATTTTCCTTATTTGAATACAACTATATTTATAATTAAATTAAATATAAATATATAGAATTATGTAATCGGGTTACTTTTTGAATGGCAATAAAATCGGGTTATCCACCAACACAATTTGCATTCCACTTTGCATGTTTTCATGCTATCACCTAAAAATTTCTGTATGTATAGTGAGAGTCTAGAATTATATAAACCATTTATTAGGAAATACATGACAAACTTACAATAATAAAATAATAATTATATTTACATAAAATGTCATTGTGTTTTTTAGTATCAGCGTATTTTTGTTTCTGTACACATACACCTTATAATCATGAGCTATTTAGTACAAGATTGATTCACTTTTATATGATAAAAACGTTTATGATATATGTATTAGGTTATAACTAGAGAAACCAAACACATGCGATGATGATGCTAAAACTTATTTTAAATCGATTTTATAGTTAATCCGTACATCGTACGGGTATTAATACTAAGTTGAACATAAAACTAGATCCGAGAAGAAGATAGGTTGGTTATAATAATATGACAATAACTTACAATTGATAGAATATCAAATAATTTTTAACTTTAGATTATACGTTATAAATAATTAAATATACTTAAAATACAAAACCAACATCAAGATTGATGTGACAACTTTATGTCAAGGTCTTTGATTCAAATCTTGTTGAATAAACATTTTTGGGTCGTATAATATTCGAAAACGGTCACGTAGATACATGGGTTAATAATGTGTGGGTTGAATATGTAGATTTTGGCATCGAAAGTTAACCAATAATACATGATAAGTACATTTCTGAGGAATTGAACATCAATTTAGATGATAAACCTTTTGCGGTTTGGATAAAAGAATATGCAATGTGGGAACCGAATTTGATGAGGCGCAGTTTTGTTTCCTCGTCATCTGATGGGTCATCTCAGATTGGAGTATCGGGCTATGAAAGTTTCTCTTCAGATGAAGTTGGTAATAGTGAAAATTTTGACTCAAATCTTTGTAGAGAGGAATCTATAGCTGCAGCTCCTGAATTTAACCTAAAATTTTAACCGAGATTCGTCTTTTCATCATGAATCAGAAGACATTTTTTCTCTTGACCGCATAATTGAAACAGAGGCTAAAAGGTGGAAACGTGGGAAATCTTGCCCACCTTTGAGAAGTGCCTGATTCACGAATTAGGATGTAAAGCTGAATCGTTACCGTTTAAGTATTTGGGTATCCCTATTGGAGGTAGTGCTAGAATGGTTGCAACTTGGAAGCCTATAATAACAAAGTTTCAAAACCGGCTTGCTAATTGGAAAGCTAAGTTGTTGTCGATTGGAGGCAGATCGACCCTCATATCTTCTGTCCTAGGCTCTATGGGAATCTATTTTCTTTCTTTCTTTCGGATGCCTAGGAAAGTTAATCAAACGTTGGAATCTATTCGTTCATCCTTTTTTTGGGGTGGTTCGAGTAAAAAAAGAAAGCTTCCATGGATTAAATGAGATAATGTTTTAGCGTCCAAAGATGACGGGGGCATTGGTTTTGGTAGTCTTGATGCGATGAATCAGGCACTTCTTTATAAGTGGAGATGGCGCGCCCTTGACGATCCCTGCAGCCTTTGGGTTAAAGTTTTAGAAGCTATTCATGGTAAAGATTGTTCTTTCAATCTACATGCGAAGAACAGAGGGTTATGGCACACTATAGTACAATCGGTAAAAGAGACCCATGAGAAATCTAATTTGGATAGGAACTGTATAAGCCGAAGTGTAGGGGATGGTTCTCAAACAAAGTTCTGGATCGATGTTTGGTGTGGTGGCGAGTCGCTAGCTAATCAGTTCCCTAGGCTCGCTGCCCTTGACAAGGATATACTATGCCTTGTTAGTGAAAGGAGAGATGTTTCTGGTTGGATTTGGAACTGGAGAAGACCTTTAAGAAGCTCCCGAGATTCCGAGCAGGTCAATCAACTTATTACTATTCTGCCTACCGACTTGGCTGGCGATGAACGTGATAAATGGGTATGGAATCTACATGGAAAGAATAATTTCTCCATTGCTCAAATTCGTAAGTTCATAGATCATCATCAGTTTTCTACTGCTGCGATTCTAAAAACTAAATGGAATCCTTTGGTTCCTAAAAAAGTTAACATTTTTGTTTGGAGAATGAGGCGTAACAGCATCCCCTTAAATGTGAATCTCTTCGCTAGAGGCATTGATGTGAACAATGTCACTCAGGCGTGGAAACTATTAATCATCTCTTTAATCGGTGCAAAGTTGCGGAAGAGGTTTGGGCTCATCTAAGGAAATGGACACATCTCGCCATCCCTAATGCCTCCCCTGATGACATTATTAATTGGTGTTATACTTCTGGTTTTAATGTCAAAATACGTCAAAGGCTTGAGACTATTTTGTTCACATCTTGGTGGTATATTTGGAAAGCTCGGAATAACGTTCTTCATAACAAGATTATAGAGACCAGCCTGGAAATGTTCAATGCCATCGTTTCTTTCGGTTTTCTTTGGATCTGAAATCGTGACAGGAAGGAGCATTATGACTGGGACGCTTGGACCGAGAACCCTTTGAATTATAATGTTTCGAGAAGAGTATAGTTTTGGTTGTATCGTTTTAATTCTAGACTGTGTGTAATTGTAGATCTTGGTAACTAGTGTCTTGCTAGTTGCTCTTATTATATTTATTATAATTGCAGCCGTTCAAAAAAAAAAAAGAAAAATAATACATGATAAGTGAGTTAATTGGATGATAAAACTATTTGTAATTTGGTGTAACTAATTTTTTTTTGAAAGACAACGGTTAAATGGCTAACACCCCTCACGCGGTTGCGCCCACGCCGGTCCGACTCATGGTAATGCCCTAAAGGTTTTGCTCCCCATGTGTTAGATAGGTATAGCATTGCTAAGTCCCCTCACCATATTTGCATTTGGCAAGATTCGAACCTGAAACCCTGACCACTAACCTATTATAAGATGCCTAGTGGTCAAGGGGTTTTCCACAAATATTATTTGACATTCAGTTATTTAATACATTCAGCACTTAATAGTTATAGAAAAAAAACAGGCCCTTAATAGCTAATTATTAAGTTATTAAGTGATTTATATGACTACTCACTAAATATGGTCATGTATTTTCCTTGTCCTAAATGATTGTTACTTTAAAGTTCGATAAAAACATTACTGTTATTTATATTTTGATTTTAATTTCATATTAATAATTTAGTTCTCAGAAAATGTTGGACTCCCCCAACCCCCCCCCCCCCCCCCTATCTCATTTCTTTCACCCAGCGGCCCAGGTGCAATTTTTTCACTTTTAGCTGTCGCGTTTCCAAAAATTCGCATATGTACACCATAATCAAATGGGCCCGACGACCCCACAGACCAGTTTAACATCAAGTTTGCCAAGCTATAAGTTGGGCCAGTTTCATTATTGGGATGAACTTTTTACATAACTGAACATACTATTTGGGCCTGATAGTGTGCGTAAGGAAATTTTAAAACGATTAAAGCTGAAAGCCTGAAACCGTGATTTTAATTTCCCAAGCCCACTCTATAAATAAAATGGGAAAATTTCATATATACCGTTGCTAATCTCCAAAATATCATATATGCCCAATTAAATTTATAAATATCAAAATTGCCATTACTAAACATAAAATATATCAAAAGTACCCAAATGCCTAAAATTTAATCAACATAAAACATTAAAATCATTTAAAATTATAAATAACATTTGTGAATTACAGTTATATCCTTCTTGATTAATCCCTAATTGTAATTGTAATCTCATTAAGCGTGAGGCTAATGAACAGTGCCACTATCACGTGGCATTGTTCTATTGGTCTACCTACACTCTGCGGTTATTACTCGGATTTCGCCATATCGGATCCCGTTTGGTTTTTTCTTGGTTTTTTTTTTTTCTTGGTTTCTTGCATAGTTTTTTCTGTTTTTGTGTTCTCTTCTATTGGTTTATCGTATACCCCACATCACCATTTAGATTTTGTCATTTCGGATCCCGTTTGGGGTTTTTTCTTGGTTTTTATCATAGTTTTTGGCTTTTGTGTTCTCAACTAATATATTGGAAACTTTTACTCAACATTTTGTTTTTATTTTTTATTTTTTTTGCTTTTTTCGTTTTATTGCACAAACAAAATGTATGTATTCGATATTGCAACTTTTTGATGTGTTGTTCTTAGTTTTCTCGCACAAATATTTTTTGTTTTCTTCAATTTATTTCTTGGTTTTTTCACACTTTTTTTCTTTTGGATTTTTAAATAGGTTCAACGCAAGTAAACCATGATAACGAAACCGTTTCAACACGACAATTGGGCCAAACCTCACTAGTTATATAATATAACATAAAACCAACATATATAACATATGAATAAATCTACTTCGTATACTACCAAGTAACCAAATCAGGTACACTATGATCATCATCATGCTTTACATGGTCTCATACTCTCATTACTATATTAAATAATTTCCATTCATTCATTCATGCTAAAAGGAAACAGCGAATAACAAGCAAACTAATTTCCTACCTCTGCGGCTCTGCATCAAAATGATCTATTTAGTTTACAAGGCATGGGTTGAACCTACATGTGATGGTTTATTAAATTCTAGAGAAATGCTTGCCTGTGCATATTTCATATTTGTAAATCATGTTTAGTATACATATCTGTAAATATTAGTTGTAAATTGTAAATTATAAATCGTAAATTTTATTAGGGATTTGTAAACTCAGATGTGATGGTTATACATTATGTAATTAGGGATTAGTAGATAAGGGTATGATTGTAAATTGCAGATGTTATTTATAGTATTGAAGGATTTTAATGTTTAATTTGATTAAATTTATTAATTTTGGATATTTTTGATATATTTCAAGTTTAATAATGGCATTTTTGATATTTTGAAATTTAGTTAGACTTTTATGATATTTTAGAGATTAACAATGGCATATATGAAATTCTCCCAATAAAAATTGCAAGTACGAAGAGATTGCTTCTATTTGATTCTTTACATTTTTCACTTAGCAGTAAAAAACTTTTGCTCGTTAGTTCAAAACAAGCAAAGAAAAGTTTACAAATTGCTATCTTCCGTCAGGCTTTGACCATATCATATTATAAGGATAAATGCTTTGTGACACCATTGCAAAACGATTTTTCCGAAAGTAGTGATGGGTTCAAATTCGTTCCCCTCTCTCAATTCCGAAATACAAAGGAACTTGATATCCGAGTTTGTACGTCGTGATGTTCTATTGATGTAGATCAACTAATGAATGACGATACTAAAGTTGTTCAATGTTATACTCGAACCCCTATTTTAGCTTTTTATGAGTATTGAAATCTGATAAACTTTCTAGACTATAAAAGTACGAGAGCTAAAAGACCACATTTGACTTTTTTTTCATTAAAAAATATTTTGACAAGTCTTTTAAATTCCTTCAATATTTTAGAGGGGAAAAACGTATTGTTTATTTGAGTTAATAATAATAGATGTTTAATTTCTTCATGACAACCTCAGATTTGCCTGAAATTGGGTTTGGCGAATGATTGAATATTGATAACTTCCAACAAAATAATCATCCCAACAATTAAAAATAACTTGCTAATAATAGAAATATGTGTTCGATGATCCTGATTGTATATTTAATTATCCACCAATATTATTATCATAATAGATATAATTACACACATCTAGGGCGCGTTTGGTTCATGGAATTTGAAGGATTTTGATGGAATTGGAATCAAATTTCATTCCATTCCATCAAATTCCATTCAATTGAAAAACATTATGTGAACCAAACGCGACCCTATTATTGAACAAATTCTCAATAATGAATTAACTTCAATTAATTCAAACAATCAACCAGAAAAATAATCAATCTAAATTGATTATTTCAACCTCAAATAACAAATATCCACCACTGCTAATCAGGTATGGATTCACTCAACTATTTTGTTGAATGTTCTATTACAATCTCGATTGTAACTTTTATACACTTAACAGATCGAATGAGAGAGAGAGAATAAGAAAACCAGAAAAAATAATGAATATTGTTATAACCCTAATCGGGTTATAACTATATATTTATACAAGGGATCTTTCAAGAAAGTCACAAATGACCCCTGTACTTCTCTCTTTTCTTCTTGTACAAAATAGGCCCTTTTAAGTCCAGAAATATCATTTGAAGTCCAGAATCCATTAAGCACTTCTTTAAGCAGCTTATAAACCTGAAATAAGCTAATCACACAATAAGCAATAATATTTTGAGAATAAGATTACATTATTTCAACCTCAAATAACAAATATCCACCACTGCTAATCAGGTATGGATTCACTCAACTATTTTGTTGAATGTTCTATTACAATCTCGATTGTAACTTTTATACACTTAACAGATCGAATGAGAGAGAGAGAATAAGAAAACCAGAAAAAATAATGAATATTGGTTTTTTTTTTTGTTAATATATAAAGAGTAGTGATATAGTGTCTGATTTTTTTTTCTTTAAAAAATTAATATTGGTAATATATAAAAAGGGTAGATATGTCATTTCAGGGATTTTGTTTTTTCTTTTTTTTTTTTTTTTTTTTTTTTTTTTTTTTTTTTTTTTTTTTTTTTTTTTTTTTTTTTTTTTTTTTTTTTTTTTTTTTTTTTTTTTTTTTTTTTTTTTTTTTTTTTTTTTTTTTTTTTTTTTTTTTTTTTTTTTTTTTTTTTTTTTTTTTTTTTTTTTTTTTTTTTTTTTTTTTTTTTTTTTTTTTTTTTTTTTTTTTTTTTTTTTTTTTTTTTTTTTTTTTTTTTTTTTTTTTTTTTTTTTTTTTTTTTTTTTTTTTTTTTTTTTTTTTTTTTTTTTTTTTTTTTTTTTTTTTTTTTTTTTTTTTTTTTTTTTTTTTTTTTTTTTTTTTTTTTTTTTTTTTTTTTTTTTTTTTTTTTTTTTTTTTTTTTTTTTTTTTTTTTTTTTTTTTTTTTTTTTCCATCAAGGCTTTAATCTGAAAAATACTATATTATCCTTACAAACATCATCTTCCTTAAACCTTCTCCGTCATCTTCCTCAAACCACCACCACCAAAGCCAGCCGGAAACATTCATCGCCACCCACCCAGCCGATAACAACCACCGTCACCCACCCAGTCGGAAACAACAACAGCCACCTCCACTGCCGAAAATAACCACTTCCACCTCCACGGCCGAAAACAACCACCGCTACCACACTGCCGGAAACTACCGCCACCCACCCAACCGAAAACAACAACCACCACTTATTTGGATGACTATTGGTGTGTGTTAACCGGAAAAAAGATGATACGAAAAAAAAAAAAAAAAAAAAAAAAAAAAAAAAAAAAAAAAAAAAAAAAAAAAAAAAAAAAAAAAAAAAAAAAAAAAAAAAAAAAAAAAAAAAAAAAAAAAAAAAAAAAAAAAAAAAAAAAAAAAAAAAAAAAAAAAAAAAAAAAAAAAAAAAAAAAAAAAAAAAAAAAAAAAAAAAAAAAAAAAAAAAAAAAAAAAAAAAAAAAAAAAAAAAAAAAAAAAAAAAAAAAAAAAAAAAAAAAAAAAAAAAAAAAAAAAAAAAAAAAAAAAAAAAAAAAAAAAAAAAAAAAAAAAAAAAAAAAAAAAAAAAAAAAAAAAAAAAAAAAAAAAAAAAAAAAAAAAAAAAAAAAAAAAAAAAAAAAAAAAAAAAAAAAAAAAAAAAAAAAAAAAAAAAAAAAAAAAAAAAAAAAAAAAAAAAAAAAAAAAAAAAAAAAAAAAAAAAAAAAAAAAAAAAAAAAAAAAAAAAAAAAAAAAAAAAAAAAAAAAAAAAAAAAAAAAAAAAAAAAAAAAAAAAA
Organism: Erigeron breviscapus; assembly: GCA_034093135.1. NCBI lineage: Eukaryota > Viridiplantae > Streptophyta > Magnoliopsida > Asterales > Asteraceae > Erigeron > Erigeron breviscapus. The sequence continues at coordinate 149,575,783 of CM067167.1, read as the reverse complement.
AAAAAAAAAAAAAAAAAAAAAAAAAAAAAAAAAAAAAAAAAAAAAAAAAAAAAAAAAAAAAAAAAAAAAAAAAAAAAAAAAAAAAAAAAAAAAAAAAAAAAAAAAAAAAAAAAAAAAAAAAAAAAAAAAAAAAAAAAAAAAAAAAAAAAAAAAAAAAAAAAAAAAAAAAAAAAAAAAAAAAAAAAAAAAAAAAAAAAAAAAAAAAAAAAAAAAAAAAAAAAAAAAAAAAAAAAAAAAAAAAAAAAAAAAAAAAAAAAAAAAAAAAAAAAAAAAAAAAAAAAAAAAAAAAAAAAAAAAAAAAAAAAAAAAAAAAAAAAAAAAAAAAAAAAAAAAAAAAAAAAAAAAAAAAAAAAAAAAAAAAAAAAAAAAAAAAAAAAAAAAAAAAAAAAAAAAAAAAAAAAAAAAAAAAAAAAAAAAAAAAAAAAAAAAAAAAAAAAAAAAAAAAAAAAAAAAAAAAAAAAAAAAAAAAAAAAAAAAAAAAAAAAAAAAAAAAAAAAAAAAAAAAAAAAAAAAAAAAAAAAAAAAAAAAAAAAAAAAAAAAAAAAAAAAAAAAAAAAAAAAAAAAAAAAAAAAAAAAAAAAAAAAAAAAAAAAAAAAAAAAAAAAAAAAAAAAAAAAAAAAAAAAAAAAAAAAAAAAAAAAAAAAAAAAAAAAAAAAAAAAAAAAAAAAAAAAAAAAAAAAAAAAAAAAAAAAAAAAAAAAAAAAAAAAAAAAAAAAAAAAAAAAAAAAAAAAAAAAAAAAAAAAAAAAAAAAAAAAAAAAAAAAAAAAAAAAAAAAAAAAAAAAAAAAAAAAAAAAAAAAAAAAAAAAAAAAAAAAAAAAAAAAAAAAAAAAAAAAAAAAAAAAAAAAAAAAAAAAAAAAAAAAAAAAAAAAAAAAAAAAAAAAAAAAAAAAAAAAAAAAAAAAAAAAAAAAAAAAAAAAAAAAAAAAAAAAAAAAAAAAAAAAAAAAAAAAAAAAAAAAAAAAAAAAAAAAAAAAAAAAAAAAAAAAAAAAAAAAAAAAAAAAAAAAAAAAAAAAAAAAAAAAAAAAAAAAAAAAAAAAAAAAAAAAAAAAAAAAAAAAAAAAAAAAAAAAAAAAAAAAAAAAAAAAAAAAAAAAAAAAAAAAAAAAAAAAAAAAAAAAAAAAAAAAAAAAAAAAAAAAAAAAAAAAAAAAAAAAAAAAAAAAAAGAAAGTCACAAATGACCCCTGTACTTCTCTCTTTTCTTCTTGTACAAAATAGGCCCTTTTAAGTCCAGAAATATCATTTGAAGTCCAGAATCCATTAAGCACTTCTTTAAGCAGCTTATAAACCTGAAATAAGCTAATCACACAATAAGCAATAATATTTTGAGAATAAGATTACATTATTTTCAACATCCTCCCTTAATGTTATTCTCAAATACATTAAAAAGAGTTAACTTTTTACACAGAAAATCATGGGATTTTTTGTCCAACCCTTTTGTTAGAATGTCTGCAACATTATGTGCAACATCTATTTTCTCAATCTTGACAACTCCAGCCAAAATCTTTTCTCTCACAAAATGGAGATCAATTTCTAAATGTTTTGTTCTTTCATGGAAAACAGGGTTGGCTGCAATCTTAATTGCAGATTTGTTATCACAAAACACTGTAACAGGAAGTACATTTTTAACAAGTAAATCCTCTAAAATTTTAACAATCCAAATAACTTCACAAGTAATAGAAGCCATAGCTCTATATTCACCTTCAGTAGAAGACTTAGAAACAGTGCTTTGCTTCTTACTTTTCCAAGAAACAAGATTACCACAAAAATAAACACAATATCCAGTCACACTCCTTCTACTAGAAATGCATTTAGCCCAATCAGAATCAACAAAAGCTTCAAGAGAGAGATTAGAAGACTTACAGATATGAATTCCTTTACCTGGAGCAGATTTCAAGTATCTCAATACTCTTAATGCAACTTTTAAATGAGAGTCAAGAGGTTTGTGCATAAATTGACTTAAACAATGCACAGTATAAGCAATGTCAGGTCTGGTATGAGTCAAGTAAATGAGTCTACCAATCAATCTTTGATACTCTGTAATATTCTTTAGAGTTTGATCAGTATCAGACTCTTCACTTGAAAGATGAACATTTGGATCAAGAGGGACAGCAATAGGCTTACCAGCAAGCAAACCAAACTCAGAAATAAGATCCAAGCAATACTTTCTTTGATTAAGACACACACCATTATCAGTTTTAATTACCTCAATACCCAAGAAATATTTTAATATCCCTAAATCTTTTATCATAAAATGAGTCTGCAAATAAGTTTTAAACCCTTTTATCTCATTTTCATTATCACCAGTGATAATGATATCATCTACATAAACAAGCAAGGCAATAAAATAACTTTGAGTACTTTTAGTGAATAGAGAATAGTCACTCTTACTTTGAATAAAACCATCAGAAATTAAGGCTTCAGTTAACTTAGCATTCCATTGTCTAGGAGCTTGTTTAAGACCATACAAAGATTTATTTAATTTGCAAACTCTTTTGTCATTAGGATCAAAGAATCCTTCAGGTAAATCCATATACACAGTTTCATTTAAGTCACCATATAAGAAAGCATTGTTAATATCAAGCTGATATAAAGTCCAACCTTTCTGCACAGCTAAAGAAATTAAACATCTAATAGTCACAATTTTCACAACAGGAGAAAATGTTTCATCAAAATCAATACCAGCTTTCTGACTATATCCCTTAGCCACAAGCCTAGCTTTATATCTTTCTATCTCACCATTAGCCTTATATTTAATCTTATAAATCCATTTACATCCAATAGGTTTTCTATCTTTGGGAAGATCAGTAACTTCCCAAGTATTATTTCTATATAATGCTTCCATTTCATTGTTCATTGCATCTAACCAATGTTTTTCTTTACTAGCTTGCACAAAACTATGTGGTTCAGTACTTTTATTCAGCTCAGTAACAAAAGACAAGCAACAAGGAGACAAGGCAGAATAAGAAACAAACTTCTCTAAACCATACTTGTTACTACTATAAACCACAAAATCATTATATTTACTAGAAGGAAAAACAGAAGTTCTTTCAGACCTTCTTAAAGGCTGTTCAAAAACATTATAAGGAGCATTTTCATTTAAATCTTCATTTAAATGTTCAATTAAAGGTTGATTCTCAATGAGTGTCTCTTCATTAACTTGATCATCTAAATGATCAATTCCCTCAACATCATTATTATCATTCAAATCATGTGTTGCTGCACCATCATCACTAGTAGTACCTGAAGTACTGCCAGAGTGTGTTGTGCTGCCATCACCATCACTACTGCTATCTCTCTCTTCATCATTGGGAGATGAAGGGTACTCATGAGAATCAAAAAAGTTCATCTGATCTTCTATACTTACCAAATTAGGATCAGAAGTTTTATTTATTTGTTTATTATTTTTTAGAGGGAAAAAATTTTCAAAAAACTTAACATCTCTTGCAAAGAAAATGTTGTTTTCTTCAATAGAAAGAAGTTTGTATCCTTTTTTAATGTTAGAATAACCTAACAGAATACATTTAGTTGATCTTTTTGAAAATTTATCAGTAACATTCAAATTTTTTGAAAAACATAAGCACCCAAAGGATCTTAAATGAGAGAGATTAGGTTTCCTTTTAAACATAAGCTCATAAGGTGATTTTCCATCAAGCACAGAAGAAGGCAGTCTGTTAATCAAATAACAAGCAGTCAAAACACATTCAGTCCATAAACTAAGAGGTAAGCCAGCTTGAAACATAAGAGATCTACTGACATTAAGAATGTGTCTATGCTTTCTTTCAACAATACCATTTTGTTGTGGTGTATACACAACAGAAGTTTGGTGCAGAATCCCATTTGTTTCAACAAATGTAGAAAACAGTTTATTAGTAAATTCAGTTCCATTGTCACTTCTCAAAGTCTTAATGGTTTTATTAAACTGATTCTTTAACAGATTATAGAAAGCAATGACATTTTCAAGAACTTCATCTTTAGATTTCAACAAGTATACCCAAACAGCCCTGGTAAAATCATCAACAATAGTTAAAAAATATCTAAAACCACCTCTTCCAGTAACCTTATAAGGTCCCCAAACATCTAAATGAACAAGTTGACCCACAAATTCAGATTTGTGACTACTTTTAGGAAAAGGATCTCTAGTTTGTTTAGCATATAAACAGACTTCACAATTCAAATTAGGTTCATGTTTAAAGTGTAAATCAGATTGAAGTTTATTTAACACATTATCAGCAGGATGACCTAATCTGCTATGCCAAACAGTTTTAGACACATTGCAAGTAATACATCTATCAATACCTTGAAGATTCTCTACAATGTAATACAGACCACCCACTTGTCTACCAGTTCCTAGAATTTTCATTGAATTCAAATCCTGAGTCATCACATAACAAAAATTATCATCAAAAGCAATAAGATACTTGCTATGTTTAGCAACTTTATGAACAGATAATAAGCTAACACAATATTCTGGAACAACTAAAACATCATATAAGGTTAAATAATCTGTTAATTGTAAGTTACCAATTTTCTGAACATATGCATAAGTACCATTAGGATGACCAACTTTAATTTTAAAAGCAGAAACATCAATGACATCAACCATATTATTGTCAGAAAATGTAATATGATGATTAGCTCCAGAATCATTAATCCAGCCCTTTTTAGAATATCTAGGTCTTATATTTGAATTAGAGCAAAAAAACTTTTTAAAGTTTTCATGAAAAATTTTACTAGTATTAAACAACACACCTGCCATATTGGCATTCACACCTTGAGAAGACTCTGGATTATCCTTTAGCAAATTAAGAACTCTAGCTAACTGTTCATCAGAAAGATTAGTAGAAGAAGAACTTGCAGCATTTGAAGAAGAAACATTATTAGCAAACTTTCTTTGACCTCCTTGAGAATTAAATTTTTTCTTTCCAAAATTAGGTGGATATCCAATTATCTTAAAACATTTATCCATAGTATGACCATTAAAACCACAATTCTCACAGACAACAGAAGAACCTCTACTAGAATTTTGAGAATTATTAGGTCTGTTCTTAGAAAAATTGTTCACAGAAGGAAAAGAATTACCAGAACCAACTTTAGACATGAAAGCAGAGGAATTAAATTTTTTCTTTCCAAAATTAGGTGGATATCCAATTATCTTAAAACATTTATCCATAGTATGACCATTAAAACCACAATTCTCACAGACAACAGAAGAACCTCTACTAGAATTTTGAGAATTATTAGGTCTGTTCTTAGAAAAATTGTTCACAGAAGGAAAAGAATTACCAGAACCAACTTTAGACATGAAAGCAGAGGAATTAGATTTTTGAGAACCAGAATTAGAAGTTAAACCCCTATGTGACTCATCTCTAGACAAGATAGAATAAGCAGTTCTAAGATCAGGTAATGGTTCTTTAGTTAAGATTGTACTTCTCACATTCACATACATATCATCAAGTCCCATCAAAAATTGCATCAGTTTCATTAATTGAGTATGCTTAGTAAAATCAGAAGCAGCATGACAAGTACATCTAGGTAATTGCACCAAAGCATCAAACTGTTTCCATAGAGCATTTAACTTGTGATAATAATCAGATAATGGCATACCATTTTGACACAATGAATTAATTTTATGATGCAAATTAAAGATCACAGAACCATCAACTTTGTCATAAGTTTCCTTCAATTCTTTCCAAACAAGACTAGCTTTTCTACTAAAGATTTGCCCTAAATATAACTCTTCATTAATAGAATTAAGAATCCAGGAAAGAACAACAGCATTACACCTATCCCACTGTTTACCTAGAACTTCATCAGTATTAGACCTTCTACAAGTTCCATCAACAAATCCAATTTTATTTTTTGCTTCTAAAGCCAAAATCATAGCACAACTCCAGATTTGATAATTTTCAGTTCCTTTAAGTTTAATAGACACAATAGACAAAGTTGAAGAATCATTAGGATGCAAGTGTAAAGGACTACTTAGATCCAGTTTGCTAATCTGAGTAACATTATCTTCAGAATCATTATTAGACACATAACCATATTCTCCATAACCATTCAAGTTATCATCATCCATTGTTTCAATTAATCAATCACAGATCAAATAGCAGTTAATCTCAATTAATCACTACCACAAATACAATTAGTCTCAAATAACAAATATCCACCACTGCTAATCAGGTATGGATTCACTCAACTATTTTGTTGAATGTTCTATTACAATCTCGATTGTAACTTTTATACACTTAACAGATCGAATGAGAGAGAGAGAGAATAAGAAAACCAGAAAAATAATCAATCTAAATTGATTATTTCAACCTCAAATAACAAATATCCACCACTGCTAATCAGGTATGGATTCACTCAACTATTTTGTTGAATGTTCTATTACAATCTCGATTGTAACTTTTATACACTTAACAGATCGAATGAGAGAGAGAGAGAATAAGAAAACCAGAAAAAATAATGAATATTGTTATAACCCTAATCGGGTTATAACTATATATTTATACAAGGGATCTTTCAAGAAAGTCACAAATGACCCCTGTACTTCTCTCTTTTCTTCTTGTACAAAATAGGCCCTTTTAAGTCCAGAAATATCATTTGAAGTCCAGAATCCATTAAGCACTTCTTTAAGCAGCTTATAAACCTGAAATAAGCTAATCACACAATAAGCAATAATATTTTGAGAATAAGATAAAACAGAATTTTTAATAAAAAAAATAAGGAAGAAGAAGACAAACAGTGCTATCGGATGAACGAAGGAGAAGACGAACTCTACTATTCAATCGATTCACTTAGTCGATGAATAGCAGAATCAAGAAGCAACAGCCGTACTATTCGATCGATTCACTTAGTCGATGAACAGTAAAAACCCTAACCCTAATTTTCTCAAAAATTAGGATTTACAACCACAATCGGATCTAGAAACAGTAACGGTGATCAATTGATCATACGCCGTTAACAATAACCAGATCTAAACACAAAATCCCCAAAAAAGAGCGAAACCCTAAATCGGAGATCTCGAAACCCTAGATTTATTATTATAAAGAATTAATTCGATTAAACACGAATATCTTCAATAAACCTGTCTCTGATACCATGAACAAATTCTCAATAATGAATTAACTTCAATTAATTCAAACAATCAACCAGAAAAATAATCAATCTAAATTGATTATTTCAACCTCAAATAACAAATATCCACCACTGCTAATCAGGTATGGATTCACTCAACTATTTTGTTGAATGTTCTATTACAATCTCGATTGTAACTTTTATACACTTAACAGATCGAATGAGAGAGAGAGAGAATAAGAAAACCAGAAAAAATAATGAATATTGTTATAACCCTAATCGGGTTATAACTATATATTTATACAAGGGATCTTTCAAGAAAGTCACAAATGACCCCTGTACTTCTCTCTTTTCTTCTTGTACAAAATAGGCCCTTTTAAGTCCAGAAATATCATTTGAAGTCCAGAATCCATTAAGCACTTCTTTAAGCAGCTTATAAACCTGAAATAAGCTAATCACACAATAAGCAATAATATTTTGAGAATAAGATTACATTATTTTCAACAATTATCTATACCTGTTTCACATTATATGAAAAGTTACACTTTTAAAATATAAGAATTTATCAAAATACTCATAATAATTATATTACACCATTAGCCCATTATATTGACATGGAAAATCAAGAGATAAGATTAGAAAAGAGACTAAGTAGAATCACTTGTCCCATTCATATGGTTTCAGGAGGATTTTTAGGCTAATGTTTAGGCGAATTAATCATTTTTCCTTCTAAAATATCTCTACCAATATCTTTACATCAATTACCTTCTACATCATTGCCCTACATACTCGACGATGCCACCACCACCAACATTCACCACCACACCGTTGTTGCCACTGCCGCCGTATTACGCGAGTATCACTATAGTTTTGTAAATAATAATATTCAATACATGACAAACTAGATAGAATGGTCGTTGCTCTTTTTTCTTTGTTTCTCTATATGTGTCTCTGCTTTACACACATGATTGGAAACTGGAAACTAACATAATGTTTGTTTTCACGTCTGATCGACATCGTATTATTTTTATGATAAATAGTTAAATCTTATCTTATCTTAATCTTAATATATACTAAAAGCAACTGACCTAATCTTAATTGACCAATCACAGCCCTTAATTTCTCAAAATTAATTAAATCAACACATGTCTAAATTAATTTACATTTTTTGTTTTCCATCACCAATTTACACTTTAACCCAATTTAAAAATAATCAATTTACACTTTTTGGTTTTCCATCACCAATTTACACTTTAACCCAATTTAAAAATAATCAATTTACATTTTTGGTTTTCCATCACCAATTTACACTTTAACCCAATTTAAATATAATTAATTCTTTATTGCATAATGTCTATCTAATAACAAAATATATCTAATTGTAATCAAACTAATTGTAATATTATTGTTATTAGTAATTGTAATCGGACTATAATTAGGATAATCATTGTTGTTATTAGTAATTGGAATTTTTTTTTAAAACATTAAGTGGTATTATTAATATGAAATTCTAGCAAAATGCTAGAGATTACACATGAGATTAGAGATGGTACAACATGGATAGATCAGACAAAAAAACAAGTACTCGGATCACAGTAATTGGAATCTAAGTATATTTAGGATACAAATTCTTTTTATATAAACCGAATCTAGTATATACTATAAAACAGTTGAACTAATGACTTATTAACCAATCAAATCGCTCAATTTCATCAAATTGACTATCGATGATGTCATCTTTTGATTTAACTATAACTTAAAAATCCTAATAATCATTATCCAAAAATATTATTATATTAATTTTATATTAATATTTGTAGAAAAAGTCTCATTAATTTACACTTTTTTATTTTCCATCAATAATTTACACTTTTTAGCCCTGAATACTTATTTTATATTTATTTTTAGTCATCAACTTGAAAGGGTTTTTTAAAATTTTTAATCATTTAATTAATTAAAAAAATTTCAACATATGAAATATTGTCTACAAAATTATTTCAAAACTAATGACTTATTAACCAATCAAATCGCTCAATTTCATCAAATTGACTCCCGCTTATGTCATCATTTAATTTAATTATAAAATAAAAATCCTAATAATCATTATCCAATATATTAGTATTTATGTTAATATCTGTAGAAAAAGCCTCATTAATTTACACTTTTTTATTTTCCATCAATAATTTACACTTTTTTCCACAAGACAAAAACTTTAATCGACTAATAGTTAAGTTACAATAATACTCATAGACAGTGATATATGTTTAAGATAATCAAGTTGACCAATGAGGCATAGATTAACCGGTAATTGTATGAAGATTAAGGGATAAGTGGTTTTTGCTTACAGATCGGGGTTCAAAACTTGACTAGTTCTTGTGGGTTTTTCCTTGAAGATAAATGGTAATTATACTGCCTTTTTTAAGATAAAAAAAGTAATCGACAAACCAATGTTACATTTATAAGCTTTCCTAATAAGTTTAAACGCTTATTATCCTGATTTTGTCGAGAAAATGTTAATTATTGTATGTCTTAAGGACAGATTTTCACATGCTGTTTTATCAACATTTATGTAATCATTATTTAGAGTCAATGATTACAAATGTCTAACTACATACATAATTTCAGATGATGATATATTAAGTTAATGTTTCAATATTATTTTAGTACGTTTGTGATCACCGTTCGTCACTAAATGACATAACACCGTTGAATATGTAGTTTAATTGTCCTTTTCAACAGCGGGTAGATCTCTAAGCTTTACACCATGATTGTACTCACACAAGGTTTTCCAATAAGAGCATCTCCAATGAGATTGAACAAAAGCTTTTTTTAGTAAAAAAAAGTCTTTAAAAAGCTATTGTTTATTGGAGAAGAACACTTATTTTGATGTAAAGGTTGAGCCTGCATAACCATACGAAGATGACTTATTTCATCAATATTTTCAATTTGCCCCCCTGAAAACTTTCACTAATAACCTTAACTTTATATATTTATATTTTCTATCATTGTCAAAGTTATTGATTTGATCCATTTTGTTAGTTAAACATACTTAATTTAATTATTTTTCAAAATAAAAGTATTTTTGAAAATGTCTTGCCAATACGAATCTAATGAGCCGAAAATCGTATTTTTATGATCACTTTTTATTTTTCCTAAAAAATACATATTTGTATCTTTTTTATATGATAAAGAAAAATAAAAGAAAAATGTGAGGTGGAAATTAAAAAAGCTATTGATAGGTTAGAGCCATTGTAGATGCTCTAATGTACTAAATTATGTTAGCAGCACAACTGTTAAACAAAGGGATTGATTGGCACGCATGCCAGGCACATGATGTCCTTAACGACGCAAAATAGACAAATCAGTTTATTTGGACTGAACGTGAAACCAAAACATGGTTTTAGTACCATGGATGCCATTTTGCATAAGTTTAAACTGCGTCTACAATGATGTGACAACAATCCAACATAGAGAAAGTTCTTGCAATTTAATCTAGTTTTTATTATACCTTGCTTGGCTCTACACTTGATCTAGACCACTATAGTCTGAAAATTCAGTACTTTGTACATTACTGATATTTTAGCTTTCTTAAAAATACTATATAATGTTACTCATTGGTGATTTTAACATAATTTATCGGCATTACCTCTGCCAAATTGTTCTCGCTGTGCTAAAGATTCGAAAAAGAAAAAAACATTATCAACCTTTGATTTTGAGAAAGATTTTGAGAAATGATAAAAATAAAAGTATTATAAAAACGATAAATGTAGAATTTTTTTTAAAGATGAGGATCGAATATCAAAACGGAGGGTCTAGAATATGTTGTCTTAATCGGGTCCACGCTAGAGAGCTCCCTCGCCCAATACCTAATTGGAGGATACCCCGTAATAGTCTACCTAAAGATACGACAACATATTAGGTGAAAATCTTGTCTTCTAAGATTTAAACTTAAGTCTCCCCAAATCCAAGCCCCCATGGAAGGACTTCTTTACCATTGAACTATTAACCCAATGGTTCGATAAATGTAGAATAATATGTAAATTTTATAGCATACTATATTGTAGTAGATTTATTCATTCTTGTGGTACAAAATATTCAACTCTTTTAATTTTTGATGCTAAGACTAATTGGTTAACTAAAAGTAATTAAGTTAAATAACTTGTACTTAAAAGCCTTGCCTTTTCTTTTTATTTGACTAACGAGTATTTAGGTCACGTGATTCATTAAATGTTAGGTTTTAGTACTTCAACAAGTATACTACGATAATAATATGAAAAAGTTGAATACATGCCCATATGACTTTCCTTGGTAAGAAACTATAGAATAAGTATTATACTCCGTAGTTGATCGATATTAAGATTCTTAATTAATTAATATGCCTATTATAAGATGCCAAATTTTGGTCCCCATACTTCACATGGCTGCCTCTCTTCAGTCTCTTGTCATTAGCTAACTCTTTCCTCCATTAAATAGGTATCTCTGCAATTTATCATCTTTAAATAGATATTTCTAACTATATATTTAAAGCTTTCTTAGATTTATACGGAGTTTAGCTAGTAATAATAAGAAAAATGCTAAATGAAGCCTTTAGGGCTTCACTTAACGTGTATAAAAAGATTGTACCTTTCCATATCAAAAACCCACCCTTGAATTTTATGGTAAGTGTACAACTATTTAATGCACCTTAACGAAAACCCTTAGGGTTTCGTTTAGCAAAACCCTAATAATAATAATAATATCCGAGTATATATCTGTTACCCATTGCTCATCGTATGTATAGAATTGCGGCCGTGCTTACTTGTCAGGATACTTTAAATTACCGTATCTATTTTCACAATTCATATGGATAGAGAAGTGAGAACTTTTAACATGATGTTTTCAATTTTCAATATAAGTTATGTTTCTTCACACGAAATTCTCAGACTTGAATCCTTAAAGGGTGGAAAATGATTGAAAATGGTCACGAGATAAACCAATTTACCTGGGTACATCCGAAAATAAAAGATTTGTTATCCTCTAAGTAATCTGAACAACGAAAACCTCATTTATTTAGTGAATAGGTTTAGCAGACGGATTTTTACAAGTAAGGGATTATTACTTTTGGATGTAACTAACTATGATAAAATGTTTATGTTATGTAAATATCTCGTAAAATGTCCATGTAATATAATGAATTTTCAAATCCTGATTATTGGATGTATCCGGATATATGTGACAACCATATAAGTTGTCACATGTAAGTTTTTTATTGGTCAGATACATCCAATAATCGAGATTTGAAAATTCATTACACGACATATACATTTTACAAGATCTTTACATAACATAGACATTTGGTTATAGTTAGCTACAACTATAGGTTATACCGTAATAATCCCTTACAAGTAATTAAAAACGTAAATAGGAACTACAACCTACACATAGGTACATCTTTTATAATTATCATATAGCATGTCATTTTTAAGGAGACATAAAAATATTTGTAAAATATATTTATTATCAATTAAATCCGAATTTACCCTTCATAAAACTGATATATGTATAAAGGGTATTTGTTTTTTTTTTCTTCCATAAAACAACATACGTTTTGAATCAAAACTATTTTAAGCTTGTTTATCGTGAAATCTGATTGATCATAACAAACTTTGGAAAACATGTGAATCATAAAAAACGCAATAAATTTTTTGAAACATTTTATGCGACTATGCGGGCATGCGGCAACTATAAATTAAGTTCGAGAAAATAAGAACATTAATTTTACAGTTATCATCAAATAGAAAATCGTCATTCCTACGAATTTCATGGTTTTCATTTGATTCGCTATACACATATATATGCTTAGACTGTTAGACATATGCATATGTCATATGTGTATGTAATACATCTGGAGAGGGGTGCGTTGGAGTGGGGTTAAGCGGGAAGGGTGGAATGGATTCGTTAAGCTTAATTAGTTGGGTATCACATGGCTAACACCTTCGTTAACCAATAATCCAACTCATCATTAATCAATTAACTAGATGCCAAAGTAATGTGTTTGTTTAATTAAATTGACAATTACTTTTCAGCTTTCAATACTTACATTATTATTATATTCGTTTGACACTAAAGTTTTGCGACATTCAATGTCGCCATTCACCAACTAGTTTGGGATGACAAATCTCTAACTGGCAAATCGACAAACTTTACAAAATTAATCCAGCTCCTAAAAAAAGTGTAATATTTTTTTTGTTCATGATGAAAATAGTGTTATAATAGTTTATACTTTATAGAAGTAACCTCTTTTTTGGTTATATACTGGTTTCTACAATATGACATAATGGCAAAAACTAGGCTCGTGTATGTTTTAGACAGAGATCGACGAATTTTCATTCGATTACCTATGTCTTGTCACCGATATATAGTTATAGAAAACCAACTCGATCGATCAGCTACGATATATATAGCTATAGCAATAGTGGTTTGTCAACGATATATATAGTTGTACTCGATGATTGCTAAATATAATGTGAAGGCTTATGTTTAGTCTAGTAATAAGATACGTTATCAAAGGTCCTTGCCATGTTATAAATAGCTATAGCTATATGACTTGTCTTTAAACTTACATATAGATTTCGAAGTTGGCTGAATAACGTGCACATGGACATGAATGAATATCTACCAATAAACTAAAACATGATTGAGATGTTCTTGAAACAACACGTGACACAATCCCTGATCAACACGTGTCCCTTTAATTTATTTTTTTATTAAATTAGCTTTTTTAATTGTATATAGATTCAATTTCCTTATTAGACTTAAAATTAAACTCTAACTTTTGGCTTATAGATACAAAACATATTATAATCATATTTGATTGATCGTTTTCTTATTAATAAAATTGTTTCTTTTTCTTTCTTAATTCTTCAACTCCTATTACTTATAATAAGTTATTAACATGAAGATTTCAAAAATTTGAGTTTACGATCCGAAATCACAAGGCTATTTGCCGTCATCCACTATGCTTACAAGTTCCGATTTTGATGTGATTGTAAAAATTTAAGGTAAATCCAAAAATCTAACTAAACATATATTATATTTATCATTACTGTATATTATAAATTAGTTTCGATCATCGGTTTACATTAACTACAATTTATTTCATACTCACGAATCATGTATGTGACATATTTGAATTTTTTTATGATACAATCTATATAGATACCGTACATCGTACAGGTATTAAGACTAGTAAATATATAATAACATGTTTTCATTAATTCATTTTCCGTTAGATTTCAAATACAAAATTTCACAAATATAATAACTTGTTTTCATTAATTAATTTGTCAATTTTATGAGGTCATGGATTGGTCGTGGCATCATTATCCATATCTATTGGTAGGATTTAATTATTTAGAGAAAATTTCATTACATACCCCTGTGGTTTGCCATATTATCAAGTTTCACCCCTATGGTTTTTTTTATCATTAGATACCCATATGGTGGATTTTTGTGTCATTACATACCCCTACCCTAACGTCCGTTTGTGAGTCTCCGTCAACCACCTCATGTGCATACCACGTGAGGGTATTTTAGTCTTTTTGACTCCTATAACACTCCTTCTTCTTCATCTTGTTGTCCAGATCATCAAAAACCCAATTTAAACCTAATTTCAAATCATCAAAAACCCAATTTAAAGATCAAAAAATTTCATCAAAACCTAAATTGAATCTGATTTCTTCATCATCATCAATAACACACATACATATACGTAATCTATACACATACATATTATTATATATATACATAAACATACATATATGAAAACATATTCAAGATCTAACACCACCACCACCCATATAACTTATCATCTAAATATATATATATATATATATATATATATATATATATATATATATATATATATATATATATATATATATATATATATATATATATATATATATATATATATATATATATATATATATATATATATATATATATATATATATATATATATATATATATATATATATATATATATATATATATATATATATATATATATATATATATATATATATATATATATATATATATATATATATATATATATATATATATATATATATATATATATATATATATATATATATATATATATATATATATATATATATATATATATATATATATATATATATATATATATATATATATATATATATATATATATATATATATATATATATATATATATATATATATATATATATATATATATATATATATATATATATATATATATATATATATATATATATATATATATATATATATATATATATATATATATATATATATATATATATATATATATATATATATATATATATATATATATATATATATATATATATATATATATATATATATATATATATATATATATATATATATATATATATATATATATATATATATATATATCTATATATATATATATATATATATATATATATATATATATATATATATATGCGGCAACTATAAATTAAGTTCGAGAAAATAAGAACATTAATTTTACAGTTATCATCAAATAGAAAATCGTCATTCCTACGAATTTCATGGTTTTCATTTGATTCGCTATACACATATATATGCTTAGACTGTTAGACATATGCATATGTCATATGTGTATGTAATACATCTGGAGAGGGGTGCGTTGGAGTGGGGTTAAGCGGGAAGGGTGGAATGGATTCGTTAAGCTTAATTAGTTGGGTATCACATGGCTAACACCTTCGTTAACCAATAATCCAACTCATCATTAATCAATTAACTAGATGCCAAAGTAATGTGTTTGTTTAATTAAATTGACAATTACTTTTCAGCTTTCAATACTTACATTATTATTATATTCGTTTGACACTAAAGTTTTGCGACATTCAATGTCGCCATTCACCAACTAGTTTGGGATGACAAATCTCTAACTGGCAAATCGACAAACTTTACAAAATTAATCCAGCTCCTAAAAAAAGTGTAATATTTTTTTTGTTCATGATGAAAATAGTGTTATAATAGTTTATACTTTATAGAAGTAACCTCTTTTTTGGTTATATACTGGTTTCTACAATATGACATAATGGCAAAAACTAGGCTCGTGTATGTTTTAGACAGAGATCGACGAATTTTCATTCGATTACCTATGTCTTGTCACCGATATATAGTTATAGAAAACCAACTCGATCGATCAGCTACGATATATATAGCTATAGCAATAGTGGTTTGTCAACGATATATATAGTTGTACTCGATGATTGCTAAATATAATGTGAAGGCTTATGTTTAGTCTAGTAATAAGATACGTTATCAAAGGTCCTTGCCATGTTATAAATAGCTATAGCTATATGACTTGTCTTTAAACTTACATATAGATTTCGAAGTTGGCTGAATAACGTGCACATGGACATGAATGAATATCTACCAATAAACTAAAACATGATTGAGATGTTCTTGAAACAACACGTGACACAATCCCTGATCAACACGTGTCCCTTTAATTTATTTTTTTATTAAATTAGCTTTTTTAATTGTATATAGATTCAATTTCCTTATTAGACTTAAAATTAAACTCTAACTTTTGGCTTATAGATACAAAACATATTATAATCATATTTGATTGATCGTTTTCTTATTAATAAAATTGTTTCTTTTTCTTTCTTAATTCTTCAACTCCTATTACTTATAATAAGTTATTAACATGAAGATTTCAAAAATTTGAGTTTACGATCTGAAATCACAAGGCTATTTGCCGTCATCCACTATGCTTACAAGTTCCGATTTTGACGTGATTGTAAAAGTTTAAGGTAAATCCAAAAATCTAACTAAACATATATTATATTTATCATTACTGTATATTATAAATTAGTTTCGATCATCGGTTTACATTAACTACAATTTATTTCATACTCACGAATCATGTATGTGACATATTTGAATTTTTTTATGATACAATCTATATAGATACCGTACATCGTACAGGTATTAAGACTAGTAAATATATAATAACATGTTTTCATTAATTCATTTTCCGTTAGATTTCAAATACAAAATTTCACAAATATAATAACTTGTTTTCATTAATTAATTTGTCAATTTTATGAGGTCATGGATTGGTCGTGGCATCATTATCCATATCTATTGGTAGGATTTAATTATTTATTACTTTGTTAAATAAAGTTATAATATGTTAAGCCACCTATCATATAAAAATATGTTTCGAGTTAAAATAGCTTTCATATTAATCAAATGGTTGACTATGATCAAATTAAATTTATTTAGTGTCTCAACCGATCCATTAAAAACTGTATTTATATCCTAATATTATTGTCATATAATTATTTAAAGGTGCAATTGTTTCTTTGATGGAAAAAACATTATTAGGGAGATAATCATTGTCGTATATATATTTGGGACATCGATCATGATTAACGCTCGTAACAAAGGGTTCATTTTGCCCTGACATGATTGTAGAGTAATGCTATTATTTTTAAACTTTTTAAAAAGTAACTTTTCTCAACGAAAGTCCAAACAACTCGTTAGAAAATCAGATATAATTACAATATTTACATCAATTTAGATATACACCAATCATTCTAACTATTAGTATAGTGTTTCAAAATCAATTACTGTACCATAAAAAAGCCCAAAAAGAATTGATATTTAGAGAGATCGCCTCAATCTTCACATTGCCGTTAGAAAATCTTTGTTCCTAACTTTTTGAATGCACCAACAAACTATCATCAAAATACCTTTATAGGCCCTTGACCAAAAGAAAAAAAAACTTGTACTATACTAGTTAAATTTTATTAATGCTACGAAATTGTGACAAGCATTTAAATTACCCGTAAAATAAATAAATTTAAATTAGTGTTAAAAAAAAAGTAGTTTAATGGAGTATTAACAATGTGAGAGTGTGAACACATATTTGGAGATTATGAATTGCAAAGGCACAGGGTAACACTACCAGGAAAAGGTCAACCCGACCAAGGCATTAGCGGCGACGTCGCCGCTAATACTCTGACACTGACAGGGGCCCGCTAATTTCTCTGCCAGATTTACCATTACAGACATGGGGGGCCGCAATATTGGTGGTGTTACACTTTTTGACCTGGTGTTGTTACACTCCTCGATTGCAAAATGTTAGTGTTTTGTTTGTATTGGTCGGGGGACAAAGAGTATCTTTGGTGATTTAATTAGATGGAGGGGGTTGCATGAGTTTCATAACCAAATCCCAATTAAAACAACAACAAGAAGAAGAGTGGTGGATGATCAGCATACACTCCGCCGGTTGGAGGGATGGGCCATGGGCCTGCACTTCCTCCCTCCCTCGTGTTCCACTTTCTCTCACTTTTTTTTTGTCAGCGCCAACGTCGCGTCTTTTTCCTCTTCTCCACACCACCCACCATCCAACCTTTTTTAGTATTTATTTTTGTGTATACATTTTGGACTCACAATATTAGCTCAAAAGCTAAGCTGAAAATATAATTAGGGTCTGGATTAGCCTACCAATAATCCAATAACCTGTCAATTATTATTTATTTATCTTTTTCAAAATTAAGTCTGGGTTCGCTTCTTGGATTGTCACGTTAACATACAAATCTGTACACTTCGATATTCAGTTTTTTTCTTCAAAAAACGTACATACATATTAAAAACATCTGGATACAACTCTGATCATTAGATAGCATACAATCAAGTTAAAAAATCGTTCAACGAAAACCTATGTGTTTATATATGTTATAGTAGATAATTGCGTTTTTACTCTAACAAACACAAAACCCGGACTTCCATATGGGCAGGGGCGGATCCAATATAGTATCAGTGGGGGCAATTGCCCCCGATAACTATGAACTATTTAGTGCAAATGCTATGAGTGTTTGAGGTGTATCTGGCCCAGTTTTAATAAATGTCCCCACCTCAAATTATTAATGCCCTCATCAAAATGATAAAAGGCTGATAAAAGTCAAAGAATAAGATACATAGCCTTATTTTAATTATTTAATACTCTGTTTTTGCTACATTTTTAGTCACACGTCGATGTAGGAGTGTGGGACTCCTAGAAAAGTTTCTTGGTTTCAGTTTTTATGTTCAGGTAACTATGACTGTAAATATATGTATTTTAAACTATTAACAATACATATTTGATTGAGAATAATCTTGTTATAAAGGAATATATTGATACATAAAAATTTTTATTTTATATTAACATCTACTGTATTAGATTTTTGTCATGTGTAAATACACACTTAGATTATAATAACGACATTAAAGTATTTTATGTCTACATTTTTTAGTCAAACATTTCATTTTCAATTAAGTAAGATACTTAAAGAGTTTACATAAAAATTATTTGTATCAGTAAAATATTCAATCTTATTTTGATAATATACATAGATTGAATCTAATAACTTAATACATTCATTTACGAGGTTATAATCTTAATTTGATCTTACTCGTTTTTTTAACAAATTTATTAATTCGACGCGAACTTAGTTCGTATGTTATCGACTCGTTCATGTAGTTCTACTTGTGCCCCCCATATACTGTTTTTCTGGATCCGCCACTGCATATGGGATAGCCCAATGGCCAAAAGCTAACACTATCGAGGGCCGAAGGTTACAACTGGCCACTATTCCAGCCAAAAGGAATCCCAGGCCCACCAAAATGCACGAATTTCAAGAGAAACCATACAAAGGTGAAGCCAACGATTAAATCTTCGTATTGTGAGTGAAACCTATATTTCTTACCATTGGGGCATTCACAAGTTTTTCGATAGCTCAATGGAATACAAATGTGGATGATAATAACTTGACAAGTAATTTGTATAAATTTACATCACAAAATGGATTGGATCTCATGATTGCATTCATTAAAAGGAATGGGAATTTGAAATGGTTGGTCAAACCCCATTTTGGTACCATATGTAATGTATTACTTTTAAACTAAAAGAAGATGACTTCGGGGGAACCATGTGCCATTCACCCATCCACATGTTCTCTAGCATGGTTTCATATTCTTTTTCCTAGGTTTTCCCAAACAGCGTGGGGACAAAAAGGTCAATTCAGGCCTGTTCGTTTTTATAAAACTTTTTATTCCAAAAGTTTTTCGATTTTAATTTATTTTCAGATTGTTTAACCTGACCATGGAGCTATCCAACAATATTAACTGAACTATATAGTTATATGATTATAATTTTCAGCTTTCGATATAGTTATAAATTAATTTGTTCAATACATTAATCTACATTGTTATATTACTTCACCATAGCTTGGATCAGTGGCGGAATCACTTAGGTAGTAAAGACTAGAGACTAGAGAGGGTCAAGGCCCACCCCACAACCTAATAATACTAAGATTGATATGTAAAAATTTATGAAACTTTGATTTATATGTAACAATTTGTAGTTTTACTTGTTTAGTTTTAGCCGCCCATCCAAAACATTATTTTTGGCTTCGTCACTGGCTTGGGTACGTAGATTGTCTTTTTCTTTTCGACATGGTTACAAGGTATGGATTTACTTCGGCCGGTATAGCTTCACCGTAGCTTGAGTATATATGGAATTACTTCACTATAGCTTGATCGAGTTAGTGAAGTCATTATATAGTGAAGTATTACTATAAATTTGTCGCAAAACGAACAAATTTCTAGGTTTAGTGCCGGATAACTTTTGTGCTTGTTCGATCAATAAATTATCTATATGCATCAAACGTTGACTTATAAGTTATATTTAACATGCCAATAATATTATATATCATATAATAATATAATGAGTACTATAGTTAACTTAAAATGTTTGGATTAGGTAAACAGGGTAAAACCTTTACCCAAAAAAAACTCAATTCAGTCTATTCACAACTTTTTGAAGACATATAATTAGTAACCGGCGAATCAAATAAAGATTGAGTTGCATAGCTAGGCTGATATTTGTTTATAGATGGGTCAATTTTACCCAAGTCCAAAAGTGACCCGAAGAAAGAGGGGATAGTGACACGTTAATGACTTGAAGATGAAAAAAGGCCATAAAGACAGACTCTTTAAAAAGATAAAGAGTTTCTTGTCGATACCTTGAAAGTAACAACTATACGAACGACTTTTTTATTACAACGAAATTTATTTATATCTACTTGTTTTGTTGAGGTAGCTTAACTAGTCAAGTCTTTCTTTGAAACAAGTATAATGATATTGGTAGATAAACGGTGAAGTTTCACATTAAACATGCATTGCCTTATCCTCATAGTGTTTTTGGAAACGTTTTAGTCTATCATTTTATAGAGAGTGAACAAGAACTAGATACATGACCCATTACGGATGGAGTAAGATACAACCAAGTTGAATGTTTGACTTCAAAGAGGATTGTATAGTATATATAGGATATTTATTTATCATGGATATAAATAACTAAAACATCTACACCAAATGTCCAAATTCATATTGTATTTGTTAAAATGTGATTCATAATCACATTGACTATAACGATCTGATTATCTGATACATATATATATATATATATATATTATATTTTATTATCACGAAATATGTTGGGCCATTTTGTACGGGAATGACCAAGGTAACAGGCTTGTGTACGGTGAGCATTTTGTTTAACAACGTTGCTCAGTTAAGCGACGCCATTGGCACCCCTTCGACAGTTGATCACGTTGATAGTGACAAGTATTTATTGGTCCTTTATTTTAATCCAGCCTTTTTTTTTTATCTTGCTCGGATCTTAACCGACACTATTGATTGTGCACTAAATCGATGTTAGGTTTAGAAAGGGGATGATTGGTGTTTTTGGTTATTTGTTGGCGATTCCCTGAAGGTATGGTTCGTGCCTCTTTACGCCAATCAAATATGTGTGAGTGTTAGCCGACTGAGATCGTGCTAATGGATAGGTTTTCGACCTGGTCGATCGTGTTGTGTATATTATGGATGAGTATGTGAATGAGTGAATGCCTTTGAGAGGTCTTGTGAGTCTCCTTTTATAGGGAGAACCTAACTTGGAGGAAAAGCCAAGTCTTTCTAGGGTTTTCTCAAGCCCTAAGTCAGGAATATATTTTCCTTAATTAACGGCCTCAAGTGATAAGAGCAAATCCCGTGTTTTTAGGAAGACAATTCTTATCTCTTTTATCTTCTGCGGGAGCCTTTGTTACGGAGAAACTTCGTGTCGTAACGTGCTACTGTACCTTCGTGTGACAGGTCCTACGTACCGCTGGGAGGGTATATCATCAAGCCCCCCATTCCAAGGTGATGATTTTTGCTAAATAAGCATTGCCTTGGACTATTTCTGCCAACTTCTTTATTCCTTGAGGGTGATGCTATAACTTCAGGAGTCCAAAAAAGTCTTTGTGTCATGTCGGGTCTTCTGCTGCTCCTGACCGTATTGGCCATGATGTTGATGTTGTGAAGAAGGGGAAAGGTCTTGCTGATGTGCCCCCGATATCTTTTTCTGGTTCGACTGCTCGTAGATTTATGAAAGAGGAGTTGCTTTCGGAAGATCTGGGTGATAAGAAGAACCTCTTGATTCGTGGCTTATGTCGAGAGTATGAGTACTCTCAAGATATGTTGAAGGAATCGCAGCTTGTTGTTGGTAATTGTTTGATAGGATCTCGGAGTTGGAAAAGCGTCTGTAGAGCAAGATGTTGTTGTGAAGGCGCTGCGTACTGGGTTGGGGAAACTTCATGACGAACTTCTTCAGAAGGACCTTGAGAACGTCGAACTCCAGGAGAAAGTTAATGGCCTGGTTGATAGGGTAATCCCTTATATTTGTGAGACTCTTGCTACTGGCCCTCAAGCTGTTGGTTTAATTGATTCTGTGGTAAATACGTCCAAGAAGAAAGGTGTTTTTTCTGCTCTCCATTCTGAAGATTCTCCGGAGTATGTGAAGGCGAAGGAAGCTTTTGATCAGGCCATTCTGAAATTGGCAAGTTATCATATCAATTTTATTTACGATCTCACTCATCTGCATGATCCCGGGGTTTACGACTTTTTGCTCGTGAAACCCCGTTTTGATTAGGTTTGCTATGAACTTATTTTATGGGACTTTATGCATCAAACTAATATTTTTATGTTGTGTTATTTTGCATGTATTTGTATGTTTTGTTTGCGCGTACATTAGGGTGTCTGTTCAGGCGTCCCTGTCAGCTTGTTCCCACTTGGTCGCTTTTGTTTTGTATGTGCTGAGGTAGCGACCCTCTATTTAATATTGAGACAATGAGTCTTTTTAATGCATTGTCCCCCGAGGGGACTTTCTGCTTTGTTGAATGTTTGAGGCAATTAAGCCTTTACAATTTATTTGAAAAAAGAAGAATTTAGCAATGGAATTTTCGTAAATTCGAGTTGTTCTAGGTCCTATCAACCGGAGCCCCTTCGGGTGTTTCCAACTTGTATGCTCCGTTTCCAAAGGCCATTTGTATCCTATATGGGCTTTCCCATGTTGGCCCCAGCTTCCCTGTGTATTCCTTTTTGCTTGTACTATTCAACCGTAACACATAGTCGCCGGCTTTAAATGTTGTTGGATTTACCCTTTTATTGTAGTATCCCTCAATTTTCTTCTTGAAGGCAGCTTCTCTTATGGCTGCAATTTCTCTTCGTTCTTCTAGTAGGTCTAGGTCTATTCATAATTCTTCTGAATTTCCTTCTGTATTTAGCATCATGTGGGTGGATACCTGGAATTCTGCTGGTGCCACTGCCTCGGTACCGAAGGCTAAACTAAATGGGGTCTCCCCGTTGCTTCGTTTCAGAGTTGTTCTGTTAGCCCAAAAGACTAATGGCAATTCATCTACCCACCCCTTGTGGCTTCGTCCCAGTCGTTTCTCTATTCCTTTAATTATTTCTCTATTGGTTACTTCCACCTGTCCGTTTCCTTGAGGATGGTATACGGATGTAAATGATTGCTTGATTTCTAACTGCTTGCAAAATTCAGGAAAGACTCCCTTGGCAAATTGTGGCCCATTATCGGATACTATCGTTTGCGGTATTCCAAATCTACATATGATGTGTTCCCATACGAACTTTTTGATCTGATCTCCGTTTGTCGTGGCTAACGGCTTCACCTTCACCCATTTGGTGAAATAGTCAATAGCTACCACTAGGAATTTCTTCTTGTTTGGGGCTTCGGGGAGCGGTCCTACTAAATCAATACCTCATTGTATGCCGAGATTACCGAAGTCATATCCTTTTTGGGCTGCCTTGGTACGTTAGCATGTAGCTGGTATGCTTCGCAGTTTTATAATAGTGCTGCGGAATCTTGGTGCATTGTCGGCCAAATATATCCCAACCGCATGGCCTTCGTAGCGACCGACCTTGCTCCCGAATGGGATCCGCCTTCCCCCCCCCCCCCCCCCCCCCCCCCCCCCCCCCCCCCCCCCCCCCCCCCCTCCCCCCAAATGTGATCCGCATATTCCTTCGTGTATTTCCCGGATAATCATTTCTGCTTGTTTAGGCCCTGCGCACCGCAGCCATGGCGTAACGAACGCCTTTTTGTACAATTTTTTTTGTCCAGTATCTTATATTGCGGGGCTTTGATTTTTATCTTTCGAGCTTCGTCTTTGTCTCCTGGGAGTATTCCACTTACCAAAAACTCATAAATAGGGGTCATCCAATTCTTTCCTTCTTCTTCTACGAGATCTGCCACCTGCTTCTCCTCGATTGACCTTTCTTTTAAAACTTCTACTAATACCTTTTTTCCCAAATGATCGAATGTTAAGGAGGCTAACTTACTTAAAGCGTCTGCTTTTTTGTTTTGGTTCCTCCGGATATGTTCTATTTCGAAATGGCTGAAACATTCCATCAATTCTTGTACCTTTCGCATGTATAACTTCGTTGTCTCCTGTTTTGCTTCGTATTCTTCTTTTACCTGGCATGCCACTAGTTGGGAGTCTACGTATACCCTTATGTTGCGAATCTTCATGTCTCTTGCAATTCGAAGTCCTGCCAATAACGCTTCGTATTCTGCTTCGTTGTTCGTTACTGCGAATTTGAACCTTAATGCATAAGTGAATTCTTTGTCTTCTGGGTTTAACATAAGGCCAGCTCCGCAACCATCGGAGCTGGCGGCACCATCAGTATATAGCTTCAAGAGATCACATTCGACTGTTCTTGTCACTTCCAGGGACGTAGAGTGCGTCAATGAACCCTTGGTTTCATGTACCTCGGTGATAAAGTCGGCTAAGATTTGTCCTTCGATTGCATGTCGGGCCCTGAACTCTATATCGTGTTCTCCTAGCTCAATGGCCCATTTGGCCACTATTCCTGATTTCTCCGGTTTCAGTAATATCTGTTTTATTGGCTTATCTGACAGTACAACGATTGGTTGTGCTTGGAAGTACCTTCGTAACCTTTGTGCTGCATGAACTAAAGCCAGAGTGAGTTTTTCCAGTTCTGGGTAATTTGCTTCGGCACCTTGCAAAACCCTGCTTACGAAATAAATTGGTATTTGTTGTTGGTCTCTTTCGGCTACTAACACAGCGCTGACGCATTCGGATGAAGCCGCCAGATATACGAAGAGTGTTTCCTTTGGTCTTGGTGCTGTTAGTGTCGGTAGGTCTGCAATGTATTCTTTCATTTGTTCCAGAGCTTTATTTGCCTCTTCCGCCCACGCGAAATCTTTCTTCTGGATGCATCCTTTTAATGTCTTAAAAAAGGGCAGTTGTTTGTCAGCCCCTCGGAAAAGGAAACAACTAAGCGCGGCGAGCTTACCGTTTAAACTCTGGACTTCCTTGATTGTCTTTGGTGGTGAAATCTGCTTCAGCTTGTTTATTTTGGAGGGATTCGCATGTATACCTTTGTTGCTAACATAATATCCCAAAAATTTTCCCTCCTCTACACCGAAAGAGCACTTCTTAGGGTTGAGCTTCATATTGATGGCTCGTAGATTTCCGAAGGTCTCGCGAATGTCTTTTATGAGCCCCTTTTCATCCCTGCTTTTGATAACCATATCATCAACGTATGCTTCTAGGTTCCTCCCTATCTGCGTGGCGAATGCCTTATCAACCAATCTTCAGGCCAAACGGCATCTTTCGATAACAATAAGTCCCTTTGCTTGTGTAGAAGGCCGTTTTGTCTTCGTCTCCTTCCGCCATCTGTATCTGATGGTAACCTTTATATACGTCTAGGAAGCATTTTAGCTTGTGTTCTGCTAATAACTCTACCTTCCAATCTATCTCTGGTAGGGGGTAACAATCCTTTGGACATGCCTTGTTAATGTCTGTAAAGTCGACACACATCCTCCACCCCCCGTCCCCTTTTTTCACCATCACTGGGTTTGCAATCCAGATTGGATAGGCGGACTCCCTGATTATCCATGCTTTCAACAGCTCCTCTACTTCTTTCCTGGCAACTTCGTCCCTCTCAGCGGAGAGGCTGCGTTTCTTCTGATGAACAGGTTCTACATATTTCCGTTCGTGCAGATGGTGCTCCATTACGAACGGCTTTCCTTCTAATGTTAGGATCCTAGGGACTCCCGTCATATCAGCATATTCCCATGCAAAGATGTCTATATTAGACTGTAGTAGCTTCCGGAGCCTTTGTTTACACTCGCCTGAGAGTTGGGCATCTATGGTGATCGGCTGATCCAGAAATGCCGGGTTGATCACTACCTTAGCGGTGTCCTCCAGTTCCTGCTGTGCTTTCGGGACGAACAGTTTTCCGTCTTCTATTCTTTTTACATCGTGAACTTGTTTTGTCTGCTCGTAAGACGAGTAGATTGTGCCTATCCTTATTTCGGATCGGAACTTAACAAGCCTATGGATCACAGACGGGACTATCTCAAGTCGCTGCATGGCGGCCCTCCCTAAAAGGATGTTGTAGGGTGATGGGGATCGTACTATTGCGAGGTCCAATGTTCTGGTCCTCTCGTGTTTCCCATCCTTAATGCTGACGTCCAAGTCGATCTCCCCTAGGGGCCACGCATGTTCTCCTGAAAATCCAACAAGGGGACCTCGGGGGTCGGATTTTCGGGCTCGTATGGCATCTGGTAACTTGAGGAAGCAATGCTCGAAGATGACGTCACATTCGCTTCCGCTATCTAAATAAACCCTGCGTACTTCGATGTTGAATATCGTGGCTTGGATGATTAAAGGGTCGTTAGAGGCTTCATTTTCCCTAAGGGGGAAAATAAAAACCTTCAGGTGCGGTTATGGATAGATCTGCACTTTTGGCTGCTGCCTGATTGATTGCCAAAAGGGATCTCCTAGTTTTAAAGGGGTGGGTTTTGTTTTTCTTAACCATTTCTCGTGACGTGTGTGCACAAAAATCTTATAGTGTGGGTTTTTTGGGTCCAAGTGATGTTACGGTCCCACGGATGGCGCCAAATGATTGTGCACCAAACCGAGGTTAGGTTTAGAAAGGGGATGATGGGTGTTTTTGGTTATTTGTTGGCGATTCCCCGAAGGTAGGGTTCGTGCCTCTTTACGCCAATCAAATATGTGTGAGTGTTAGCCGATTGAGATCGTGCTAATGAATAGGTTTTCGACCTGGTCGATCGTGTTGTGTATATTATGGATGAGTATGTGAATGAGTGAATGCCTTTGAGAGGTCTTGTGAGTCTCCTTTTATAGGAAGAACCTAACTTGGAGGAAAAGCCAAGTCTTTCTAGGGTTTTCTCAAGCCCTAGGTCAGGAATATATTTTCCTTAATTAACGGCCTCAAGTGATAAGAGCAAATCCCGTGTTTTTAGGAAGACAATTCTTATCTCTTTTATCTTCTGCGGGAGCCTTTGTTACGGAGAAACTTCGTGTCGTAACGTGCTACTGTACCTTCGTGTGACAGGTCCTACGTACCGCTGGGAGGGTATATCATCAAGCCCCCAGTCCAAGGTGATAATTTTTGCTAAATAAGCATTGCCTTGGACTATTTCTGCCAACTTCTTTATTCCTTGAGGGTGATGCTATAACTTCAGGAGTCCAAAAAAGTTTTGCTGATGTCGGGTCTTCTGCTGCTCCTGACCGTATTGGCCATGATGTTGATGTTGTGAAGAAGGGGAAAGGTCTTGCTGATGTGCCCCCGATATCTTTTTCTGGTTCGACTGCTCGTAGATTTATGAAAGAGGAGTTGCTTTCGGAAGATCTGGGTGATAAGAAGAACCTCTTGATTCGTGGCCTATGTCGAGAGTATGAGTACTCTCAAGATATGTTGAAGGAATCGCAGCTTGTTGTTGGTAATTGTTTGATAGGATCTCGGAGTTGGAAAAGCGTCTGTTAGAGCAAGATGTTGTTGTGAAGGCGCTGCGTACTGGGTTGGGGAAACTTCATGACGAACTTCTTCAGAAGGACCTTGAGAACGTCGAACTCCAGGAGAAAGTTAATGGCCTGGTTGATAGGGTAATCCCTTATATTTGTGAGACTCTTGCTACTGGCCCTCAAGCTGTTGGTTTAATTGATTCTGTGGTAAATACGTCCAAGAAGAAAGGTGTTTTTTCTGCTCTCCATTCTGAAGATTCTCCGGAGTATGTGAAGGCGAAGGAAGCTTTTGATCAGGCCATTCTGAAATTGGCAAGTTATCATATCAATTTTATTTACGATCTCACTCATCTGCATGATCCCGGGGTTTACGACTTTTTGCTCGTGAAACCCCGTTTTGATTAGGTTTGCTATGAACTTATTTTATGGGACTTTATGCATCAAACTAATATTTTTATGTTGTGTTATTTTGCATGTATTTGTATGTTTTGTTTGCGCGTACATTAGGGTGTCTGTTCAGGCGTCCCTGTCAGCTTGTTCCCACTTGGTCGCTTTTGTTTTGTATGTGCTGAGGTAGCGACCCTCTATTTAATATTGAGACAATGAGTCTTTTTAATGCATTGTCCCCCGAGGGGACTTTCTGCTTTGTTGAATGTTTGAGGCAATTAAGCCTTTACAATTTATTTGAAAAAAGAAGAATTTAGCAATGGAATTTTCGTAAATTCGAGTTGTTCTAGGTCCTATCAACCGGAGCCCCTTCGGGTGTTTCCAACTTGTATGCTCCGTTTCCAAAGGCCATTTGTATCCTATATGGGCTTTCCCATGTTGGCCCCAGCTTCCCTGTGTATTCCTTTTTGCTTGTACTATTCAACCGTAACACATAGTCGCCGGCTTTAAATGTTGTTGGATTTACCCTTTTATTGTAGTATCCCTCAATTTTCTTCTTGAAGGCAGCTTCTCTTATGGCTGCAATTTCTCTTCGTTCTTCTAGTAGGTCTAGGTCTATTCATAATTCTTCTGAATTTCCTTCTGTATTTAGCATCATGTGGGTGGATACCTGGAATTCTGCTGGTGCCACTGCCTCGGTACCGAAGGCTAAACTAAATGGGGTCTCCCCGTTGCTTCGTTTCAGAGTTGTTCTGTTAGCCCAAAAGACTAATGGCAATTCATCTACCCACCCCTTGTGGCTTCGTCCCAGTCGTTTCTCTATTCCTTTAATTATTTCTCTATTGGTTACTTCCACCTGTCCGTTTCCTTGAGGATGGTATACGGATGTAAATGATTGCTTGATTTCTAACTCCTTGCAAAATTCAGGAAAGACTCCCTTGGCAAATTGTGGCCCATTATCGGATACTATCGTTTGCGGTATTCCAAATCTACATATGATGTGTTCCCATACGAACTTTTTGATCTGATCTCCGTTTGTCGTGGCTAACGGCTTCACCTCCACCCATTTGGTGAAATAGTCAATAGCTACCACTAGGAATTTCTTCTTGTTTGGGGCTTCGGGGAGCGGTCCTACTAAATCAATACCTCATTGTATGCCGAGATTACCGAAGTCATATCCTTTTTGGGCTGCCTTGGTACGTTAGCATGTAGCTGGTATGCTTCGCAGTTTTATAATAGTGCTGCGGAATCTTGGTGCATTGTCGGCCAAATATATCCCAACCGCATGGCCTTCGTAGCGACCGACCTTGCTCCCGAATGGGATCCGCATATTCCTTCATGTATTTCCCGGATAATCATTTCTGCTTGTTTAGGCCCTGCACACCGCAGCCATGGCGTAACGAACGCCTTTTTGTACAATTTTTTTTGTCCAGTATCTTATATTGCGGGGCTTTGATTTTTATCTTTCGAGCTTCGTCTTTGTCTCCTGGGAGTATTCCACTTACCAAAAACTCATAAATAGGGGTCATCCAATTCTTTCCTTCTTCTTCTACGAGATCTGCCACCTGCTTCTCCTCGATTGACCTTTCTTTTAAAACTTCTACTAATACTTTTTTTCCCAAATGATCGAATGTTAAGGAGGTTAACTTACTTAAAGCGTCTGCTTTTTTGTTTTGGTTCCTCCGGATATGTTCTATTTCGAAATGGCTGAAACATTCCATCAATTCTTGTACCTTTCGCATGTATAACTTCGTTGTCTCCTGTTTTGCTTCGTATTCTTCTTTTACCTGGCATGCCACTAGTTGGGAGTCTACGTATACCCTTATGTTGCGAATCTTCATGTCTCTTGCAATTCGAAGTCCTGCCAATAACGCTTCGTATTCTGCTTCGTTGTTCGTTACTGCGAATTCGAACCTTAATGCATAAGTGAATTCTTTGTCTTCTGGGTTGACCAACATAAGGCCAGCTCCGCAACCATCGGAGCTGGCGGCACCATCAGTATATAGCTTCAAGAGATCACATTCGACTGTTCTTGTCACTTCCAGGGACGTAGAGTGCGTCAATGAACCCTTGGTTTCATGTACCTCGGTGATAAAGTCGGCTAAGATTTGTCCTTCGATTGCATGTCGGGCCCTGAACTCTATATCGTGTTCTCCTAGCTCAATGGCCCATTTGGCCACTATTCCTGATTTCTCCGGTTTCAGTAATATCTGTTTTATTGGCTTATCTGACAGTACAACGATTGGTTGTGCTTGGAAGTACCTTCGTAACCTTTGTGCTGCATGAACTAAAGCCAGAGTGAGTTTTTCCAGTTCTGGGTAATTTGCTTCGGCACCTTGCAAAACCCTGCTTACGAAATAAATTGGTATTTGTTGTTGGTCTCTTTCGGCTACTAACACAGCGCTGACGCATTCGGATGAAGCCGCCAGATATACGAAGAAAAAAAAAAAAATTTAAAACAAATTAAAAAAAAAAACAATGCCAGATATACGAAGAGTGTTTCCTTTGGTCTTGGTGCTGTTAGTGTCGGTAGGTCTGCAATGTATTCTTTCATTTGTTCCAGAGCTTTATTTGCCTCTTCCGCCCACGCGAAATCTTTCTTCTGGATGCATCCTTTTAATGTCTTAAAAAAGGGCAGTTGTTTGTCAGCCCCTCGGAAAAGGAAACAACTAAGCGCGGCGAGCTTACCATTTAAACTCTGGACTTCCTTGATCGTCTTCGGTGGTGAAATCTGCTTCAGCTTGTTTATTTTGGAGGGATTCGCATGTATACCTTTGTTGCTAACATAATATCCCAAAAATTTTCCCTCCTCTACACCGAAAGAGCACTTCTTAGGGTTGAGCTTCATATTGATGGCTCGGAGATTTCCGAAGGTCTCGCGAATGTCTTTTATGAGCCCCTTTTCATCCCTGCTTTTGATAACCATATCATCAACGTATGCTTCTAGGTTCCTCCCTATCTGCGTGGCGAATGCCTTATCAACCAATCTTCAGGCCAAACGACATCTTTCGATAACAATAAGTCCCTTTGCTTGTGTAAAAGGCCGTTTTGTCTTCGTCTCCTTCCGCCATCTGTATCTGATGGTAACCTTTATATGCGTCTAGGAAGCATTTTAGCTTGTGTTCTGCTAATAACTCTACCTTCCAATCTATCTCTGGTAGGGGGTAACAATCCTTTGGACATGCCTTGTTAATGTCTGTAAAGTCGACACACATCCTCCACCCCCCGTCCCCTTTTTTCACCATCACTGGGTTTGCAATCCAGATTGGATAGGCGGACTCCCTGATTATCCATGCTTTCAACAGCTCCTCTACTTCTTTCCTGGCAACTTCGTCCCTCTCAGCGGAGAGGCTGCGTTTCTTCTGATGAACAGGTTCTACATATTTCCGTTCGTGCAGATGGTGCTCCATTACGAACGGCTTTCCTTCTAATGTTAGGATCCTAGGGACTCCCGTCATATCAGCATATTCCCATGCAAAGATGTCTATATTAGACTGTAGTAGCTTCCGGAGCCTTTGTTTACACTCGCCTGAGAGTTGGGCATCTATGGTGATCGGCTGATCCAGAAATGCCGGGTTGATCACTACCTTAGCGGTGTCCTCCAGTTCCTGCTGTGCTTTCGGGACGAACAGTTTTCCGTCTTCTATTCTTTTTACATCGTGAACTTGTTTTGTCTGCTCGTAAGACGAGTAGATTGTGCCTATCCTTATTTCGGATCGGAACTTAACAAGCCTATGGATCACAGACGGGACTATCTCAAGTCGCTGCATGGCGGCCCTCCCTAAAAGGATGTTGTAGGGTGATGGGGATCGTACTATTGCGAGGTCCAATGTTCTGGTCCTCTCGTGTTTCCCATCCTTAATGCCGACGTCCAAGTCGATCTCCCCTAGGGGCCACGCATGTTCTCCTGAAAATCCAACAAGGGGACCTCGGGGGTCGGATTTTCGGGCTCGTATGACATCTGGTAACTTGAGGAAGCAATGCTCGAAGATGACGTCACATTCGCTTCCGCTATCTAAATAAACCCTGCGTACTTCGATGTTGAATATCGTGGCTTGGATGATTAAAGGGTCGCTAGAGGCTTCATTTTCCCTAAGGGGGGAAAATAAAAACCTTCAGGTGCGGTTATGGATAGATCTGCACTTTTGGCTGCTGCCTGATTGATTGCCAAAAGGGATCTCCTAGTTTTAAAGGGGTGGGTTTTGTTTTTCTTAACCATTTCTCGTGACGTGTGTGCACAAAAATCTTATAGTGTGGGTTTTTTGGGTCCAAGTGATGTTACGGTCCCACGGATGGCGCCAAATGATTGTGCACCAAACCGAGGTTAGGTTTAGAAAGGGGATGATGGGTGTTTTTGGTTATTTGTTGGCGATTCCCCGAAGGTAGGGTTCGTGCCTCTTTACGCCAATCAAATATGTGTGAGTGTTAGCCGATTGAGATCGTGCTAATGAATAGGTTTTCGACCTGGTCGATCGTGTTGTGTATATTATGGATGAGTATGTGAATGAGTGAATGCCTTTGAGAGGTCTTGTGAGTCTCCTTTTATAGGGAGAACCTAACTTGGAGGAAAAGCCAAGTCTTTCTAGGGTTTTCTCAAGCCCTAAGTCAGGAATATATTTTCCTTAATTAACGGCCTCAAGTGATAAGAGCAAATCCCGTGTTTTTAGGAAGACAATTCTTATCTCTTTTATCTTCTGCGGGAGCCTTTGTTACGGAGAAACTTCGTGTCGTAACGTGCTACTGTACCTTCGTGTGACAGGTCCTACGTACCGCTGGGAGGGTATATCATCAACTATCATTTTACACTGTTTATATTCTCATGTTAATTGGCATAGATATAGAGACAATGATGATAAGATCGATCCAAGTTCGAAACAGGCTGATTTCAGACAGATTTAATGGTGTACCCCTCCGATTCATCGTACGAAGGTTATAAAGCACGAAGCATCCTCACGAAGGGCTCAAGCCCGGAGGTGCTTAATTTAATTAAATAGCTAAGGATTAATATAAAATCCTTTCCCAAGATAAAATGATTTTTTTTAAAGACTAAGTATATCCGACTCTAACTAGGATAATTATCTTAAGAAAGAGATCGGATAACTATGACAACTAAATCTAAGAAGGAAGGGAAAAACCCTAACCTTCTCCTCCAAGAAACCTTCTCCTATAAAAGGAGAAGGATTTCTCCTTCATAGGCACGATCAATCATCGGCCAAAAACCCTAAAACATATATCATTGGCGTAAAGAGGAATTGCCCTACCTTCGGGGAATCGCCAATAAAACCTAAAACCCTTTACAACCCGTCCTTAAGTCATCTTCTTTACTTACAAAGCACACGGTGCGGTTTGGTGCACAATCATTTGGCGCCATCCGTGGGACCACCATCTCACACAAAAACCCACCGTTATACCACGACACCGATTCACTACACCATGTCGAACGCTGGTCCAGAAACCCCGCTCAGTACATGCACCTCTCAAACGCCTGTCTCCATGTCCGACGTATCGTCTCCCTCATTCAGCACACCAAATAATGGAATCCAAAGTCAACCTGAGTTTGCAGTGATCTCTCAATCATCGCTTGACTTGAACCACACTTTTCGCCCAAGTCCCTCCATACTGTATCAAAGAAGGAACCTGAGGGGAGAATCCTCAAGACAAGCGGAACCGATCAATGAAGAGCACCTTTTAGCGAATAGAGCTCTGCTTGAAGAAGCCTTCAGGTACATCAATAGACAAAGGGCGGCGGAAAGAGCTGGGAGAGCATTAAACTTTGAGGACGGAACCGATGAAGAATGGGAAGTAGAGAACCAAGACGGACAGCCAACGAGGAATAATGCACGAAACCTCCGAAGCCCAGAAACTACTCCTTCATCCCAACGAAGGGTATCAGAAGCAACAAACGATGCAAATTTCACCTTCCCTAACTTGACACGTACTCCCAGGCCTCGGGTAAGAGCTGCTGCCACTTCCGAAGCTCCTATCATCATAGATGCCACTGTGACTACTCCGCAGGGCACTCAGTATCCGCATAACTATTATTCATATTGGG
This sequence comes from Erigeron breviscapus, assembly GCA_034093135.1. Taxonomy (NCBI): domain Eukaryota; kingdom Viridiplantae; phylum Streptophyta; class Magnoliopsida; order Asterales; family Asteraceae; genus Erigeron; species Erigeron breviscapus. Next base: position 149,541,045 of record CM067167.1, on the reverse strand, counting down.
GAATGCCACCACTACCACCTCCGAGGTATGGCCCAAGGCCCTCTGGATACCCACAAGGATATTTCATGGCTCAGCCTCAGACCTCTGGAGCTCAAACCTCGTATGTTATGGCTGGAACAACGCCTCACTTATATCCCCCACCTTGGTACTTCCAATACGGAGGATTCCCTTGGGAAGCCAACACCACTCCGGCAGCTGCGGCTAACATAGGAGGAAACGACATGGGTCAAGAGCAACCTTTTCCCCTTGAGGATGAATCTAATGCCTCACCTCTAGCTGAATGTATACAGAAGTACCCACTACCCAAAAACATGAAGTGCCCATCCCACCTGGGGACTTATGAAGGAAAGAACAACCCTGACGATTTCCTGCAGATATTCAGAGGAGCGGTTGTGATGCAACAGTGGAACGACCCAGTAGCTTGTAGAGCCTTCGGCTGGGTGCTAAAGAGTGATGCCAGAGAATGGTTTAACAATCTCCCGAAGGGCTCTATCACCGGCTTTTCAAATCTGAAAGAGAAATTCCGAGCATACTTCAGTCAGCAAAAGAAGCATAGAAAGACCCATATTGCGGCCCATAATATCAAGCAAGGAGAAACCGAAGGAACCAGGGCCTTTATAGCCAGGTATACTAACGAAACTCAGGAGATACTTACACTGCCAGAGTCTCAAAGGATATCGGGCCTTATTCATGGATGCCGAAGTCGAGCTCTAATCGAACATCTGGTCGAAAAACTCCCTGAAACGTACAAGGACACAAAGGCAAAAGCATATGCATGACTTGATGCTAAAGACACAACCGCCAATAGCATAGGAGGACCAACACAAGAAGGAGAACCCTCCAGGAATAAAAAGAAGCATAGAAAGACCCATATTGCGGCCCATAATATCAAGCAAGGAGAAACCGAAGGAACCAGGGCCTTTATAGCCAGGTATACTAACGAAACTCAGGAGATACTTACACTGCCAGAGTCTCAAAGGATATCGGGCCTTATTCATGGATGCCGAAGTCGAGCTCTAATCGAACATCTGGTCGAAAAACTCCCTGAAACGTACAAGGACACAAAGGCAAAAGCATATGCATGACTTGATGCTAAAGACACAACCGCCAATAGCATAGGAGGACCAACACAAGAAGGAGAACCCTCCAGGAATAAAAGGAAGCATAACTCATTCAACAATAAGGATAACCGAGTTAGATACTCTCCTTATAATAAGGAGGACAAGAGCAAGGAGAAGCCAATTCTCTCATAGCTTACGAAGACCCCTAGGTCAATCTTAGCAACGGAGAAGATAGCAAAAACCTTCGCGCCTCCTCCGAAGCTTAGTGGCAAAGGAAGAAAGAACTATGATGAATATTGTGACTTCCACTGTGACCATGGCCATGACACCAATGACTGTATTAACCTGAGTAAAGCTATAGACAAAGCCATCAAAGAAGGGGAGCTAGGCCACCTGCTAGTGGGAATTCGACAGAATACTAAGGTGAAGGACGAAGATCGAAACCAAGAGAAGAACAAAGCTCCTAAAAACCTATGACTCAGAGGAATCAACTGGATCCTTCGAGGCAAAGGAGGATACTACTTGAAGAAAGCATCGAATAACACAATGTGCCAGGATTGCTTCGTAGCTCCTATTTTTTCACAAAAGTGATTAATGTAGTGGGTTACCCCCCTTAGATGAATAATAACTATCCTGTTAGGAATTTATGTAATCACACAGTGATTAATTAATTTTTTTCTTTTTTAGGTCACAAAGTGATCCCTTGCAATTTACAATTACGAAGGGTCGCTCCCTATCGTATTATTTATTTTATCACGTACGTACACATTTACCTATAAAAGACATGCTACAAAGGCTTAATGTATGTTCAAAGGGACGCCTACATAACATATAGCCAAATTGTAAGTAAAATTTTTACTACGAAGCGTGCAAATACAAAAAGACATGGAAAATACGAGGGTGGTCGCCTTCGAGACCATGCAGACTTCTACTAAATTATGAGACACGGAACAATCGAATGGTGGTACCCTCGATACCGTGCAAGCGAAGAGAAAACCTTCGATAAACTGACAAAAATGTCTCCCGAAGGTCACCTATAGGACCTTCGGGAGATCACAAAATTGAATACAGAAGTAAGACCTTCGAAAAAGATCTTACATTCTAGAATGCATACAAAACATTAAAGCATAAAAGATAATGGCCAACATGAACCACTATCTAACAAATATTCACAAAGCTTGCATAGGATGCAGGATCAAAAATTAATGGCTTAGGAAGCCACATAATATTCACCAAGCTAAAAAGAGAGAAATAGGAAAATAAAATTGTCTTTAGGCCGCTGGCCAACACAGTTTCAAAGTACCAAAGATAGAAATCATGAAGAAGTAATTGTATCAACAACAGAAGCTTCTTGGTCAGTTAAGAAAACAGGAGGAACCACTGGAGACACAGAAGGAACCACCGGAGACACAAAAGGAACCACCGGAGACACAGAAGAAATCACTGGAGAAGTAGGAGGAACCATGTTAGCAGAAGCCATATCATTAGGCCTAGAATTAGGACGCGATCTAGTCAGCGTCCTAATGATGAGCGTCCATATTGTGATAAAAACCCCTATTGAAAGGCTTCATTTCAATGTCTAAATGAGTTAATATTCCGGAACTATCGGTACTTAATGGAGTCGTATGTTTACGCAAGTTCATGGAAGATGCGAGAAATGGTAAATGGCATCAAGTAACTCAAGATGGAAGCCTATGACGTTACAAGACACAAGGAGGTGATTCGGGAGCCGAACGAAGAAGTATGAGAAGCAGCAGCAGTTGCCAGCATCGCTGGCAGCCAAGCCAGCGCCGCTGGCCCATGCCCAGCGCCGCTGGGAGCCTATCCTAAACCGCTGGGCGGCCCAGTTCAGCAACCGACTTAAACACCTATTTAAGTCGAACTAACCCTCAAAACACTAGGAGAGAGCCGATTCAGCAGCCCTAGCCGCCCATATTCAACCCTAGGTCGACTTTGCAGATTCCAAGGAGGTTTTGGAGCTTCTAACACCTTCCGATCTTCATCCTCAGCCTAGATCTACTCTTTTATTTTACTTTCAGTTGGTAAATAATGTATTTCATCTTTTCAGACTTTGTTATTCCTTTAATAATATCAGGCTAGTAGGCTGAATACTTGTTTGGATCAATGTGATCATGTAGACGTTTATTGTTTTACTTTATTTGTTAGAATCTGTTGGAGTGTGTTTTACTATTTATCGTAGATCCGTGTTTTACTAATTCTTCATATTATTATCGGTTCTATATCTGCATGTATTAGTTTAATTCTGATGATCGGTCTATAATCATACACTAGGATTAATACATAAGGATGGAAAACACTAATCGGTCTTTAACTAGTTGTAAAAGGTGATTCACTTGTAACCGAGGGATCCAGAACCATAGTAATTAGGATGAATAGAACATGAAGCTTAACAATGTCAGACGCGATCCTTTGACTTGGAAACGAGCACTGTGGTCACCGGAGATAATTACTATCTGGTCATGGCTTAAGAGCCGGGTAACTAAAAGATGAACTAGTAACACGAACTTTAAGTCATTAATGCTTAAACAATGAATCTAACGAGAATTTGTTTATAGGGTAGTGCGAGTCTAGCGCAGCACTAGTTAATTAGGCAAAGTGAATCTAACGAGAATCTGAGCCGTGATTAAGTTTCCAACAGTCTAGCAAATGGGTAGGATAGTATTTGGTCGTACCATGAGATCGGAGATGCCAAACAAGTATTTTAATTTAATTACTGTTATTTGTTTTTTCAAACTATTTTCAGACTGAGCCTCTCGCTGAATAAGCGGTTGCGGCTTCTATTTACTTTTCAGTATTTTTAATTAGTTTAATAGGAAATCGTGACAACCCCACAACCGCTAGAATTACACATATTACTAGATTAGGTAAAACAACCCGTCCCTGCGAACGATCCTGTAACTTATCACTAAACTATACTACATCCGATCGGGTTCTCTGCCCGTAGGTGTGTGTTTTTTGGATAATTACTTGTACAACAACTTTATAAATTTAAACACTAAAACAAAAACAACCATCAAGGTGCTGGAATGGGAACAATCTTATCAGGGACGATGTGCATCAAGGTATTACACACACCGGCAAGATCGGAGGCCAACTTATCAACAAATGGGAATTCAACACCCTTGTAATCAGCCACAGCTCGGTCAATAGCCTCGACTGTATTGGATTTAAAATCTGAACAAGTGGCCAAGTCCACTTTCCCATCATCGCTCAATTTCTTCAAAGTAAGAGACCTCATCTCATCCCTGTTCGCCGTGATAACTGCTGCAACAAGTTTCCTAAATTCATCACTGTCTATCAAAGCCCTACAAGCATAAGGGATTACATCAGTTATCAACCCAGCACGCTCCGAAATATGCTCCTGCACCAACTTCGACAACCCACTTGACACCTCATTCTCCAAGTTCAGATCCAAGACAGAATTGGTTAATTTTTGCTCCAGTTCAGCGATCTCATCCTCTCGGATCTTAAGGCCCACAACTTCATCCATTTGGTTCTTTACATCATCAAGAGACTTCTTCAATTTTGCACACTCCTGGTTCTTCTCACCTAACTGATCCAACAAGTCTTCAGTACGAGCGCAAACAGCTCTCAAACGTTCCCCTATAACCAAGTTCATCTTGCTCTAACAATCAGCATGCTTGTTGTATGATCGAAGGAAGTCCAAATCATTCATGGTGCGAAGGGTCTCAAGAGGAACACTATCTTCGTCAAGGTCATTCTTTGATGACGAACCTTCTACACGATCAAAGATAGCAGATGCTGCGCAGAATCAAATAGGAAATAAAAAAAGGTAGAAAAAGGAGAAAAAGGGGAAGAAAAGAAAAGGAAGTAAGCATAAAACGCATACCTTTCAAACTAGTCCTCTTCTTCTTCAACGGACGGCCTGAAGATGGTTCAGCTCCACTCCTATTACGAAAGCGGGAGGCAATACCAACCTCATGTACCTTCCTATCGCTCGCCTTTTCACCAATAATTACCACATCATCATCTTTGCCAGCAGCAGCGGGTGTCTCCTCCCCTCTTACAAAGCTTGCCTCCCTATGATGAGAAGATTCAAACCCTTCAGCACCCTCACTACTGGTGACTCCTCCCAGCACATCAGAAACCACAGGTTGAGGTTCAAGGGCAACTTCAGAAGATGATTGCATAGTCTCTTGACCACCCTTCTTCACAAAGTGCATGAAACTCATATCTACAAAGGCCAAGGACGCATAGGTCAATGAAGAGAACAACAAAGAAAAACAAAAGGAAAAGGCAAATATATACTCACCATCCAACTCCTCCTTCCCAGCTGGTAACAAGTCTACAATCCCTGCCTTGAAAAGCACATTCTCGGGGTATGATAAAATGACTACATGATTCTCACTAATTTCCTTAAACAATGGGCTAAGGTCTTCTTCACTTGGAAGAGGATCAATAAACTTTTTTACATCATTTAAAACCTCCTTACTAACCAAGACACCAAACTCTTGAAGGATCAACCCCTCATCTATAAAAACAAATCGATTCTTCCAATCCCTAATAGTTACTCCCCCCTTTTCAAAACAACCAGCATTATTCGGCCTGTTTTGGATGGTAACCCAATCGCCAGCATCACAAATATTGGCAAATCTCCAAACAAATCTACAGTGGGTTCACCACCATATGCACGACACATCACTTCAAAGGCTATGATCTTCGAATGACCCTGAGGATGCCATCGCGAAAAATGGTTCCCATAATGGCTAAGTACGCTAAGGAAAAATGGAGTAAAGGGATACCTAACATTGCCAGAGATGAAGGAATCTAAATACACCCCAACGAAACTGTTAGGAGGAGATATTATGCTCTGTTTCTTACTAGGTAATCGGAAAGCCCCAATCCTACCAGGAAAGTACTCATCTATAAAATCCCTAAGTTGTTTGGCTGTAACGGAGGAGAATGTAGACTTAATACCTATCTTCGTCATTATTAAAAATGAAAAGCAAATCAAGCAAAGGATGTTACCTGAAATAATGATCACTTGACAGCGATGACAAATAGATGAAGAGGAAGAACAGTGGAAGAAGAAAGGGAAGCAAAAAGTACAGGAAAGTGTATTTAAGGGAGTAAACGGGCGCGTTTTCCAAAACAGCCCCTAAACCGTTCGATCAAGGGTTAATTTCCCACTTGTCGTCAAAATTAAATACATAAAGCCACCTAACTCTTAAAGTTTTCACTTTTACCCCCCGAGAAAAAGTCACCTACCTTTGGCCCTCAAAATTCAAGAAAAGTATATGTTCGGTCCTTCGAAAAGAACGTACAAGAAGATTGGCGCATATGAGTATAGTCTAAAATCATAGCCTTTGTAGTCTATGACATTAGACTGGGGGCTTAATGGTGTACCCCTCCGATTCATCGTACGAAGGTTATAAAGCACGAAGCATCCTCACGAAGGGCTCAAGCCCGGAGGTGCTTAATTTAATTAAATAGCTAAGGATTAATATAAAATCCTTTCCAAAGATAAAAAGATATTTATTAAAGACCTAAGTATATCCGACTCTAATTAGGATAATTATCTTAAGAAAGAGATCGGATAACTATGGCAACTAAATCTAAGAAGGAAGGGAAAAACCCTAACCTTCTCCTATAAAAGGAGAAAGATTTCTCCTTCATAGGTATGATCAATCATCGGCCAAAAACCCTAAAACATATATCATTGGCGTAAAGAGGAATTGCCCTACCTTCGGGGAATCGCCAATAAAACCTAAAACCCTTTACAACCCGTCCTTAAGTCATCTTCTTTACTTATAAAACACACGACGCGGTTTGGTGCACAATCAAGATTGATAAATTGTGGTCATGATCCTAACTTAATTGTTCCCTTTGTAAACAACTTGAGCCTCGTATTATTATTATGATTAATGTTTTCATTTTAACTTTATAAATATATGTTTTTAGAAATATTGTGTTTAATTAATAAAAATAAGGGTTTTGCTAAACGAAGCCCTAAGAGCTTTCGTTAAGGTGCATTAAATAGTTCTACACTTACAAAGTTTTAAGTTTTTGTTGACACGAGAGAGTCAGAAATGTTGAGTTAGAATAGAATAGTTTTTGGTTCAAAAATAAAAAGATAAAATAACAATAAAATTTTTTTGTTAAGCTGGTGATATGAAGTCCCTTCTATTATATTATTCAAAAAATTAGTCAAAGCCCGACGTTAAGAAAATCGGGTTATCCGGGTCTGTATACAAACAAGTATATGTTTTGGATGACACATTAGCTAAACCCAGTGTTTACACCTTTGGTTTTTGTGAAACGACACGACTCGATTTATGAAAAATAAGAATTCTTTTTTTTTACTTCAGGCCTGATCTCGCCGAGGGGCATTATTGCCCCCATCGAGATCAAAAGTCAGTGTAAAAACTCAAAGAACACTTCCAACCTGATCTCGCCGAGGAGCATTATTGCCCTCGTCGAGATCAAAAGTCAGTGCTGAACCAAAACAACTGATCTCGTCGAGGGCAATAATCCCCTCGTCGAGATCACTGCAAAACCTGAATAAAACATCACTTTGACACTTCCATTGCATTACAAACTCACACCATTTGATCTCCACACATCAAATCATTTTACCAAACATTTAAAATAGACAAATGCTACACAACAAAACATTCAAAAGCTTTTGATTCATCAAGTGTACGTTTCACAAAGTAACGGCTCATTTACCCGTTTTGCCAAACAACCCAAACCTTCATTTTGACACTAAGTTCACCATGACCATGATACAAAATATGAAAGTACACAAATTACACATATTTATCAAGTTCCAAAATACCAACTTTTGTACCAAGAGTCATTGAGAGGTGGGATGAACTAGGCCCCTATCAAAAACACCATTCTTTCATGAATGGCCCAAATACCTTCAAGTCTACTAGCACTTCAAGAGTCAACACTTCAAATCAACTAGAATTAGTTCCTTCTTCCGGAACCACCTATAAAATGGTAAATGTTTGATCCAAGAATCGTTCAATGGCTCTGACCTGGGGTTTGCGGGTGATTTGAGTGTTTTAATAGGCGATTCCCTTCCGGTCAAAGGGCGAGGAGGCCGCTTTAAGCCTTAGTATATAGGGTTTTTCTTTAAGAGGTGAATGAATCCTCTTGGATGTAGAGTTGTCCCTATATATAGGGGTTAGGAAACTTGGAGAGGAGGAAAAGGAGTTACGGTCAATCTTTTCCTCTTCTCGGGATATCTCCTATCTTTTAAGAAGATTTGTGATGATCTTGTGTCCGAGGTATTCTGAGTATTTGATATATCTTCCCTTTATAGGAGATTTAGATAGATACGGAAGGTTCCGGACATATCCGGAGCTTTGAGATGATTCTGGTTACGGAGGTCTTTTCCTGCGAAGGCTGTTGCTCCGTACCTGTTAAGCGAGTATTATTACGAAATACGGAGGTCCTCTGATATCGGAGGTAAAGCTCCGTACACGGTATATCATCAAGCCCCCCAGTCTAATAAGATAGGCATCTGAGGGCTGTCTTGTTAGACTTAAAATTCTCAAGGGTTAAAAAAGGTAAATAAATCTTTAAAAAGAAAAAATACCTTATATTACCTTCCAGGTCGATCCGATCATTTCCCCAATCTGTGCATCTGTTCTGCCCTAACTATTTTTATTCTTCAGGTCAGTCATCTTCCTTTAATTTCTTCCTTTGTTATTTATAGAAATGGCTAAGGTAGGTCGTAATGAACTTTCCTCTGTGGTCACACCCGAGGGGTTGGGATGGTTTTGCTCCACCTACCTTTCGTCTTTAGACAAGGCGGTTCGCTTACCGTCCCCTGAGGAAACCGTTGCCAATCCTGCTCAGAGTTTTGTGGGTCTTTATATTGCCCATGTTACCCGAGGCAACTTAAGATTCCCTCTTTCCCCCTTTTTCCTTGACGTAATTAGCCATTATAACTGTCCCTTATCCTTTATGTATCCAAATGGTGTCGCCCGTATTATTGGTTTCGAGATCCTATGCCGCGCGTATGGTGGTGAGGCGATTGTTGATTTATTTTCTGCTTTCTTCGATTTGTGTGATGCTGGTGAGTGAGTAACCATCCAGAAAAAACCCAAGGTCGATTGCTTCTTGTCGGGTAGTACTGACGTTAGGGGATGGAAAAATGAGTTTGTTTTCATTGAGAGTTCTGTGATTCCTGAGGCTTATTCATTGTTATTGACTGGTGAGAAGCCAACTAAGTTCAAAGAGTCGGCACCTGCCATGTCCTTGAGTTACCCCTGTATCACCGGATTATTGAGGATCCTGTCAAATTGGATCGTTATCCTGATGTTGTGTTGTATCAAGCTGGTGTTTTGAAGCAGTGGCCTGAAGGAGTTGATTCCAGGATCCTTGTTGGGGGAAAGGGTAACTATAGTCGTCTTTAGTAGGTGTTTCCCCTATTTTGTCAGCTTTTATGTTTTCTGATATGTTTCTTACTCTCTAGAGGTTACATTGGCTGAGTTTATGAAGGGCCCGTTATTGGAGTGTCAGCCCAAGTTGTCTGTTATTTCTGCAAAGCTGCTTGCTGGGAAAACTGTGGAGCCTGAGTTTGAGAAGGAGGTTGCTGCTGATGCTACCCCTTCAAAAAAGAGGAAGGCTCCCTCTAAGGCTTCATCTAAGGTTCCAAAAGAAAAGGCGAAGCCCCAGTCCATCTTTGATATGATGCTACTAGGTGATCTGCAACCTTCAGAAATGAATATGAGTAAGTATTTTTGGTGACATTCTTATTTTCATGGCACATGTCTTCATTGTTTTTCCTGTTATTGCAGATGTCCCTGATCCTGAAGTGGTAGAGGATATCCTTCTTTGTTTTGTTCCCGATGATTGGGTTCGGGAATTGGTGGCGTTGGATGCTGGAAATCTTCATGCCTCTTATGATCAACTGATGTATATGAGCATTATTGTTGGAACAGTTGTGAATGCTCAATATCGGCTTCTGGTTCAGCGGTATGCAGACATGGAGGGACAGTTGGCTTCTGTCTGCGAGTTGTGCAATGGCGAGGAATTTTTAATTTCTCTCCTACAGAATGAACTTCTTCGTCTTAAGAGGCAGATGGCTGAGCAGAGAGAGCAGTGTGCTGAGTTTGCTAGGTGGCAGCAGAGTTCCCAGGCAAATGTTAATCAATTGGCATCTTTTTGTGAAACCAGTAAAAAGGTCGTTGATGATAAAGATGCCCCGATAGCTGAGCTTGAGGTTCAATTGCAGGAGGCGCATCAGAAGGCTGATGCTGCTGAGATAAAGTCCAGGAGGGTTATTTCAGAAGTCATCCCTTATGCTTGCACTGAGTTGATTAGAAGTGAGGAGGCTGGCATGCTATTGGCGGAGGTTGTGAATGCAAACCGTGCCCAGGAGAGGGCGTCTGTTCTGAGCCAATTAGCAAGAGATGGGCTGATTACCCTTGCACCGGACTTTGTTGACCAAACCTCGGAAAGAGTGTCAGAAGCTGAGGATGCCTTTGCTCGTGCGGAGTTCCCATTTTTCAGGGATATCTCTGCTGATGACTCTGCCTCCGTTGAAGATCTGCTGCAGAAGAAACCCCGTACCTCCTTGTGATTTCCAGGAAATACATTTTATTTGTCGGACTTTTATTGTATTTAAACAATTTATCCTTGTTTGTTATACTTTCTGCATTTTGATCATATTCTATCGGCGTGACGCCAAGACTTGTATCTTAAATGCTTGAGTTTGAACCGGGCTTACATCTTTGCTAAGATTTTGCCATGGTTTCGTTGGATTTAATGAGCGTCCCCTTACTCCAACTTTTAGTGTATATTTTGTTTTACTTGTACGTACTCATAATTATTTTGCAAAAGGTTGCGACCCTGTTCACTTTAATTTTGATTTAATTAAAGGCAGCTCAAGAATGATTACATATGTAAGATCTCTTTTTGCTTGCCTGTTAGTGATAGAATCGGCGGAGGTTGGTTGCATTCCATGGTCTTCCGACTGATTTGTCTTCCATGTCAACCAAATCGTACGCTCTGTTGCCATAAGCTTGGGCCACTTGTATGGTCCTTCCCATGTTTGGCTGAGCTTACCTCTGTTCTCTTCTTTGCTCTGACTATTGAGCCTTAGCACATAGTCTCCTGGTTTGAAGGTTAATTTCCGCACCCTTTTGTTATAGTAATTTTCTACTTTCTGTCTGTAGGATGCTGCTCTTATTGCTGCTATTTCCCTTTGCTCATCCAGGATATCTAAGTTTAGTCTAAGGTTCTCCTCGTTTTCTTCCGTCTCTAGGTTGGATACCCTGCATGTTGATACTTGGAGCTCCGTTGGCAAGACTGCTTCTGATCCATACACCAGGCTAAAGGGAGTCTCTTTTGTTCCCCTCTTCGGTGTGGTCCTGAGCCCCCAAAGAACCAATGGTATTTCGTCTACCCATCCTTCCGGGTGGGCCCCAACCTTTTTTCTATTCCTTTCACGAGGTCTCTATTTGTTACTTCGACCATTCCGTTACCCTGTGGGTGGTATACGGATGTGAAGTTCTGCTGGATTTTTAGCCAGTTGCAGAATTCGGGGAAGCTGCCCTCCGAGAATTGTTTCCCATTGTCAGAGATGATTATATGTGGTACTCCGAATCTACACACAATGTGTTCGAAGACGAACTTTTCGATGTTCTTCCCCGTTATCTCTGTCAATGGTTTTGCCTCTACCCATTTGGTGAAATAATCTATTGCAACGACCAAAAATTTATGTCCTGATGCTGCCAATGGGAGTGGCCCGACTATGTCGATCCCCCACTGCGCGAATGGCCACGCTGAGATGACGGAGGTCATATCCTGTTTTGGCATTCTGCTAACATTTGCATGGAGCTGGCAATTTACTCATACTTGTAGTGTTGCTGAAGCGTCCTGATGCATTGTTGGCCAGTAATATCCAAGTCTTAGTATTTTTGCTACTACTGACTTTGGGCCAGCATGGTGTCCGCAGATTCCTCCGTGCATCTCGGTGATAATTGTATTGGCTTCGTTTGGCCCCACACATCTTAACCATGGCGTTAGGAAGGCCTTTTTGTATAATATCCCATCCATGATTTTGAATTGTATTGCCTTAATTCGTATTTTCCTGGCCTCATTTTTATCTTCCGGCAGGAGTCCACTTATTAAGTACTCTCTGATGGGTCTCATCCAGTTGTTGGAGTCTTCTTTTGTTATGTCCAACACTTCTTTTTCACTTATTGACCTGTCTTTGAGTACTTCAATCAAGACGTCCTTTGCTAGGTGGGAGAAGGTGAGGGATGCCAATTTGCTTAGTGCATCCGCTTTTTGGTTTTGGTTTCTCCTTATGTGTTCTATTTCAAATGATCCGAAGCAGTTTATAAGTTCATGGAATTTCTCCAGGTATTGTTTAATTGTTGGTTACTTTGCTTCGAATTCCCCTTGAACTTGTTTTGCCACTAGCTGGGAATCTACGTATGAGTGAATGTGGCGAACCTTCATTTCTTTTGCTATGTGGAGCCCTGCTAGCAGTGCTTCGTATTCTGCTTCATTATTTGTGGTTTTGAATTCGAATCTTAGGGCATATGTATATTCTTTCTTGTCAGGCCCTATCAGCATCAGTCCAGCTCCGGGGCCGCTTTTGCTTGAGGCCCCGTCTGTATATAGCTGCCATTCATCATGGTCTTGATCCTCAGTGATGGTCAGTGTGCTTGAGTAACTTGTAGCTCCGGTTTCTTTGTTATGCTGTGTTTCTGCAATGAAGTCCGCTAGCACCTATCCTTTTACTGAACTTCGTGCTCTGAATTCAATGTCATGTTCTCCGAGCTCGATGGCCCACTTAGTCATTCTTCCTGATTTCTCCGGTTTTAGTAACACCTGTTTGATTGGTTTGTCCGTTAGGACGACTATGTTGTAAGCTTGAAAATACCTTCGCAGTCTTCTGGCGGTGTGAACTAATGCCAGGACTAGTTTTTCAAGCTCCGGGTACCGCGTTTCTGCTCCCTGCAGTATTCTGCTAACGAAGTAGATCGGTATTTGCTTCTTATCTCTTTCCGCTAATAGTACGGAGCTCACGCATTCCGCAGATGACGCTATATATATGTATAGCGTCTCTCCTGCTATAGGGGATGTCAAGGTTGGTAGCTCCGCAATATATTTCTTAATTTGTTCGAAAGCTTCGTCGGCTTCAACTGTCCATTTGAAGGTCTTCTTGTCGATGCACCCTTTAAGCGTTTTGAAGAACGGAAGTTGCTTTTCTGCTACTCTAGACAAAAATCTGCTCAGCGCTGCCAACTTCCCATTCAGGCTCTATACTTCTTTTATGGAGGTTGGTGGGAGCATTTGCGAGAGTTTGTTTACTTTGGACGAGTTTGCCTGTATCCCCTTCTTTGTAATATAGTATCCAAGGAACTTTCCTTCTTCTACTCCGAATGAACACTTCTTCGGGTTCAGTTTCATGTTAATGCTTCTTAGTGTGTTAAAGGTTTCCTGTATGTCCGACAACAGGTCATCCTCACTCCTACTCTTGATGACCATATCGTCGACGTAGGCTTCCAAGTTTCTTCCTAGTTGGTGTTGGAAAGCCTTATCGACCAATCGTTGATACGTGGCTCCTGCATTCTTTAAACCGAATGGCATCTTTGTGTAGCAATATATTCCCTTACTGGTATAGAACGATGTCTTTTCTTCATCACCTTTGGCCATCTGTATCTGATGGTATCCTTTATACGCGTCCAAGAAGCACTTTAGTCTGAAGTCCACTACAGATTTGACCTTCCAGTCGATCTCTGGCAGGGGGTAGCAGACTTTTGGCGTAGCTTTGTTTATGTTTGTGAAGTCTACGCACATTCGCCACCCCCCGTCACTTTTCTTTACCATGACCGGGTTGGCTACCCATGTTGGGTATACTGACTCTTTTACTATTCCTGCTTTCAAAAGTTCGTCTACTTCTTTAAGTGCAACCCGATCTCTTTCTGCCGCCAAGGATCTCTTTTTATGGTGGATCGGGGTCAAGTGTTTGTGTACATTCAGCCTGTGCTCCGTTGTGAATTCTTTGCCCTGTATTGATATCTTTCGTGGGACTCCTGTCATATCAGAGTATTCCCATGCGAAGACATCCATGTTTTCTTCTAATAGCTTTCGGAGCTTCAGCTTCAATTCCTTTGGTAATTGTTTCCTTACTACGACCAACTGCTCCGGGAATGCTGGGTTTATCGCGATCCCTTCTTTTTTGTCTTGCTCCACTGTTGCTGGGATTGTAACTTTCGTTTCTTCCTTGGCTCTTTTTATGCCATGGACATGTCTCCCAGCGTCACGTTTGGATTCTATCGTCCCTACCCCTTCTGGGGTCAGGAACTTGACCATTGAATGGATTGTTGATGCGACGATTCCCAGCTTCCTCATGGCGGGTCTGCCTAATAGCATGTTGTAGGGGGAGAGTGACCTTACTATAACGAAATCGAGCTCCTCTGTTCTGACAGTGGGCGGTTGTCCGATCTCGACAGCCAGGTTTATCTCTCCTATCGGCCAGATCCGCTCTCCTGCGAATCCTATTAATGGTGTCTTGGCAGAAGTTATCAGGCTCCTTATCTGATCGGGGAGTTGCAAAAAGCAATGTTCATAAAGAACGTCGCATTCGCTACCCCCATCGATATACACCCTGTGAACCAAGATGTTGCAGACGGTAACTTGTATTACCAGCGGGTCCTCTGAGAACATGCTGGTTTCCTTAGAGTCAAAAACTATATCTTTTGCTGCAATACTATCTTCTACACTTTTCCTTTTAGTCCCTTTCTCAGAAAGACTCCGGGGTGACCTATAGCCACCGCCCCTTGTCTCTCCCGTTCCGGGATTGAGGTCGGCCATTTTACTTTTTGATCAAGGGTAGGCTCGGTAGTTGCTTGGTTCCACGGATGGCGCCAATTTGTTTGATCCAAGAATCGTTCAATGGCTCCGACCTGGGGGTTTATGGATGATTTGAGTGTTTTAATAGGCGATTTCCTTCCGGTCAAAGGGCGAGGAGGCCGCTTTACGCCTTAGTATATAGGTTTTTCTTTAAGAGGTGAATGAATCCTCTTGGATGTAGAGTTGTCCCTATATATAGGGGTTAGGAAACTTGGAGAGGAGGAAAAGGAGTTACGGTCAATCTTTTCATCTTCTATGGATATCTCCTATCTTTTAAGAAGATTTGTGATGATCTTGTGTCCGAGGTATTCGAGTATTTGATATATCTTTCCTTTATAGGAGATTTAGATAGATACGGAAGGTTCCGGACATATCCGGAGCTTTGAGATGATTCTGGTTACGGAGGTCTTTTCCTGCGAAGGCTGTTGCTCCGTACCTGTTAAGCGAGTATTATTACGAAATACGGAGGTCCTCTGATATCGGAGGTAAAGCTCCGTACACGGTATATCATTAGTAAACAACTAAAACATAAGGAATGCTTAGTGAATAAACTTGCATACAAATATATATATATACGAAGGAGGGCAAAAACACAAAAGACTATCGCATGTAGCCAATGGTACCGTCATACCATCACTTGCATACTTACTTTTGCGCTAACAAACACATACATGGATCCATATACGCTAAACAATAATCAAAGAGGTTCTTAGGCCTCATCTCAATACAACTAGAGGTTCTTAGGCCTCATCTCAATACAACTATGGGGTTCTTAGGCCCGACCTCAAAACAACTAGAGGTTCTTAGGCCTCATCTCAATACAACTAGAGGTTCTTAGGCCTCATCTCAATACAACTAGAGGTTCTTAGGCCTCATCTCAATACAACTAGAGGTTCTTAGGCCTCATCTCAATACAACTAGAGGTTCTTAGGCCTCATCTCAATACAACTAGAGGTTCTTAGGCCTCATCTCAATACAACTAGAGGTTCTTAGGCCTCATCTCAATACAACTAGAGGTTCTTAGGCCTCATCTCAATACAACTAGAGGTTCTTAGGCCTCATCTCAATACAACTAGAGTTCTTAGGCCTCATCTCAATACAACTAGAGGTTCTTAGGCCTCATCTCAATACAACTAGAGGTTCTTAGGCCTCATCTCAATACAACTAGAGTTCTTAGGCCTCATCTCAATACAACTAGAGGTTCTTAGGCCTCATCTCAATACAACAGAGGTTCTTAGGCCTCATCTCAATACAACTAGAGTTCTTAGGCCTCATCTCAATACAACAGAGGTTCTTAGGCCTCATCTCAATACAACTAGAGGTTCTTAGGCCTCATCTCAATACAACTAGAGGTTCTTAGGCCTCATCTCAATACAACTAGAGGTTCTTAGGCCTCATCTCAATACAACAGAGTTCTTAGGCCTCATCTCAATACAACTAGAGGTTCTTAGGCCTCATCTCAATACAACAGAGTTCTTAGGCCTCATCTCAATACAACTAGAGGTTCTTAGGCCTCATCTCAATACAACAGAGGTTCTTAGGCCTCATCTCAATACAACTAGAGGTTCTTAGGCCTCATCTCAATACAACTAGAGGTTCTTAGGCCTCATCTCAATACAACTAGAGGTTCTTAGGCCTCATCTCAATACAACTAGAGGTTCTTAGGCCTCATCTCAATACAACTAGAGGTTCTTAGGCCTCATCTCAATACAACTAGAGGTTCTTAGGCCTCATCTCAATACAACTAGAGGTTCTTAGGCCTCATCTCAATACAACTAGAGTTCTTAGGCCTCATCTCAATACAACTAGAGGTTCTTAGGCCTCATCTCAATACAACTAGAGGTTCTTAGGCCTCATCTCAATACAACTAGAGTTCTTAGGCCTCATCTCAATACAACTAGAGGTTCTTAGGCCTCATCTCAATACAACTAGAGGTTCTTAGGCCTCATCTCAATACAACTAGAGGTTCTTAGGCCTCATCTCAATACAACTAGAGGTTCTTAGGCCTCATCTCAATACAACTAGAGGTTCTTAGGCCTCATCTCAATACAACTAGAGGTTCTTAGGCCTCATCTCAATACAACTAGAGGTTCTTAGGCCTCATCTCAATACAACTAGAGGTTCTTAGGCCTCATCTCAATACAACTAGAGGTTCTTAGGCCTCATCTCAATACAACTAGAGTTCTTAGGCCTCATCTCAATACAACTAGAGGTTCTTAGGCCTCATCTCAATACAACTAGAGGTTCTTAGGCCTCATCTCAATACAACTAGAGGTTCTTAGGCCTCATCTCAATACAACTAGAGGTTCTTAGGCCTCATCTCAATACAACTAGAGTTCTTAGGCCTCATCTCAATACAACTAGAGGTTCTTAGGCCTCATCTCAATACAACAGAGTTCTTAGGCCTCATCTCAATACAACTAGAGGTTCTTAGGCCTCATCTCAATACAACTAGAGGTTCTTAGGCCTCATCTCAATACAACTAGAGGTTCTTAGGCCTCATCTCAATACAACAGAGGTTCTTAGGCCTCATCTCAATACAACTAGAGGTTCTTAGGCCTCATCTCAATACAACTATGGGAGTTCTTAGGCCCATCTCAATACAAATTGGATTTCCCATGAACCATAATTCTTAAAAATAATCAAAGCTATGTTAAGAGTATCATTACCTTAAGGAATCAAGGAACTAATTCAAGACTTTGATTCACAAATTCTTCTTCCCCCTTTTCTCTCTTGAATTTCGGCCCACAAACATACACAAACAAACCCTCACTTTTGAATTTTATGAGATAATGGAAGATTATTATTATTGTTCTTGTTGAAGGATTCTTTGATTGAATTAGAAATTAGGGTTAAGGTTTGTTAGTATGAGAATTAAGAAGAACTTTGTAGAAGAAGAATGGTGGAGGGAAGATGAGTCATAAGAAGAAATTGGCTGGCACTTATTATGAGTGCCACACCCTTTTTCCTTTTTGAGGGGTATTATACCCGCTATCCGTTAAAGTTCCAACTAAATTAACCCCATGTCTAAAAATTAAATTCTAGGAAATTATTTTAATGTCAAAACTACAAAAAAAAGTTAATTTATTTATTATAAAATCTTGGGGTGTTGCATTTTGATAATACGGTAAAGCCCCGTGTTGTTAACATCGAAAGAAAGAAATAAAGAAAGAAAGAAACTGCTCACTGTCGCCTTCTGCGGGTTTTGAGCCCCAATACCTCGACGGTGTATGGGAGTGGTTAAGATGTAGGCAGACCTTACCTCTACCAAGGTAGAGAGGCTGCTTCCAGTTTCTACATAAATAGTAGACTAGGACCTCCGGCCTTTGCATGGGATGAGGATCGGACCCATGACCTCTGTTTTCAGAGGCCAAGGTGTTAACCACTGATCCAAACCACACTGCTTATGTTGTTAACATCGAGTATATACTTATATTACTTGAATATGTGAAACACCAACCAATTGTATAATATACTACCTTTATTTTGAAAATATTTTTCTTACAAGGCCTATAAGAACTCTTAATATTTTTTTTTAAACCTTATATAACCATTTGTTCACATATGAAAGAAAATGTGAATAAATTCATTCACAAGTTCATAAAGGTTATTTTTAAAGTTTTAAAAAAACTTCATATACAACATACATTTTAAAGTCACATGTGAATGGATTTTATAAACATGTAATCCAATATATAATTTAGGAATTTTCACGGTTTTTGGAGAAAAAAAATTATAGATGTATATACATATAAAAATTTACATCGTCATTTTCATTTATAAATATCTTAACAATGATAAACATATTTTTTATGATATTCATACTAGTTTTTTTTAATACATTTATCATTATGTACAATATACGCAACAAATTGTATAAATAGGTATTGCAAAGTTGTGGTAAAAGAATTAAAACAAATGGTACTTATATTAGTCCCCTTAAAACATATACATGGGTTTAATGTACTAGATGCATTGTTGGTTTCTTACAGGTTTTGGGTCCGATTTTATTGAGTGATAAACTCGTGGGTTTTCCCCCAAGTTATTTGTAACGGCTCATGAGCTACATCTCGAAGTCTAGCTTACGTGCAAGACTTCACTATTGTTTGGTAAGGTGTCTACTAAGTTGAATAGTACCAATTGACTGTTAAAAAAAAATATACATGTGGGTTAGATAATCTATAAATCAATGGTCGGTGAAACCGGATAATGAAGTTTGTGAATTACGTAGTGCACTAGTGAACCCAAAATGTAACCAAATTGGAATTTAACTAGCACGGTACCCGCGTAATACGACAGTGTTCGTAAAGGCGACGGTGACGGTGTGGTGGTGGGGGACAACTGTTGGTGGTAGAGGCGGCGTCGAGTGGTGTTGATAATTGATGTAAAAGATTAATGGAAATATTTTAAAAGATTAATGACTGATAGTGTTATATAACCATTAACGTTATGTTCTTGAGTTTGATTTAGGATGGAAAGGAAATGATAGATTTTAAAATATATTGTGTTCTTGAGTTTTTTTTTAACAAAGGAATAAAAAGAAAAATCTAGTAGATTTTAATGTAAAAATTATCATCCCACTTTTGGGGTGATTATAAAGGAAGAAAACTTATCTTTTTCTTTTCTATTCACTCATCTTCTTTTCTGTTCATTTATTTTATAAAGTAACTCGAGAACACAATATAAGAGTATTTTAGACATTTTTCAATGTAATTTTCAATATGGAGTATTTTTTTTTATTAGATAGTATAGATTTACATAACACCCTAAGCAAGTACATATGGCAGATTAAGTAATTAAGTCAAAAATTTTACCATCTATAGTTAGTGATTTACAAAACCTTGTTCCTACCAAATAAGGCCCATATATATAGTTCAACCTTTATCTTTTTTATGTATATCTTAGAGATAATAATATATATGCATACTCTCATGTCAACGACCCCCACCCCGGCCTATTTGCAATCCAATTTGAATCTACTATACCCTAATTAACCCTACCCCGCAAATCCTTTTCTCGATCCGAGTTATATACATGGAAACCAAAAACCCTAAACATAACAAGCAAAAGATATATACACAAATTTAGAGATGAACCATCAGTTTAATTAAAACCTAGATATATATTATCAAGCTACCTCCCACTTTAAATCTTTTTAGGGTTGATATCTTAGCTCAGAATTGAACTTGATCTTGCTAGCTGTTCATCTTTGAATCTTCTAGCTAGAGCGCTAATTTGATTTCCACTCTGAACAAGTAAAAACCCGAGATGGATCCGACTGCAGCAACCGCACACGGCCACTCTCTTCCACCTCCGTTTCATACACGAAACTTCAATTTGCATCAATTCCAACAACAAAATTCTGAAGATGAACAAAGCGGGACAAGCGGTCTTAACATGGGCGGCCACAAAAGAGAACGCGAAGAGAACAACAACGACGATATGTTGAATAACAGCGGCGGTGGTGGCAGCAGTGAAGGCAAAGATGGTGAGATGGGAAGAAGACCCCGCGGACGTCCATCAGGTTCTAAAAACAAGCCTAAACCACCTATTATAATCACTAGGGACAGCGCCAATGCACTCCGAACTCATGTCATGGAGGTTTCGGATGGATGTGATGTCATGGACAGTATTAGCACCTTTGCACGCCGCAGGCAACGCGGTGTTTGTATCATAAGTGGGACGGGTACGGTCACAAATGTCACACTCCGGCAACCTGCTTCCCCCGGGGCAGTTGTGACATTACACGGACGATTTGAAATTCTTTCGTTAGCAGGTTCTTTCTTACCACCACCAGCACCACCTGCGGCTACTGGGTTGACCATTTATTTAGCTGGTGGTCAAGGGCAGGTGGTTGGTGGTAGTGTGGTGGGAGCACTACTGGCTGCGGGGCCAGTAGTTATCATGGCCGCGTCATTTAGCAACGCGGCCTATGAAAGACTCCCACTGGAGGACGAAGAAAGTACTTTACCAATGCAAGGAGGTGGATCGCTTGGATCTCCTGGAGCGATCACACCCCCACCACCGGGGTCTCAACAACAACAACAATTGATGTCTGATCCGTCGCTCTTTCAAGGCATGCCACCAAATCTTCTCAACACAATTCAAATACCAAATGATGCTTATTGGGGTAATAATGGAAGTGGTCGTCCCTCGTTCTAAGATGCCCACACACGTAATATTATCTATGTGTAAGTCTAACAGCTACATGTTATTGAGAAAACTGTCGATCGATCAGGTCTTAATTCTTTAATTCCCTCTTTTGTTTTTAATTTATGTCAACTCCTTAGTTTGGTTCTTATTATAATTTTATCAGGTTTTCTAGGGCTTTTTGGTTAATTTGTTTGATGTTGAGATGACATACATATGCTTGTATTGATTTGTATTGTAAGAGCTTTAATTAATTTTAAGACTTTGTGATTCAATATATTCTTATATATTGACCGACTATTTGGGCTAGCTTGTTCTAACATCAAGTAATCATCATATATGAATCACTTTGTTTAATTGGACCAACATAGTTGATTAATTTGTGCATAATATATATTTGTATGGATCCATAATCGCACTTATATAGTTGATATTGCAGAATTAAACCTCCATATTAATGGCTCACAGTACATCGAAGAATTAAACCTCCAGATCCATATTCCATATGTATGATATCTGGTACATGTTGTATAGAAGAATGACAAAACCTCCAAACAAAATTATTAAGAAATAGAATTAAAAAAAAAATATATATGCAGGTGACATTGATAACAATGTAAACCTTTAAATAATGGAGAAATGATCCGACTTGTACGTTAGCAATACTATACGCAGTTTGCATATTGCGCAACATAAAATTACTCAGTTGTATGTTATCAGTATGCAAATTGCGGACGATTTGTTTGCATGGATCATTTCTTCTTAAATAATACAGTATAAACAAAGATGTTTGTTAGTGTTATATATATAGTTCAACATTTTATCTTTGCTTAATTTATATGCTCGAGCCATTTGAATGGTACGACTGGGTTGTATGTGTGTCTGTACTTCTCAGAGGTAGATCTGTATAGTATACCATTCGTATTTATTTAACTATATACCATCAATACATATATACTTTGACTATTTTGTCTTTACATCGAAGAGAAGGTATGTGTTTTATTAGTGGTATTATAGCTAAAATAAGATTTGCAATTTAAAAGCACAAACAATCATGAGTGGCTGCCTTTTTGCTATAAAGATTAAAAAAACTTGAGTAACTACCAGTTTAATGTCTGGGTTGGTTGGGTTATTTTTGGAAAGAGAGATCAGATGCTTTGTTATGAAGCTATTAATATTCACAAAAACACAACATTTTTTGTTTTCTTCATTTATTAACGACTCTTATCTGTCTGGTATAGTACAGCTAATGTTCTTCTTTTATCCATTATGTTGTGTAATCTATACTTATTTCTGGCCTTGTAAAACCAAAAGCGAATAATTATGTGTTGATCATATAAAGAATAGATGATGAGATACATAATTAAATTCATTTAAATCTATTATATATTACTCTATTTTTTAATCAATAAACAAAGAGTTGTATGTTTATCGAAGATTCAAATTGTTTTATATATCTAGTTTTGTGGCTGTCCAAATCTAGTACTCCACTCAAAACAACTACTTTTACAACAAAGAAATGGTTTTTAGAATGATAATTACGACACCCAGCAAAATTCAATTTAATTAGAAAATAAAAGTTCCATTCTTTATTATACAATTAATACCTACAACTTATACTCGATTTGCTGACCCAATTAAAAGAAAACAGAACAATGTAAGTTGATATGTTAACTTAACAAGATAAGATTATGAGGATATATATAACTATTTGTTTAAGACAATCAGAAATCCAAGTTTTCATGCATTTAATAAAACTTGATTAACCCAATGTAAAAATATGCATATAGTTATATATAAATCAGTGATGCACACACACATATGTGGGTTAAGTGGGTATCAACTGCACGAGGGACAACTGTATTGTGGCTCGTAGTGTGATTCCTAGAAGTAAGTTCAATTCTAATTTATAATTTCTTGGAATTCACATATATAATCCTCTTAATAAAATACTAGTATTAGTGTCTAGCAGTATAGTATTAGATCATACAGGCTCAGTTGTAGTAGCTAGCAAAATGGTGGAAAGTTTCTTAGATCGATACTTAGCTAGTTTATTGAATCTTTAATTGTTAATTTGTAGATTTGGTTTGCTTAATCTCGAATGCTAACTACTAATTCGTTGTTAAAAAAAAAAATAGTATCTCTTGATGTCAAGGTGTATGAAAGAAAACCACGAGTAGTGATAATCCGGTTCTATTTGGGTTTTCATGAGCCTGCGTTTACGGAAACCAGAAGGTCAAGCTCACGTAAGCTACGTGTCAAACATACCCTACGTGCACTACGCAATATGTAAAATGGAATAAGGTACACAGATGGTTGGTTTAGTATGTGAGGGGTTGGACTAAAAAAGTTAAACTTGTCGAGGCAAGATAATCGAGCCAACTTATGATAATAGGCAGAGGAAAAAACAGAGAGTTTTAATTAAGCCTAGTACAATAGTTCCTTTTTTGAAAAAATGCAGACAAATTAAATTTTTATTACCTTAAAAAAACACCCAAAAAAGCGTGCATACCAACAACAAAATTATATATGCAGATCCTTAAGAGACATAAAATGCGAAAACTTGCAGGGTGTAAAAAATGGGGTCAAATATATAACATATTACTATTACTATTACTATTAAAGATGTAACAGGACCAACAGCAAACAAAATTCTACACAGAAGCAATACACATGATTTCAACACTTGAAACTTGGAAGGAACACATGGTAAAATCGATCGTCCATGCCTCCCTCCCACATTGATGGCACACTCAGAAAAGTCGAAATGGAAAAGGACGAAACACGGTGACCATGCCCAAAATTTTCACACCCCTGGGACCATTGATCTGATCGAATCTCCATGTGAAACACAGAAGCCTAAATTGTAATTTGATATAAACCATGAGTTCGCCAGCATGAAAAAAAGAGCAGCTAACCGGTACGCATGTAAAGAATCTTTCCTACTCATTATTCCATGGCACCAATCAGCTTTTCTATTATCTATCTTTAGCTGAAATCCAAATGGTCTTCAAGCAGGACCACGTACATACAATCACACCAAATTAACTTCTTATATTGGAAATAAAAGAACCCACACTTCAAAAAAATTTGTACAAATAACGCTCAACCATCCATTGTAATTAAACTATTAAACCTTGTTAACATTCGCCAATATATCTTTGTTCATATATAGCGGTTGATATTGACTATTTAGAGGCAGCAACGGATAAATGGCTAACACCCCTCACGCGGATGCGCCGACGCCGGTTCGACTCCTGGAAAGGCCCTAAACGGTTTGCTCCCCATGTGTTATATGGTATAGCATTGCTAAGACTCACCACATTTGCATGTGTCAAGATTTGAACCTGAGACCCCCAGGAGAAAACCACATTGTAGAAAACTCCCTGACCACTGGGCTAACACCCCAATGGCATCAGACTAAGATAGTTGATGGACAATATTAATCAAATGTGCATATCATGGAAAATGCATTTTGTAAGATAATTAGGCCTGTGAAAATACTTCTATGCAACAAAATTTCTAACATGAATGCCTGGAAGTTTTCATATTAATGATAAACACAAGCTTGTCAAGGTAAAATACCAATTAAATTAGCAGAATCTATACGTAAAAACTTGCCTCGCTTGTAGAACATATAAATTAAAGTAGAAATATATTTAGACGCATATCATATGAAAAACTCTTCTCCAGCTCCAGCTATTTTATATGATTTCCAAATTCCAACTATATGTGTTGATTGGGCCTGGCCCAAAAGGTTATGGGTTCTACTATAAAAGATTTTGTCTCCCATCTTGAAAAAGCCCTTTGATCATAAATCCTAGTTTTAATTATATAGAATACATTTATACATTTATAAAAAGTTTATGTTTTCTTTAGTTGACAAGGCTTCGACTACTGGATTAAGGTGTAGTCTCTATGGTTTATCAAAAGACAAAAGTTATTTAAACTCTAGGTTTCATACAACGTACCAGATTTGACATAGTCACAAAAGTCGTTTAATTTTGCAAGTTATCTTTCTGATTTTGTTTGACAAAATTATGACATGAATATCTGGGTGGAAGTACCGTTCAGGTTGACCTGATCGAACACATGAAGAATATATATAGTATATAATTTCATCACGTCAAGAAGTTGAAATTTAACATCTTAACATGTTAACAGTTAAAACACTCCCGTGAATCCTGAATAATGACTCATGTTACCTCATTATTATATATTTATCTATAACAATTAATTTAAATCACTAGTGCTACAGTAATGTCTACACTAATTAGGGGTGAGCAAAACCAAACCATAAACCACAAAAACCATAAAAAACCGAAAAAACCAAACCACAAAACCGCCCCATAATGAAAAACCAATTTTATGGTTCTTGTATTTAGAAAAACCAAATTAATGGTTTGGATCTTGGATGCATATAAAAAACCAAACAAAAAAACCAAACCGAACCGCATTATATATTATCAATAAAATTAAATTAAATTTTAATATTAGTTTAATTAATATATATATCTTTATTTGTAGATGTTAATAATTTAATGAGCCAGTCCATTTTACTTTCGTATTGCTCAAGATACTGTATACCCTAGCCTTTCATATTACTACGTATATATATTGTATACCCTAGCCGTAAGTTTTCTCAAAATCAACATTTGATAGTTCTTTTTTATTATTATTATTTAAGCATTTGAATTTTGTTATGGATCATTGAAGTAGACTTTGAGTTTTTTGGTATTAATATTTGCATGAATAAAACATGTAGTTGATATCTTCCTTTTTAATTTTTAGTTGATCCGGTGTTTAAAAAAAACCAAACCCCACCCATTTGAAACTAAAAAAACCAAAAACCAAATCCCAATTTGAAACCAAAAAAACCAAACCCACCCATTTGAAACCAAAAAAAAAAAAACAAATCCCACCCATTTGAAACCAAAAAAACCAAATCCCACCCATTTGAAACCAAAAAAACCAAAAACCAATCCGAAAAACCAAAAAACCAAACCGCTATAAACCATTTACAAATGGTTTGAAATTTGAAAACCCAACATGATGGTTTGGTGTTTGGTTTTAACTAAAAACCGCACCAAACCACACCATACTCACCCCTAACACTAATTTCCTTGTGGGCTTAACTTGGCCTACTTCTAAGAAATTTGGCCCATCATGCTCTCTATTAAACACATCACACAACCTCTTATTGGTTACATAAAAATCTTTTGAATTTATATTTTACACCTTTTCTTTAAATATTTTACAATACTTATCTAATTATTCAATTTCAACAATGTACACATAATAATGCATGATGTATCACACATCAATGCTCCACAACTTTCAACTTTCATTTTCATCTCTCTTCTCAAATCTCAACCACTCATTTATTCTCTCTCATACATAAATCATTTTATTCCTCTAATTCATTCAAAATCTTTTATCTCAAAAACCGTATATCGATAAATTATAAAAATTATATGGGTGTTCTTAAAATTTCATATTCTTTTATTAGAGATGTCATTCGATATACTTTCGACGAATTTTTAAATCCGAGGGCGGAGCCCGTACGGCTAAGACATTTGGCTATCACACTCTATGGCCTATCACACTTTATGACCTATCACCCCCACCATCTCACTGCCGCAACGCACGGATACTTACTCTCGTCTAATTAAAACTTTACAATTCCAACTTTTTATTTGATGTTCACACATTTATTTAATATTATATCTATTTAGTTTCCTACCAACTAATAGTCGTTATAGTAATTAATTATATATTTTAAGTTCTAAATATGGCTTAAAGGTGTGACATAATCTAGTTATATAAACATGTCAAAGGAACTGACCTTTTTAATTTTGGCAAAATGTTAATAACCTGTGACTTTTTGAAGGTTAAATCCACCATGAGCTACCAAATCCGACCCGATTCACTAGTGACACAACACCTTGGATTAGTTCATTATACCATTTCAACGAAGTTGGACACGCAATATTAAATCATTGATTTGCCACTGTTGTTGGGCCGCGCAAAGTCGAGGATAGATCGAAGGTGACATGATAATAAGAGTGTGAGGCTTGTGACAGAGAGATGAGTGGGAGGCCGATATGTGACCTCTAAAGAATTTAGGGGGGGAAATTTAATCTTGAAGACGAGTTGCTGCTTGGCCTTTTGGAAAATCAAATTAAACGGGTTGACGAGTTACTGAGTTGAAAATGAGTTGGCATATCAAATATAACCTGAATTAAATGTAACCGAACTTGCAAAGCACCACCATGAATATCTAAATGTGTGGTATAAAATAGTAATCATTGTTATATTTTAATTTTCGTGCAAGATATAAAAATCACTTATGCCGTCGTGTACAAAGTAAAAAAGAGGGATGCAAAAGAAAGAAAAACGGTACAAAGACACATGCACCGCACTCAAATCACATGTTGAAATTATCATATGTTATGATCATGGAATAATGGTTATTTCAATGGTGGTAGTGATAATATTGATGGCATTTCATGAATACTACAACATGCAATCAATTCCGCTATGCCCATCGAGTATATTTTTGACATGAATACCTACAATGGCCATTATTAAAGACGTATGATATCTACCCGTAGGAACCAAGTACTAACACATACAATCATAAATCATTCTATATATTGTGAAAATTTTGTTCATTCGTAGTATACCAACGAGATTTAGTCTCGGGAGGTTAATCACATTTTTTAATAAAATTATTAAATAAATACAAATAAAAAAAACTTATAAATTCAAATTTAAAACATAAAAAAAAAACTGTAATTTAAATATAAAATATGTAAATAAAGTCAATATAAAATATTGATTCTGAAATAATATATACTTTATTTTATCTTTATAATAGTTCTTTGTAGATGAAATTTGTTTAAATATTTTATTGATCTTCCATCTTTGATGCATATTAACATTTTGCAACATATAATTGTTTGTGTGTCATATACTTAATTAGTCAACTTATGTATATTTAAACAATTGATATACAAACTGTTATTATTATTTAAAGTTAGAATATATTGTATGTTTGGAATTTGATATTAAAAAAACACAAACATGTTCAAATAATATAAATATCATATGCGTATTTTAGTTTTGCATGTAATAAATTAAACTTTTATGCGGTTGATGGATTACAGATGTTTTAGTTTTCTGTGTGACAAATAAACCCCCTTTGGTCTCTATTATCATGTAATACGACATGTTCAAAAATAAATAAATAAAAAATATATCTATATATGTTCAAAAAAAAATCAAGTAATACGATATCTTTCCAAAGAAAATACATGATTTCTAGCTTAAGGTATTCCAATTGATTAGCTAGTGTAATTTATTATGATGGAATACAGATGTTTTAATAATAACAATCGATGACTCTTAACAAAGCACATATGAGTTTTGTCGCATTTCTCAGGTTATTATTGCTATTATTCCTTCTTCCATTTATTTGTGACAGTCCATTAACATATCATTACTGGGGTCACTAAGGCTTCAATGTAAATAGTTTTCTTTTTTGTCATTCTACAAGAATGATAATTAAGGTTCAAAAGAAGTCAATTACGCTTTTAAGTTGTACAAGTCAAAATTTGATATTTTTAGTTATTGAATGCCGTCTTAATCTATCTTGTTTACCACCAAATCAAGCTCATAATATTGCATTGTTGGGGAAAAGAGTTGCGAGTCGATATCATCCTATCTGACATCGAGCTCCAAACACATCGAAAGTTGAGATATGTAGCAACATGATATCAATTATAAGTGTAACAATTTTAAAATAAATAGTTCAAATGTAAAACATCAAAGAGTTGAGATAAGGTTGAACAAGATATACCAAATGTAAGATTAATGTTCACAAAATGAAGTTTTTTAGGCCCGATAAATCCTAAAAGGACTCTAAGTAGCCAAACACCAAAAAGAAAATTTCAAAACAACAATGGATTTGAACAAACACATGAAAGCTTAGAATGAAAATAAGAGCTTTCCTTGTTCTTAGGCTTTCCCTTCTTGTCCAATAGAATATAATACTTTTTGGCTTCTTTCTCTTTTTAATCATGAACATCCCTCATCATCATTATCGTTATTGAAATTACCCCTCATCGCACAGACCCTCTCTCAAGTGATACATATAATATATATATATGTATGTGCTTGTGGCTTTGTGCATCATGGCTTGAGACCAAACCACCTATATATAAGGATCTAGCAACCCATTCAATACAAGGAGTTCTCAAAAGCTAAGTGAACATGTGTACTAGCAATAGTAAAGAATGCATGGCACCCCCTTCTCTCCATTTCCTGAACCAAAAGGCCAACTCAAAGCAACCTAAGTTTCGGGTTAGGGTTAGAGCTCATAGACTTAACAGGTAAATCTTATTGGTTATCCTTGTGCGTCTTTACGTTTATCGTTCGTGTATGATATGAAAGAATCTCGTTTAATTTTGGTTATATTTCTTCTGTATTAGGGCTAACAAGTTCATCGAAGAAAAGATGAAACGCGAGATGGAATTAAAGAACTTGAAGTTGTACATGGAGAACATGAGCATCTTGAAAGAGAATGAAAGGTTAAGAAACAAAGCCACCTTGCTCCATCAGGAAAGACTTGCGCTATTGTCCATGCTCGATGAGAAAAAACTCAAACTTTGATCATCTCTCGAGTTCCGTCTTTACGACATGGGCAACTTTCAGACTCTCAAAAAGTGGAGCAAAATCTAATCAATTTTCTTAATCAATATGGTGTAGTATCTTTTTACCATAATAGAAGAATGGTAGTACGACTTTGGATATGAGTTTATATTTATCTATGCATGTAAGGGGCGAGTCTCATGTTTTGCATTATGTATCATTAACGAATGGATTTTAGGGCCCTATGTTTAATCTATTCAAACACGTATAAATTATGTTGTTAAGTTATTGTACATTAATCTTAGCTGACCCTTGAAAATAAGAATAAATCGTCTATTGCAATACCTTATGTCCTTATTGTGTCTTAAATATGCTTAGCAAACTAATCTAATTAAAAGTGTTTTTATAATATCATGTTGTTTGATTCAGTATTATATTCCATAAGTGTATCTTAGTTTTTATATATTTTTATGAAGTTGACTTTTAAAAAAGCTAACTCTCGAGCCACTAATGGTTTTAGGATGGATTCGATCTCACCTTTCCAGTTTGGAATATGAAGCTTCTTTGCACGTGTGAAGATGCAAAAAGTATAACTTCAGCAAACAAGATTATAGATTTAATAAGACCAGCCTTTTAGCCGCACCTCTAATTAGCTTGTGTTAGTCTCATTACACGAGACCAGGGGGATTTAGCCTAGCACTATAAGTTGTGGGTGGAGTAGATATTAGGTGGTTTTAGGAGTAGATTTGACCGTTTTAAAACGACATTTTATCATACTCTTACTCCTAAATTATATGCATGTTTTGGATGAAATTCAAGACTCTCGAAAAACCCCTTATTAATCACTCTACAAATGCGAGAAGTGAGATTCGCACCCAGGTAAATCTTCTCAAAATTAAAGACTTTACTAATGGACCACCAATAGGATTATAGAAAGGCTTATGGCCTAGCACTATTCCTTATGTTGTTGATTCAAGCCTCATTATAAACAAAAGTGTGACTTGTATGGTGTGATGTAATGTAATATATGTCTTTCAGAAAAAATCTTTATATTTTGATAGAATGTTATAGCAATTATCGTGGTGATCCAGCAACCAAGAGGTCTTGGGTTCAAGTCACATTTGGGACAATGGGGTGTGAATGTTATTGTTTGAAAGATTAAATTACACTGTAAGAAAATCTTGTCAAGTAACATGAGGGTAACAATTGGTAAATATTGGTACAAAATATGTCTCTTGATTCATAGGTAGCTACAAGTATGGTTCTATGAGCAATTCTGGAGAATTCAAATAAAGATTGACCAAAAGGTCAAAACTAACTTTGACATATGGATCATAATATTATTAAATTCTTTCAATTTGGGGTCTAAAAGTAGTGCTGTTGGAATAAACATCCCAAAGCTTTGACCTAAGCCTATACTTTCATGGAAACCTGGAATCCAACTCTTGTACATTATTCTACAGGTCAACTCTCCCGTCGGTGTACATTTCCTAATGTCAACCACAACATCATGATATATATGTATGATTGTATGTTATTATTATCAAGTATTATCTTAAGTATGTTATCATATTATACTTTACTCATTATGCATGCTTAATATGAATATGTAATATACTAATATCTACATATGTAAAATTAATGTCCCTAAAACTAACTTTAATAAAAAAATTTCTGGCTATATTCTCATATTGTAATTGATTGGGAGAACAATAATGTTTGGGACTATGGGATAGAAATATTCAAAAGGACACTTATTGTAGAGCAAGTATATCCATCATGAGAAGCTAAAGTCGATCGTTATATGAGTGTCGTAAACAATTTTCATAGTGTCAATGATGTAAACAGTCCTTAAATATGAAGGCACTGCACCCATTATATAATAAGAAATAATATAATCTGTTGCTGCCGAGTAGTCTACCTAATCAGGTCATCTTACATGATTAGAGAGATATTTGGACCTCCTAATAGAGTAAGACTGTAAAATGCATGATAATGCTAAAATGAGTCGAGATATTTAATAGTGACCTTATTTTCTAAAATAGTAAACCGGTAAACAAAGAGGGATCCATGTTCAGGCTACTCGGGTACTTATAATCATAATTATACAAATGTTTAGAGGGCGTTTTATGCCATGTCAGTTGGATACAATTAGAATATCTAGAGCAAAGGGACTCACACATATTCGAACATCACAAAACTAGAGTGAGTCGTACTACTTTCCAAGAAAGAGGCAGTTCCACATCAGATAGTTAACCAAGCTGATGAAATCTGTTGCAAAGATAAATAAACATTGCCGCAGAATCAGATAAAATCTCCATTCAGTTGGTGTTAGCTAGAGGAATACTTTCCATAAAGGTAGTGATGTCCTTCGAGTTATGTGGTATACCAATGTATCCCAAGGCATGCTTCATCTTGTGGCTTGCCATAGGATAAAGGTTAAAAACAGAAGATAGGAATCCTGATATATCATGTTCATTCTTAAGACTCACGAGGACTCACACTGTTACTTATTTTTCTTATAGCTAGACATTAGGCAGGTGTGGAACAAGGTAAAGCTTCTTGCAAAGATGGAACCGGTATCCAGAGTATGGACCGGCATTGGTCACAATCTGCATCCATGATTCAAGAGGGAATTGGTTTCGAACATTAATGCCTGGTTAGTGTACGCTGCCACGGTGTATTGTGTTAGCAGGAACAAAACACATGCCCATTTAACAAGGGCACGGAGACTGTATAAGTGCTACAGAAAAAGATATAACTGGGGTAATGTGAATAAACTTCTAACTCTTACTCTTAACCTTCAAGTAACTCAGGGTTGCTGCTGAGATGTGGAAGCCATCAGATCTGTTATATAGTTATGATGTTAATCCAGATGTTAATCTGGCTGTCGTTTCGATCGTGTTTCACATCGTGGTCGAGTGTTTTCCATTCTAACGTCAAATTCAGAGCATGTTATAAACTTGTGTATCTAGGATGGTACAAGAATGTATCTTGGTCTAGTCAAGGGGATCACGGCCTGTCTCGAAGCTTATACTAAGTTTTCTGTGGGAGTCCCACTTACAATCTGTACAAATTAGACTATATGTTTTGACAAGCACTATGATTTTACTGCAGGTACAGCCCTCTTCCCTCTCCCCTTCCCTCAAAAAAGGTAAATAAATAAGAAAAAACTAGGTTGAGTCAACTTAAACCACCTTCAAGTAGTCTAGTGATAACATCCTGAGATCTTTGCAAAAGGTCTCAGGTTCGAATCGTAAGGTACAAGCTTGGAGGTGTCCAGATAAAGGTTCGGAAATGGTCACGGGATACCCCGGTTAGGCTGTTGAGTCAAAAAGACTCTTCTTCCCCGGGTAACCTAAATAGGAAAAACGTCATCCACTTGCAATTTAGTTTAACTTAAAAACCATCTTGTTACTTCGATATCAATGACTAGAAGTGGTAGTTATGCCTTGTTAACTTATGAATGGGTCGAATTGGATTGCATTCTATTTCTAGCTGGCCATACGGGTCGAATCATAAAATCTAACACATATTTCCTAAATCAACTTTGATCTCTGAATCCCCACATACAATGCTCTTACTTAACCAAAGGAACATTTACGGGTAAGATAAAAGTGTTAGAACCTTGGTTCAAACAACTTTCAAATTCCCTAAATGGCCCAGGACATAAATAAACACTTGTTTATAGCCTTCAAGACCTACGGGCCATCTAAGGGACTTACATGATTCAAAGTTTTTAATTTTCCAATCATTTTTCTCTTTCTTATGATAGACATCAGAAGTCAAAGCAAAAGCCTCGGGAACACAGTTCACAACATCAGTTTCGGTAAATACAGACAATGCGTTTTTAACTATAACTTTTATAAAGATTATACTTTCAACACTTTCTGACAATGGTAATAAGATTATTATCAATAGCAGCCACAAAAATAGAAGTTATCTGTGTTCTTTTCCTTTTTGCTACTCTACAAATGCAACTGAAGTTGAAGGCTAAATGGTCTAAAGATGAAAATAAGATTAAGAAGTATTTACCTTAAGGATTGAAATATGAAGATTCTGGAAGTGAATACAAATTCTTATGTACCAGTGGTGCGTTCTTGTGACGATTTATAGATTCTGTATGCGGCTATGCACATTGTAATATTGCCAATAACCGTCAATGCCCCTTGAATAGCAACCAGTATCTATATTTGAAGTTAAGTAAAAGTAAATGTTCAATGTCATTTCACATGAAAATACACAAACGACATATAAGATGCAATGTCAACAAGTTTAAAAAGTCGGTAAGAGATAGACTAGTCATTATCATAAACACAAAATTTTTTTGAGTTGGTTACTATTTTACGCTAAATATAAACGGGTAAACGGATGATAATTCTCTATTCAGATTACGTGGGAAGGGCGAGTCTTTTGACTCAATGTACGCGGCCTAACCGGGGTATCATTTGGCCGTTTCCAAGCCCTTCCCTAGCCACCTCCAATAATGTAACTAACAGGATTCAAGCTTGAGAACGCTTGTAAAGATCACAAGCCGTTTACGCTAAATATGATGTACCATAAACAGTAATAAACGCAAAGTACATTGATATTTCGTGCAATTTGCCCTTGAAATATGATAGAAGTCCAAGATTTGCTTTCGGCTTATAACAATATGAACATAGTGAATCACATACGAACATAAATGCCATAGCAACCTCTGCTTTTCTAAATGAACAAAACCAAACTTACTTCAAGTGATTCCGAGTTATAAAAGAAATGCCAAGTACACGCGCAAAACGCTCCACCAAGCAGGGGCACCTGAATCAATTAACTCGTCATATATATATATATATATATATATATATATATATATCCTACAGATGTAAAAACTAGGGAGCATAAGCTTATGCCTTACAAACGTATAAATAACAAAATCTGTAATGGGAATCAATATATCAATATCGTAACTCACCATACCCCAAGAAAG
The DNA here is from genome assembly GCA_034093135.1 of Erigeron breviscapus. NCBI lineage: Eukaryota > Viridiplantae > Streptophyta > Magnoliopsida > Asterales > Asteraceae > Erigeron > Erigeron breviscapus. The sequence goes on along the minus strand of CM067167.1, from coordinate 149,506,344 downwards.
CCCCTTCCATGATTGATATCCAGATTTCTCTCCATATTGCCATACTAAGATCATTGCTGCAACCCTATCAAATTTAACCCAAAAAATTTAATAACTCGTCATTATAAACAATCATATATTAGTTCCAATAAGTTATCCTTCACCTTTTGTTGACAAATATGCTAAGTTAACCATCATAACTTCCATCGCTTATAAAGGGGTGTTTAGAATTGCATTTTGACGGGGAATGGGGAATATCTAAGTATAGTGTTTTCAAATCACACATATCTAGAAGATAGTGTTTGGATAACCCTATGAAAAAAGTGAGCATCTGCGTTTTCTTATGGCTTTGAAGAACAGGATGAGACCTGCATTTTGAAAATGCCACTTTTCCAAAATGCAAAATCATTTTTACAAACGCAATTCCAAACACACCCTAACTGAAACTTTTGAAGCTCATAACAATTCATAACAAATCAATCTATAAATAACAATACCCAATCCCGCTAGTGTGCAAGGTACTAGGAAGGTATGATATCGATAGTCATACCATACTTCTTCGTACCCAAGGGTACGGAGACTACTTCTACAAAAACCTTAGACTTATAGATTTCAGCGGATAGGTTGGCTCAACCCAAAGACGGCCTTAGTCCATTTAGGTTGGCCCAACCTCTCCCAGCCAAAAGATAGGTTTAGTTCATTAGGGTTTAGTCAATCAATCCTCTAATAATAAAGTGTCATGTAGAGGTTTTGCTTGTGCACAAAATGAACGAGTTCTAACAAGTACTACAACAACAACAACAATAACAACAACAAAAACGGTACCCAATCCCTGCCAAAGCGGGGTATGGGGGAGGTAGGATGTAGACAGTCTTGCCTCTACCCAAAGGTAAAGAGACTGCTTCTATAAGGACCTTCGGCCAAAGAGTTCTAACAAGTACTAAGATACTAAAATAATGTAACAAAACAACCTAAGAAGAATATTATTAGTATGAAATAATGATGAATATGACTAATTTGGTAGGCCTATAAACATGCTCAAAAATCTGGTTCTAAGACATGGCATATCAAAGGTTAAGACAAAGAAAATGAGTGAAATCTATGTTTCGTCTCAAGATTTTTAGGCATGTCACATTCTATTATTATTGATATCAAACTTAAGAAATTCTAATCATTTTGCATTCATAAAGCAACCATCTTGACATTATAAATCAACAACTAGCTCCAGAATCCAACAAAATATTAAACTATCAAACAATAATTAGTACAAATAAAAAAGCAGTAAAATTTAACTAAAATACCATTCAACAACACTTGAAACATGGATAGCCCCCCCCCCCCCCCCAAAAAAGGGTTGGGGGGGGGGGGGAAAAAAAAAAGTTTTTTTTGTTTGAGAGAGCATTTGAAGGTTCCATGAGTTGCATTGATGAGCCCACCAACAATGGCAACTCAGCAGCAAGTGCAGAAGCAGGTCCCACAAAAAGGGGTGTTGTTAAGGCAAACCCAGCTCCCATTAAAGCTGCCATGGCTTTCTTGTTGTTTATGCCATTTTGAGTGTTTCTTGAAATCTTGGGATAACATGATTTGGGGGTTTTAGGGGGAATTTGATGAGAGAAAGAAAAGGGGTTTGAAGAAGATAACAATGTTGGAAGAATTGTCATGTTTTACAAATTTTGATTTAAAAAAAAAAGATAGTAGATAGAAAGTAGTATTTGGTAACAGAATAACCGTCCATCTTTCGATGGGTTTTTTTTTTCTTTTCGAGTTTCTACAACAAAATGAAGGTCGGGTGCAGAGTAAAAATCGATAAGTGGTATTCATAGATTTTGATTAGCAAAAATATTGTATTCTAAACACTTATTTACCGAAAAGTTTGTGTTCTCAAACATATTTATGAAAAGGAAAAAAAAAAGTATTTTGACTTTCATATTTAAGTTATCCATATAAGTTTTTTTACTAAGATGTCGCAACTCAACATGACTTTTCAATGATCGCCTCTAAAAATTAGAAGCAACATAATTCAAACATAAAATCTCTCAAAAAGTCTAAAATAATTACTAATAAACCACTTCAATTATAAAATCTCTTGTGAGACATTACTACAACCATACCCTCAAATCTAGTGGAATTATCGGGATGGAGATACAATCCTGTAGCTGAATTACGAGCTACTCATCATCTAGTGCAACCCTTCGGGATGAAAACATATCATTATGGAAAACTTAGATGATGTATGAGTTTTTTATTTAGAGGTGTTTTTGTATTTAGGGCTATTTGATTGAAAAGTACTCTAACTTGTCGCAAATGTCTTTTTTAGGACTATATTTTTAAAATGTCTATTCGGGGGAACGAAACCGGGAGAAACTTCTATTTGGGGTCTTTACCGGCTGAGATATAAAATGGAGCCGGTCATTGCTTACTTGGCATCTAGATGTATACTTTGGACCCCACTTTACCTTTATTTATTAAATTTGATTTAGTTATATAATAGATATATATATGTATATGCCGAGTTTCCTTATTTTGAGAACTATTTTTTTGTAAGAACCATTAGAACTCTTAAATTATATATTTGTTCACATGTTTTTTTTGTTCATTCACATGTGAAATGATATAAAAATATATGTTGTAGAAGAAACTTTTTCAAGAGACCTTCAAATTAGCCTTTTATGAACTTGTGAATGAATTTGTTCACGTTTTTTGTTCACATGTGACAAACGGCTATATATAAGGTTTCGGAAAAAAAATTCTTCTACAACATATGTTTTTATAACGTTTCACATGTGAATGAACAAAAAAAACATGTGTTCCAATATAAAATTTAAGAGTTCTCACGGTTCTTACAAAAAAACGGGTTCTCAAAATAAGGGGCCCCTGTGTATGCATACATATGTATAAGAAAATCACAGCACACACTCATCTCCCTCTCTATACCTTTTCTGATTCCGGCCACCCCACCGTCGTCTCTGCCGACACCCCCGTCGTGCCGTAGCTGCCGCACCACCTAAAGGTCACCACTGCGCCACCACAACCCCCAACACCACTCTTTCTTGGTTTTTTCGGTATCTAGTAAAAACCCATCTTCTCTTTTGCTCAAAATATTTAGTATCCTTTAGTTCAATAATATGTTCAGATCTGTAATATATTCAATAATATGTTCAGATTTGTAATATATTCAGATCGTGTGGTCTAAACTTTTCCCGGAAATGGTATCCGGCGACGGATTTTGGATATGGGGTTTTGAAAACCATAATTTGAGTTTGATTAGAAGTCACCATCTCTGAGCTTGGTTTTCTAGTATTCGATGTTGGCAATGGCGACTATGGTTTTTGGGTTGCGGTCACGGTGGTGGAGATGGTGGTTTGACCGTCCTATTCATGGTGGTGATGGTGGTTGGACCGTTAGCAATAGTGGTTTATAATGTCGATCTTCACGAGAAAGCTAGCAAAAGCCACGAATTAGTTTGGTCGATCGTCAAGGTTTTTGCTTGCTTGCTTGCGTGTCTCAAAAAGATTTTTATCCCTTGAAGAACCCAATACATACATAAAAAGAAAAAGAAACATATCGGGAGGGAGAAAGAGATATATAGATGATACAACGAAAGGGAAATGTATACAAACCTATACATGGGTTTTAATGGATTTAGAATTAGTGTTAGATATGAGTTGGAGAAGATAAATGAAGATAATGAAATATGTTTCCATGTGATCGGTGATTTACCCCTAAATGTGGTCAACGCAAATAACTGAAAGTCAATCACATGACATGAAAATGATTAAATATGATTAAATGACATGGAATAGCCACATAAGTATTAACAAAAAGGAAAATGAATTTAAAAATTAAAGGTAACCTGGTACCTGAACACGGTCCCTTAAAAGACGTGTTTACCAGTTTCAATCCACACAATAGACATTTTAAAAGTATAGTCCTAAAAAAGACATTCGAGACAAGTTGGAGTACTTTCCAATCAAATAGCCCTTGTATTTATATTAAGAGTACTCAAGAAAACAAATTAAAATTAGAGTTAATTACATTTTTCGTCCCTGAAATTGTCAATTTTTGTAGATATTGTACTAAAGTGAAGAAATTACACGAATAATCCCTAAAGATGTCAATTTTTTTCAATTTTTACTCCGCAACCAAACGCCGTCTATTTGGAACGTTGGATAAAGGGTAAATTCGTCATGTCACCATGTTCTCCTTCTAAAACACCTTTTTTCTTCTTTTTGTTTTTCTTTTTCAAATCTAACACAATAAAACAAAAAGTTATGAGATTGAAGCTTGTTTTTCTTGTTGTATCACGACCACCCACCACTGAAATCAAAACAGACAAATTAAAATAACTTAAACCCATTTTCATTACAAGAATTGCATAAAATAGTGTGCAGATTGAAGCTTATGGATATGAAGTGGGTATGTTTCAAGAATCCAAAATTCATGGTAAAGAATAGCTAGTTACAAGTGAGGGAGGTGATCGAGTGGAATTGATACATATATAATTATAAACCAAGAAAAAAACACTAAGATCCGGCCACCCCATCACCACCATCGCGATTCGACCACTGCATCACCTCAACCATCAAAATCCGGTCATCCCATCACCATCACCGCAATGACCCGACCACCCCATTACCGCAAGCATCAGTATCTAGTCACCCCATCGCCATCACTGCCACCACCACTACAAAGATCCGACTACCCAACCACCACCACCAAGAGCTAACTGTGGGTGTATGTGTGTGTGTTTTTTGTAGTATTCTAATGTATGCCATCTATAAAAAGAAATATATATTAATAGAGGAGGGGTTATTTGAGAACCTTAAAAAAAAAAGAACTCAAGAACTCCTCTTCACCCTTGGATCAAAAAAACTGGATGGATCAGATTAAAAATAAAAACCCTCTCAACACTAGAGGGGTATTTTCGTCAGCTCCCTCTTTTTTTCTCTCTCTTACTTTATTAAATTAATAGAATTCTATCTAAATCATTAAAAAACTTTTATCTCACAAACCGTAAATCGTTAGACGAAAAGGAAAGCGTGGGTAGTCTTAGAATTTCGTCCTCTTTCATTAGAGATGCGATTCGATATACTTTTGACGACTTTTTAAATTTCGTTTTTTTCCCCATCACGTTCATCTTACACATGTGTAAGTTATTATTCTTTGATGTCCTACACATGTGTAGGATGAACCTTTTAGTGGTTTTCACTTGTCCTACACATGTGTAGGATGAACTTTTTAGTGGTTTCCATTTGTCTTACACGGGCGGAGCCCGTACGTATAAGGGCTTCGCCCGTACCGTATCCAACCACCACCATCTCATGGATTGCCGCCCATCAAATCCAAACCATTCCCAAATGCGTCCGGCTTCCAACCCATTTATAAATGCCTCGAGGTAGCCTACCGAGAAGGGCGAAGCCCCCCTGAACGGGCAACGCCCGTTCGACTAAGGGCTACCGCCCGTACCGTATCCAACCACCACCATCTCATGGATCGTCGCCCATCAAATCCAAACCATTCCCAAATGCGTCCGGCTTCCAACCCCTTTATAAATGCCTCGAGGTAGCCTACCGAGAAGGGCGAAGCCCCCCTGAACGGGCAACGCCCGTTCGACTAAGGGCTACCGCCCGTACGTATCCATCCGCCATCTGAATTAAAAAGTCGTCGAAAGTATATATGATGACCACTCTAATGAAAGAGAACAAAATATTAAATGAACCTTTTAGTGGTTTCCACTTGTCCTACACATTTGTAGGATGAACCTTTTTGTGGTTTTCACTTGTCCTACACATGTGTAGGATGAACCTTTTAGTGGTTTCTACTTGTCCTACACATGTGTAGGATGAACGTGATGGAAAAAAAATGACATTTAAAAAGTCTTCAAAAGTATATCATATCGCATCTCTAATGAAAGAGGACGAAATTTCAAGACTACCCATGCTTTTTTTTCCGTCTAACGATGTACGGTTTGTGAGATAAAAGTTTTTTAATGAATTAGATATTTTAATTAATTTAATAATATGAGAGAGAAAGAGAGGAGAGTTGGACAAAATATTGATTTTTCATAATGACAATCATGCCCTTCCTAATCTTGATGAATGGAGAGCTGAGATTGGTTCTCGCGTTCTTTTTTTTAGTGGTTCTCAAAATAACTCACCTCTATTAAGATATGTGTAGATTCAATAATTACAGAAACATGAAAGTGTGAAAATCTCTTTACATTCTTCTCCTTCTATGTATTTTTTGGTTAGTGTGCCACGAGCCAAGTCTTTAATATTCCGTCCATCCTTATACACATTTTTTTCTTTTTTTAAGACATGTTTTGGGCCAATATATATGACAACAAAATGTTTTTCTTGTTGTTATATGAAATGATGTTTATGTTTTGCTTTTTTTTTGTGTTAGATCTGTAATTGGGAAAAAAAAAGAAAGGTGTTTTAGAAGGAGGACATGGTGACATGACGAATTTGCCCCTCTTTTAACGGTCCAAATAGACGGCGTTTGGTCGCGGAGTAAAAATTGAAAAAAATTGACATCTTTAGGGATTATTCGTGTAATTTCTTCACTTTAGTACAATATCTGCAAAAATTGACAATTTCAACGACGAAAAATGTAATTAACTCTTAATATTAAGAGAAAATTACATTTTTGGTCCCTCAAGTTGGCAAGATTTTCAGTTATTGCCCTTAAGTGAATTAATTACAGAAAAAACCCTGAAGTTGGTCATATTTTTCACTTTTCACTCCGTGACTAACAACCGTCTATTAGGTCCGTTAAGTGAGGGACATTTTTAGTTGTCAGGCGAGTTTTTAAATTTTCCGGCGACCGTTAAATCAGAAATCTGTTGGTTAGGGTTTGTTCGGACTTATATTCTAACCTTTTTCGTACCGGTTTCGTGTTCTGAATCGAAGAAAAGGAAGAGATATTGCGAATTTAACTTTTCTGGCGTATTGTTTAACTTTTCCGCCGTATTGTTTGAGTGTGGAAGAAAAAGAAGAAGAAGGGATCATGGTGAAATGACGAATCTGCCCCTCACTTAACGGACCTAATAGACGGTTGTTGTAACATCCCCAACTTTTCTTTACTAGTTGACTAATGCCGTTAAGTCAATATTGTGTGTGTCGTTATGTCTATTTTAGATTTAATGCTTATACGTAGTTAATGTGTGTTATGTGTGAGGCTTGTAAGCCTAAATGTTAATGTAAGATAAATGTGTGTAATATGAAGGTTAATGTCCGTGTAGTGACATTTAATGAAGATTAATGATGTATATGGTCAATAAAGTAGTTTGTGACCAATAATGAAGGATATTGGAAGCTTAGGGACTAGTTTTGACATATGTGCAAAGTCAAAAACGGGATTTGTAGTATGGGGGCTGTCATTAGGAAGTTTATTTTCAGATTTGTGCCTCCTAAGAAAACCCTAATCACCCCATAGCAAGTTCCCATCAATTTCAAGCCGAAAAGTCCCTTTGCGTGTGTTTATGGAGTGATTTATCAAGTATTATGCATTCCCATTGTGATCTACATGTATTAAAGGTAATATCCTCTTTGAAATCTGATCTTATGAGTCATAGTAGAGTATTTCAATCCAGGCCATAGGGTTTGGGTTAGGTTAATTGATTAAACGATTACCGATTTCATGTTATTTGGGTGATTCAATGATTGATTTAGGTTGTAAAGGAGTAAAGGGTTGATTGATGATTAAAGTCATCAAAAGTGTTGTCAGAGAGGTCAATTTTATGTCTCCAGGTCGGGCTAAGGGTTTGAGATCGAATGAGAATCGTTTAGAACAAGTTTTAAAATTGAGTTGCTGGTCTGCACCCCAGGTGCGGCGCACCAAGGGCGTGGTGCGGCGCACCACTGGCCAGTTTAAGTTTTGATGGGGGCCGATATGCGACGCACCAAAGGATAGGTGCGGCGCACCTATGTTGATAGGAATTTCCCTGGAGGATTGGTGCGACGCACCATGTGGGAGGTGCGGCGCACCACATGGCCAGATTTCACAAAATGTGTTATTTAGCTTATATTTCGATCTTGTACTTGTTCTAGGTTATTGGAGACACCTAGTCATCGTTGTATTGTGCTTGTAGCTTGTTGTTAAACCGTATCGAGGTAAGATACACTACTTTTGTCACACTGAGGGTTCAACAAGCAAAGGTTTCATACTTATAACTTCCTTAACGGTAACTTATGATATATGTGGGTATCTCGGGTTACACGGGAGGTATTATGGGTTATGTAGTTGACCATGAGACCTGAAATGCAGTCCCTAATGTAGTGAAATGAAGTATAATGTAGTATGTGTTATGAAATGAAGTATAATGTAGTATGTGTTATGAAATGAAGTATAATGTAGTATGTGTTATGAAATGAAGTATAATGTAGTATGTGTTATGAAATGAAGTATAATGTAGTATGTGTTATGAAATGAAGTATAATGTAGTATGTGTTATGAAATGAAGTATAATGTAGTATGTGTTATGAAATGAAGTATAATGTAGTATGTGTTATGAAATGAAGTATAATGTAGTATGTGTTATGAAATGAAGTATAATGTAGTATGTGTTATGAAATGAAGTATAATGTAGTATGTGTTATGAAATGAAGTATAATGTAGTATGTGTTATGAAATGAAGTATAATGTAGTATGTGTTATGAAATGAAGTATAATGTAGTATGTGTTATGAAATGAAGTATAATGTAGTATGTGTTATGAAATGAAGTATAATGTAGTATGTGTTATGAAATGAAGTATAATGTAGTATGTGTTATGAAATGAAGTATAATGTAGTATGTGTTATGAAATGAAGTATAATGTAGTATGTGTTATGAAATGAAGTATAATGTAGTATGTGTTATGAAATGAAGTATAATGTAGTATGTGTTATGAAATGAAGTATAATGTAGTATGTGTTATGAAATGAAGTATAATGTAGTATGTGTTATGAAATGAAGTATAATGTAGTATGTGTTATGAAATGAAGTATAATGTAGTATGTGTTATGAAATGAAGTATAATGTAGTATGTGTTATGAAATGAAGTATAATGTAGTATGTGTTATGAAATGAAGTATAATGTAGTATGTGTTATGAAATGAAGTATAATGTAGTATGTGTTATGAAATGAAGTATAATGTAGTATGTGTTATGAAATGAAGTATAATGTAGTATGTGTTATGAAATGAAGTATAATGTAGTATGTGTTATGAAATGAAGTATAATGTAGTATGTGTTATGAAATGAAGTATAATGTAGTATGTGTTATGAAATGAAGTATAAAGTAGTATGTGTTTGTAATGAAGTAATGCAGGATAGGCACATTTAGGATGATATCCTATTTGATATGAAGTTGATATGCAGTTTGTGTGTTGTGTGTGGTGCCTAATGAGCTTGTCTAATAATGAAGAAGTGTTTTAATTGGACAAATGCTTTTAAATTAAGTGTGATCTTACTTAGCTATTCTTATAGCTAACACTTGTTTCTTTAATGTGGTTGTTCCCTCGGGTTTAGCTTGATGGACTAGTGACGCAGGACTTGTGAGCTTGGGTAGATGCAATGAAGGAGCCTTAGCTACCCATAGACGATTCTTTCTTAGACATTTAGTTACATTTCGTACTTAATGTCGAATTTATGTAGTGTCGTGTGAACGGTTGTTTTATGTTGGGCAACCGTTGGGTTTTCATATGAACTATTGTTTGATATGGCATGTAACACCAACAAAACGCAGAAACCGAAATGTTTATCGGTTTTGACTTTTAAAGTCTTTTCTTCCGCAATTTGACACCGTTAGGTGAAAGTTTTTGAAAACCCATATTTTTAAACGTCGGGTGTTACAAGTTGGTATCAGAGAATTGGTTTAAGTGAACCAAAATTCGACTTATGCCGTAGGATTTTGGACTTAGACCGACGAAGACCGTGTTAGGCTTAAGTAGGATGCCTAGCTTTGAGATGAAGTACTCTAGGACGGGTTGGGATTGAGTGAGAGTGTAGGATTAAGGCTATTTGATGTGTGTTTATTGATATGTGGAGATGTGTTTTAGCCTTTATTCATCCGTTTCTCGCTCCTCCGTCGCTAGTTATCCTATTGCTACGATAGAAGGTCCACGAGGTGATGTGCCATTTTTCCAACTGAATTTGATAAGTGTGCGATGTAGTTTATGTGTGAAGTGTTGGAAATGAAGGAATGTTGGAGAAATTGATGAAATGGTATTCCATTAATGTCCAACCCATGGGGTTCGTGACATGGATCGTAAAAGAAGTGAGATGCATATGTGTGAAGATGTTTGCATGAATGTAGTTGGTGATGAGAAGGCGATACACAAATGCGGTAACGAACATGCGAGTGAAAGGATACAATTACAATTATGGTCCGGAACATAATTGCAAGCGTATCACGACACGAACGTGTTTGTATAGCCGTACTTGTGTTGAACGGTGTGCAAAGTAATGAAGTTGGAGAGGTTTCTATGTAGTGAACCTTTTAGTGTCGAAAATAAACATCGTATAACAACTTTAATGACGTTGATGTCTCGTGTGTGTAGAAGTATGTGAAGATCAATGAAAAGTTATAGCCGGTTAAATGTGTACGATGATTATGAAGTACATGAAGTTAAATGAAGTTTAAAAGTCGGTGAAGAGTGAAGTGATTGGTGGACAATGATGTTGAGTCTACTAGTTCATGGGAACATGGACTTGAACCTAACAAGTAGAGTTAATGCTGGATATTTGAAGGGTGATAAGTAGGTGATGCACAGAAGGGTTACCGGGCACACGTATGAAAGAATATAGTTACAATTCCGGTCGCGAACATAATTGTAAATGTATCACGACATGTGTGTGTTTGTGAGACTGTGTCTGTAATGATCCAAATGAAGTGAAGATGACAATGGTGGAATCATTGAATGGTATCCCATTTAGCCATGTGAAGAGTAGATACGTACGAATGCAGTAAAGGAGGACGAAGTTGAGGCAAGTAAAGAAGTCAATTCTATGGTGAATTCAACCCTTAAACATGAAACTCATCCATTCCAAGAGCACTATGATATGATGTGAGGTTTTATTCGAGCTGCTAAATGTGAAAGTAGTGCTTGGGAATAAGATTGAAGGTTTGAGTTCGTATGGAATTCAATTAGAGGATGAAATTTGATGAAAGATGTGGCGCATACTTTGGATTATTTTGGGAATTACGACTCGTTTAGTTTTGATTTTGTTACGGGACGATGTGTGACAATTGAGACGAGTACCTACGGGGGAGATTCTTCCTTATTACATGAAAGTATAAGTGATGTTGATATCCTGTATTTGTACGGAGTCTTATGTATGACTGTTTCTTAAGATGAAGAGTTTTCCCTTAAGAAAGGAGTAAAAAGTATAATGATGAGAACATTTATAGCTTCCTAAAGCATATGAAGTAAAAGCTTTCAAGAGTATTTGATTTCGAAGTGATCCACTAATGCAAGGCAAAGATTATACTTCTAAAGTCGAGCCTACTCGTAGTTTTGAGACGTTCTTTAAGGTTCTCGGTTTCGTTGCGATCGTGAGATAGAGCCTTCAAGTGATGTATGTCTAGTGTTACTTTCGTGCAAATGCATCTTCCATTTTGGTTCTCCGTTATAGGAAGAAGTTATTGTTTCCGATTGTGGGATCTATTTGTCTTATAAGATGGATTTACAATGTTGCTACCCGTTGTTGATAATGAAAGTTCCGATGAAGTTATGCATACGCTCATTATGACGACCCTATTGAGTTTCTGAAAATGCTTTATGATAACTAAAGTCCTCGTGAATGAAGTTAAGGGATCAAGTTTGGAGTATTCTCTAGATCGCTCAGTCGTCATGTTAGTGATGACAATATTGCCTAGTCTAAGAATGATGTAGGACATCATATTTGTGTAGAGAGTGTGATTACGAATTTCAATGCGAAGAGGCTTAGTTTTAAATTCGTCAAAAGTGAGTAAAAGTTAATGAGCAGCTGACATGTTATGTTGAAAGGAGCAAAGTTTTATTTAATGGCTAAATCCGTGGTTGTGAGGCTATGGTGAGTGCTTGACTACGGCAAATCAGCTCAAGGTAATGTTCTTTGAGACAAGAATGTAGTAGAAATGAAGCATAGTCAGAAGAGGTGAGATGAACCATCATGAAGGAATACGTTTAAAAGTAAGATTTCTGTATCCGAAAACGAAATGACCAAAAGTGGTACTTAAGGAGACTTGTGAACCGTGGTGACATGCTCATTTGAATGTCGTCAGTAATGTGATAACATCTATTATGATACGAGGTGTAGGAAGATACTTGTCTTTTATCACGTTAGAGCCACAACAAAAGTAGTTTTCTTTAATTAACCTCTTAACTGGATTATCTTATGTGTGTTGGGTTTCCGAGTTATGCGGGAGGTTATGTGGGATTGTATGAAGGATGAAGTGGCTTACTATGAAATGATGACGTTTAAAGTAAAGTGGTTATATGTATATGGAGTATGTCGATTATAATATGCCGCCATGAAATGATTGTTGTATGATGACTTAATGTGTGGGGCTTAGGTGTGGAGTATCTAGTTCACTAGATACATGTAGGAATTGTTATGAGCTGTGCACGTTAGTGGGATTAAACGTTAAAGTAGATGTGGGACTAGTTAGGTATTATATACATACCTAATGTTAAAGTAAAGTGTGAAATGTGGGAAAATTGTCCTAGCCTTAGTGCTAGTGCGTAAGACGTGAGAAATCATGCTAGTGGTAAAGCTAGTGCGTAATATGTAAGTGGTATGAGTATGTTGATAAAGATGTAAGACGTGAGGATAAGTATGAGGTATCGTTGAAAGGCATACTTAGGAGTATATACTCTGCATGTGCTAATATAAATACGTGTGACAAGTTTATGTGCGATATGCCAAAATGTGATATGAAGTTACGTTTAAGTGGAAAGTCTATGTTAATACGGGCAGGAAGGTCTTATCCTTCAAATGAATAGTCTTTGCTGAATGTAAAATGGGGTGATACCTGATTTGATTTAAAGATTGAATCAAAGAAATGCCGAAACGAATGAAGTGTAAAGTGAAAGAGAAAAGACTATGTAAGAAGTTCAATGAGTTGGACATGCTAAGTTGAAGAGACCATAGGTCTTGATAGGATACTCATCCAAGTAGTACAAGGGTGCTGATTTGAAGTCCAATTTGTGATGGCTAAATAACGAAGGAGATAGTGTGTGTACAAAAATGTGTGACTTGTACACAAGTCAAATCCGAGCACCGAGTGCAATTTGAAGAGATGCAACAACCGGTTATTTCGAAGCAGAAATGTATTCATATGACGACTATGGATTATGTGACAAAGTGGTATATGTCCCCTTGGGGCAATGATGTGATACGAGTGGTGTAGTCTAGCTGATAAAAATGCTTCTTTTCTCGTCACTCATGAGTATGCGTGTGTGGTGAAGCTTGCCATCTTGTATATAGATGATGTAAGTAGGGAGTTCTGTTAAATGTTGTGTGGTAGAAAGTGTAGGACTCCAAGTTGTTGGATGGAACCCGGTGAAAAGCAGTTGACCGGTCCTGAAATTGATGAAGTTACGGCTAAAAAAAAAAAAAAAGTCAATGTGGCTAAAGAAGATTTACGTGTGGCTAGAGAAAGGCAGAAAACTTATGCAGATAAGAAAAAGGAGACCAATGGAGTTAGTGTAGGTGACTTAGTGATGCTGAAAGAGTTACCATGGAAAGAAGTTATGCCGAAAAGTGATTGACCTTGTGTTGATAAAGTGGAAGCATAATCATGGAGAAAGCTTATCGTGGGAAACTGAAGCAGTAATGAAGGAAAAGTATCCCGAGTTGTTCCATAATGAAGAGATTCCGGGGACGGAATCCTCTTAAGGGGGAGGTAATTGTAACATCCCCAACTTTTCTTTACTAGTTGACTAATGCCGTTAAGTCAATATTGTGTGTGTCGTTAAGTCTATTTTAGATTTAATGCTTATACGTAGTTAATGTGTGTTATGTGTGAGGCTTGTAAGCCTAAATGTTAATGTAGTATAAATGTGTGTAATATGAAGGTTAATGTCCGTGTAGTGACATTTAATGAAGATTAATGATGTATATGGTCAATAAAGTAGTTTGTGACCAATAATGAAGGATATTGGAAGCTTAGGGACTAGTTTTGACATATGTGCAAAGTCAAAAACGGGATTTGTAGTATGGGGGCTGTCATTAGGAAGTTTATTTTCAGATTTGTGCCTCCTAAGAAAACCCTAATCACCCCATAGCAAGTTCCCATCAATTTCAAGCCGAAAAGTCCCTTTGCGTGTGTTTATGGAGTGATTTATCAAGTATTATGCATTCCCATTGTGATCTACATGTATTAAAGGTAATATCCTCTTTGAAATCTGATCTTATGAGTCATAGTAGAGTATTTCAATCCAGGCCATAGGGTTTGGGTTGGGTTAATTGATTAAACGATTACCGATTTCATGTTATTTGGGTGATTCAATGATTGATTTAGGTTGTAAAGGAGTAAAGGGTTGATTGATGATTAAAGTCATCAAAAGTGTTGTCAGAGAGGTCAATTTTATGTCTCCAGGTCGGGCTAAGGGTTTGAGATCGAATGAGAATCGTTTAGAACAAGTTTTAAAATTGAGTTGCTGGTCTGCACCCCAGGTGCGGCGCACCAAGGGCGTGGTGCGGCGCACCACTGGCCAGTTTAAGTTTTGATGGGGGCCGATATGCGACGCACCAAAGGATAGGTGCGGCGCACCTATGTTGATAGGAATTTCCCTGGAGGATTGGTGCGACGCACCATGTGGGAGGTGCGGCGCACCACATGGCCAGATTTCACAAAATGTGTTATTTAGCTTATATTTCGATCTTGTACTTGTTCTAGGTTATTGGAGACACCTAGTCATCGTTGTATTGTGCTTGTAGCTTGTTGTTAAACCGTATCGAGGTAAGATACACTACTTTTGTCACACTGAGGGTTCAACAAGCAAAGGTTTCATACTTATAACTTCCTTAACGGTAACTTATGATATATGTGGGTATCTCGGGTTACACGGGAGGTATTATGGGTTATGTAGTTGACCATGAGACCTGAAATGCAGTCCCTAATGTAGTGAAATGAAGTATTGCTTAATGTAGTGTCTTGTTATGCAGTTTATGTAAGTATTACGAAGTCTCTTATTATGCAGGAAATGTAGAAATGAAGTATAATGTAGTATGTGTTATGAAATGAAGTATAATGTAGTATGTGTTATGAAATGAAGTATAATGTAGTATGTGTTATGAAATGAAGTATAAAGTAGTATGTGTTGTGGTAAGAAGGGTAACGTAGTGTTTTTATATGAAGTAGCATGTAGAATCTTGAAATGCAGTATGACGTAGTTTATGTTATTGTGTGCATGTATTAATGGCTTGCTCATCTAGTTCACTAGACTTGTTAAAGTTGCCATGACACGTGCACGTTTAAGGGCCCAAACGTAAAAGCAGTAACGTAGTAAATGTTTAGGTAATGCAGTCACCTAAACTAAATAATGCAGGATCGAGCTCGTTAAACTTTGATGCAGGAAAGTGTTAAGCTTAACCCGTACTTGCCCTAGCCCGGCTAAGTGCGTTGACGTAGTTGTTGCTTGGGTGGCTCCTTGCAACATGGTCTTTATAATGCAGGGCGAGTAATACAAGGGGTTTGACCAACCTCCACATACGGATTACTCTTGGATTGGCTTGCCATTCCTTAACGACGCTTGATGTACAACCGTGTGGGGTTTGTCATCTAGTCGGGTGTAACTTATGTTACACATTAACGCAGTTAATAACATGGTAAAGCAGTTAACGTAGTAAAGCAGTTAATGTAATAAAGCAGTTAACGTAGTAAAGCAGTCAATGTAGAAAGCAGTTATGTGGTTAATCGTGTGTAATGAAGTAATGCAGGATAGGCACATTTAGGATGATATCCTATTTGATATGAAGTTGATATGCAGTTTTGTGTGTTGTGTGTGGTGCCTAATGAGCTTGTCTAATAATGAAGAAGTGTTTTAATTGGACAAATGCTTTTAAATTAAGTGTGATCTTACTTAGCTATTCTTATAGCTAACACTTGTTTCTTTAATGTGGTTGTTCCCTCAGGTTTAGCTTGATGGACTAGTGACGCAGGACTTGTGAGCTTGGGTAGATGCAATGAAGGAGCCTTAGCTACCCATAGACGATTCTTTCTTAGACATTTAGTTACATTTCGTACTTAATGTCGAATTTATGTAGTGTCGTGTGAACGGTTGTTTTATGTTGGGCAACCGTTGGGTTTTCATATGAACTATTGTTTGATATGGCATGTAACACCAACAAAACGCAGAAACTGAAATGTTTTATCGGTTTTGACTTTTAAAGTCTTTTCTTCCGCAATTTGACACCGTTAGGTGAAAGTTTTTGAAAACCCATATTTTTAAACGTCGGGTGTTACAGTTGTTAGTCGCGGAGTGAAAAGTGAAAAGTTGACCAACTTTAGGGTTTTTTCTGTAATTAATTCACTTAAGGGCAATAACTGAAAATCCTGTCAACTTGAGGGACCACAAATGTAATTTTCTCTAAAATTAAATTGACATGTTTTAACACATATGTATTTGACACATGTGTGTCTAAAAGTTATAATTGTATGTTTAATTAGCAAATCCTATGGAAGAATTAAAAACGTGAAAGTGTGATTTTAGACTAGGCAAAATATTTTGTAGAATTAAGAAATACTTTCTTTTCCTTTTCCACTTTCCTTCGATTCTCTAGTCAGTCTATTAAAAACGTGAAAGTGTGATTTTAGACTAGGCAAAATATTTTGTAGAATTAAGAAATACTTTCTTTTCCTTTTCCACTTTCCTTCGATTCTCTAGTCAGTCTACTTTACGCACGTTCTAATGTTTTAACTTTTGCCAGCTTTTAAAAATACTAAATAAATTATATATCGGAATTAACAGTTTATGTTGTGCTTGGTTTATGAATCTAGGAAATGAGGAATGCAACTACAACAAGAACAATAACAATATTCAGTCTTTATATGCGGGGTATAAAAAAGTAAGACGTAAACAGTTTTGTCTCTACTCAAAGGTAGAAAGACTGATTCTAAAAGAACCTCCGTCCAAAAGAGTAAAAAAAACAGATGATGTAAATAGAGTAGTAATCATACCAGCTGAGTATTACCTAGCTACATTAAGAGTAGAGAATAATAGCAAACATGCGACCTAACATACTTTAGAAACTGAGTAATGCAACCTTTTTTTTTTATTATTATTAACTTTAACTAAAAAAATGCAAGCTAAGCTCATACATTTTACGGAAGTGGAATATAATAAAGGAATGATACCCTTTATTTTGCTTAGATTTTTTTTTCTTTTTGAAAATAAAAGAATCGCATCGATACCATACCTTTTATTTTAGTTTACTGTTATCTAAATGTTCTATGCCAAAAACCAAGATCCGGACCCAATTATTTGTTGAACATGATTAGATAACTAAGACCTAACATGGCCCAAGTTTGTGCTTCTTTTCACAACCTTCGAATGTATTGCAAAACCTAACATGTCTCACAGTTGTGGGTCAGACTACATATGTCGACGAATATTTGGCCATTTATGTATGGTTATATATATGTAATCCTACACACCATGTGACATTTCCTATTTTTCCATTATCCTCCTTCAATTGTATTATAAAAGTTATAGTATTATCGTTCACAATAGTTCATGAGACATATGTAGTTTATTAATATATAAATAAAATATTACTCGTATTAGATATTATGTTCATAGACCAACCATGATTTAAACATTCCATCGTGTTTAAGTTCAGATTATATGAAGAATACGATTAAAAAATAAATTAAAAATTGAATCCATCTATAGCATAAAACATGACATTATTTTACGGATAAATTTTGTCTACATAGATTTCCTAGATATAGGGAAATGCTAAATATTTTTTAAGCATAAAAAGCATGAATTTATAATTTAACACAAAAAGTAATATTTTTTAATCGTAAATTTGGTTCCTCGGTTATGTATTTTTGGATTATTTGTTATATTTCTTAAAACATTATGAACATTATGTTATTTTTTTATATATACAAATTATATTACATTTTTTTGAAATTATATTACATTTTAAAATATGTGTAATCAATGCATAATTTTTATTTTTTAAATACAAATTATATTACACTTTTTTTGAAATTATATTACATTTTAAAATATGTGTAATCAATGCATAATTTTTATTTTTTTTCGTTCTATCTCTTTTATCTTGATTTTGTCATATCTTTGTATATATTTTTTATACATATATAAATGTATAGTTATATGTAGTCATTTAGTTATATAAGGCCATCTCCAACCACAATATGCTTGTCAAAATGCCAAAGCAAGCATATTGTGGTATCAATATGCCATGGTTGTGGTTTCAGTATGTTGGCCAAAATGCCTTATCAGTTTGCTCCCCAACAAATTGAAAGCATGTTGTGTAAATGGGGCCACAAGCTTTTCTATTTTTGTTTTCAATTATTTTTGTGTGTGTATGTATAGTGTTTTTCAATTTAATATAGGTGATGACATAGTAGTGGCAAATTAGATATCAATATATTGGGTTGTAGGTAAAATGAATTCAGTATGTTTGTTCAGTATGCCGAAACAGTTTGCTGACGTGTTGCTGAGTTGGCCAGATCGCATTCTGTATATGCCATTGGAGATGACCTAACAAAGATCAGAAATAAAGTGGTGTATAGTTGGCAGCTTCGTATGGTACGTGTCAATAGTCAAAATCATCTTATCTCAATTCTCATGTCATACATGTCATTTGTTAAATCACCCACATCACAAACAACTTGAAGCCAAGCCAATCACATACCGGTGGCGGTGTCACAGTCAGTCACTCTTACAATCTCCGTGAACTCAACTCTACCAAAAATACTTTTTTAAAAATAAAAAAACAAAGAAGAAGCATGAAATTGGAGCCTTGTATATGATTATTTCACAATAGATATCCTTTTTATAAAGAATGAAAATGACTCGTGCAAAAACTCAATCACTTGGCAATTTTTCTGAACTTTTTATCATACAGCATACTTAATCTCTAGAGTTAATAACGATAATAGAACAGTCACTAAAATATATATCTAAGTATCCAACAATCGATCGGAAAATATTGTTTCATGCTTATACCTATTTGTTCATGCGTAACAACTTAGTTTTAAGTTAAGTTATAAGAAAAAAAGATGGGTGTTTACGTGTTTTCAAATGTAAATAAAAAATTATACGGATGTGTTCAAAATTATTGAGGGACAAAAATTACAAATTCGTTTTTTAATTATGTGTCTAAACGGTATTTAAATTAGGTACTACTAGTGGTATTTATGATACCTCCAAATTTATAATGGTAAGTTTAAATCCAAAGTAATTTAGTTAGAAAAGGATAATTTTAATTGCGTGGGACATGCTATGGCATGTCAAAAGAATTTGTTGATGATATAATAATAAGTGATATTAAAAACCGCATAATATACACATTAGATCACCTTGTTGTTATTTATTTTCATTAAATTATTGTTGGTGGAAGTAAACCCAAAGTCACTCAAACTCCTCCGTTTCTAAAAGAAAATGTCATAATCACATACACATAATATTTTGTTAAGGTGATGTCAATGTTAATAATCTTTACGTCACGTAATAATAAGTTTACGTGTGGACGTGTTTACGGTTGAATTGATGAAAGGATTTTAACTCATAAGATCAACTATACATATGTTCTCAACCCGATAAGACTAAGTATTTTAATTTAGATAAACTAACACGGTACCCGCGTAATATGATGATGATCGTGATGGCGGCGGTGTGGTGGTGGGGGTAACTGTTGATGGTGGAGGCGGCGTCGAGTGGTGTAGATAATTGATGTAAATGTAATTGATGTAAAGTGTAAATGAAGATATTTTAAAAGATAAATGATTGATGTACGTAAAAGTGTAAATGAAGATAATTGATGTAAATGTCATTGATCAACTATACATATGTCTTCAACCTGATAAAATTGATAGTGTAATGTAATCATTAATGTTAAGGAGATATTGTATGTGAAAATCGTTTAAGGGGTCCTAAGTAAGAATATTACATAACTTTTCAACACTTCCAAAAATAAGTGATTTTTTTTATTAGGTAGTTTATGAACCGATAAATTAACATAAAACCATATTCATGTTTAAACTGTTCGTTAGTTTATATTCATTCATTACTGTTTATGAACAAACGCAAACAAAAATAAAAATAGTAATGATCACATGATTAGAAGCATTAGGGTTCAAATTTATCTACACAAAATATCCATTTTCAAAAATTAGTTAGCTGGCATGCTTAATAGTAATTTTAATATTAGACATTCGACTAGTCAAAGTAGTAAAAAAAAGTCTACAAGTATTATATAACGAATCTTTTCCAAATTGCACACTTATACAATCGGGATTGGTACTAAAGGGGACAAGAGGAGCCGATGCTTCCTTTAAAATTTATATTTTTTCCATGGAGTTTGAACTTTTTTAATGGATTTTTGATTTTTTCTTATGTCTATTTCTTTTATGTTTACTTTTGTTTCCTCTTAAAAAAATTTCTAATACCACTTCTGTATACAACGAAGGCACTTGAAAACCACGTAGTACTCAAAATGGAAGCATACTAAGGGGATGAAAAATTAAAATAATAACAAAATGATTAGAATTAGAAGTTATAAAAGTATATATATGTCTTTTTTAAACGGTAAAAGCATATATATATGTTATAAGTGAAAATATAACTTTGTTAAATGAACGAGCACATACAAATGAACGTAAACAAATGTTTAAGAATATTAATGAATGAAAGGGTTGTGTTCATGATTGCCCAATCAACTAAATAAAACGATTTTTTTTCATATTTAATTTATTTAATTAAACGAAAGAATATGAACGAAATATTCTACCAAATAGTTCACCATTAATCATTCATGAATAGTTTGCCGAATGTTCATTTCGTTTATGAGCTCATATACATTTTCTTTAGGTTGTCACGTCTAGATTATTGTCTATCGAAACCAAACCGTCGACTTACAAGTTTATGCAGGGTGTCATATCAACAAGTAAATAAATGGTATTATACGTACATGTCGATTGTATAAACCATCACTATCATTTGTCACGTTCTGATTATGGACACTATATCATCCCAAGTTATATTGGGCCAAATACATAATTAAAGGCACAGGGTTGAAAACAAATCATATAACAACCAAGGTACTGTACATTATAATATAAAAAGGGATTATGACCTGGGAATGTAACTAACTATGCCAAAATGGTTATGTTATGTAACTAACTAGGAAAACGTTTATGAAATGTAACAAACTATCTATTTTCGTCTATAGTATGTAAATTACCGGTTACCATTGAAAAGTAACCGGTTGTGCCTGTAAACAGGCAAAATAACAGCTTCCTGTAAAGCCTGTTTAGCACTTTCAAGACCAGCAACATCATCCTTCAGTCAAATGCTCGTCCGATAACATTTTTTCCGTTAAACACAACAATGGAGAAACTGTTTTTTCAGATCTTAGATAGCAAAGATTGGATTAAACAACAACTAGATCAACAAGCTGATCTTTACAAACGACAACTCGCATCCTCGTTACTCATCGACGGAATCACACCTCCGTCGTGGCTTTTAAACCCTAATTCCTCATATCCTTCTAATAATGGTATATCTATCCCTAATTCCTCATATCCTTCTATTAATTTCAGTTCAATTTTGTAAATTTAGGTTTTGTGTTCACCCCCTCCCCCCTTTTCTGTATGGATATGTATCTATACATATCTCTCTCTCTCTCTCTATATATATATATATATTTATGTACTTAATCTGGTTTTTAATTTCATTTTATTTTTGTAAAGTTAGGTTTTGTGTTCATGTTTTTCCCCTTTCTGTATGTATATGTATCTATACATTTATTTTTGTTTTGAAATAGGTGAAATTAGCTGCTGGTAATTCATAGGTTTTATATTTGACATGTAAGTAATAATACAAGCGCTTGTTAATTGTTAATATCGGTTTTAATTTTGACATTTAGTGATCTTTTGTCTATGTATAATGTGTTTATACAGTCATTTTGTTGCTTTCGAATTATAGATAGATTTATGTTTATACACTCTTATGTTTTTCTTAACTTTTTTGAGGAGTTTAAACCGAGTAATTTGTGGTGTTGTTTTGATATTCAGTTACCAAGTTATAATGGTGACATTAGAGGTAGAACTAACTACTGAGACAATAGTTTGATCCAGTCAATTCGTGAAATTTATACCATTCCCCTTTCATCACGATTTTGAACTTTGATACAACACTACCATAATCTTCTATTACTTTTCAATGGTAACCGGTAATTTACATACTATAGACGAAAATAGATAGTTTGTTACATTTCATAAACGTTTTCCTAGTTAGTTACATAACATAACCATTTTGGCATAGTTAATTACATTCCCAGGTCATAATCCCTATAAAAATAACCCTATTAATCATTATCTTGAGTCTAATATGAATTATGGCATAATTTTATGTACAAATAATTACACTAATCTTAGATGTACGGTTGTTTGGCAATGCATTATTAGATTACTTAAAATTAAAAATATCTTTTAATAATGAACAAATCAACCTTTGTCTTCTAAAATAAACTAGTACATATACATAACCAACTTCCTTTAGGTGAGTTGGTCAGGGGTATCTTCTAAATTCACTATGTGAGCCCGGAGGTGAGTTTTTCCAAGGTCTTGGGTTCGAGTCTTGGGTTTCTCATCTCAAGGTATTTTCTATGAGGAGGGGGTTGGAGGTCCAGCAAATCGCTGGTTAAAATTGCCTCCAACACGTCTGAATCGAAACTAACTTTACAAAAAAAAAAAACCTTGGTGTATAACTGTAGTCGGTATTTGTTTTTGTGTTATTCTTCTTTTCTTTTCTTTAGTAATATCTTTTGCTTACCCAATTATAGAAATTTTATTATTGATAAAAAGAAAAATATATATATCGAATGTATATATCATCATTCATCCAAATACACTCATATATCTTTAGCCTTCCCAGTTAGTGTTTCTTCCCTTCAAAGATCTAAACTTTTCACATAACAATCCAAACCCCATCATCAAATTTCAATCAATCAAACATTTTTTCACCAAATTTCTCACCTTTTTCTTCTTTTAATCAATTTTACAATATACCCATTTTGATCTGATCAATTATCCACCTTTAAATTTTCTTAATTTTGATTTTATTAGTGCTATTATTATGACTTATGAAGACAATGATGGAGTTACAGTATTAAAGATTTCAATTGAAGACCCCAAGAATGATGATTATTTGATTTTGGACGGTGGTGGTGGGTGTTCAGTTCCATCGTCGTCGTCGGCGGCGAGTGGTGTTGTCGGCGGCGGTTGTATATGGTGTTGGATATGGTGGTGGTTAAAGCTTATTCTTGTGTTACTGTTTTTAGCTGTTTTGGGTGTTTGTTTTTTCTTATGGATTGGCCCCTTTTTAATGAATAAGGTATGTATAATTATAATTATAAATGTATATATATATATATGTGTGTGTGTGTGTGTGTGTGTATATGTACTTACTGTATGTTATGTTTTGTTAATTTTGATTATATTGTATTATTAAATTTTTGTTATTTGTCTGATTTTTTGGTGTATACTGTATAGATATATCTATCACCCACTAGCACTAATTCTCATTATAAGAAGAAGCCTAATTTGCATTTTGTATGGAATTTTTGGTATCAAATATATGTATAAATAGGCCTTATAAGTCCCAAGATAATGGCTACCAATACCTTCCATCATGGTTCTAAGCTGTGATAAGACGGTGGTCTGACCGCTGCTTCGGTTTTTGTATAATCTTTAGTATTAATGTTAGTGATGTCTTATAGATAGACCAATGTATATAAAGCAAATGTATTGTAACGATAATAGACTAAGGGTGATTTGGTTTGTAGTTGGGTTTTTACTATGGGTATATATGGGTTTGATAAAGCAAAAGTATGCGAATGGGAATGAAACTCAAACAGTCAAACCCACCCCCTTTGATGGGTTTGAAAAACATCAATTTTATGGGGTTTTTACCCATTTTTGATTCCCATATAAGCAAACCAAACAATATCTATCACTTTCATTCTCATTCCTTTATTCCCAAATCCTCGTACCAAAAACACTAAGTGATTCCCTTTTGTTAATGGTTGAAGTACTGAAGACTTTGTTACTGAGTTCGGTTGTAGACATTTAGTTCTAAATGTTTCTTATTAAGCTGTTTTCTTGATTCATGGTGGTTTTCATCAGTTTTCATATTCTCCGACTATTTTTGGTGGTGAGCTGCGGTAGTGGTGTTTAATGCTTTATATGATGATAGTACATACAAGCCTATGTTACAAATAAGTTATGGGGCTGTTTTGTTTTGTCTAACATCAAGCCAACTGTTTGTTGTTATTTTTTTCCAGGAGGTTATCCCTATCTTAAATTGGGAAACAGAAACTTTCAGCAAGCCGGTCTTGGCGATTCTAATATTCACTTCAGTGGCATTATTCCCCACCATATTTATACCATCTACTCCTTCAATGTGGGTGGCCGGAATGAGCTTTGGTTATGGTTTCGGGTTTCTTTTGATTATTGGTGGAGTCATTATTGGCACCTCGCTTCCTTATTTTATCGGCTCCTTGTTTTACCACAAAATCCAAGTAAGTATTGACAATTGAGCAAACAATCATGTATATGCTGCATACATTTTTTTGTTGCACAATATGTTATTATTTTAATGTATTTGTATAATCGTTATTGTGCTTATGCAGGGGTGGTTAGAAAGGTATCCGAAGAAAGCTTCTATTTTGAAGCTGGCTGGTGAAGGAAGCTGGTTTAATCAATTTAGAGCCGTCACATTGTTGAGGATTTCACCCTTCCCGTACATTGTTTACAATTACTGTGCTGTGGCAACTGATGTTAGATTCGGTCCCTATTTACTGGGAACACTGTTGGGAATGGTACCCGAGATTTTCGTTGCAATTTACACGTAAGATTTACATTCATTATCAGATTGGGTTATACATGGGTCAAGTAATATTAGGGGATGTTTGGCATTGCATTTTGGATGAGAATATTGGAATGTCTGTGTTGCAAGTCACAAATAATTGGTTTTTATCAAAACTGTTTCTGATTTTTACCTTTTTATATAAATAATCACAACTTGTCTAACACTTGATAGGCAAATATTACTTTAATCACAACTATAAACACTAAAAGCATATCCAAAAACCATATCCTGCAACTGTTTTTGTTACCCGCTTTATCTGGTTCTGACTATTTTGTATCATATAATCACCCTTAATTGTGTGGCGAAGACGAATGGGTAAAATCATTAGTACTGTCATTTAGTATATGTTGCAAAAGAGCCATTATCATTTAAAAAATGTTGAAAGGAAGACTACAGTCTATTGCAATTGTTGATTTGAATTGATTGTTACAGGGGTATAATGATCAGAACATTGGCAGACGCTTCAAATGACCAACAGTCACTTTCAGCCCCTCAGATCATTTGTACTGTTTTCGGGTTTCTTCTAACAATTGCGACCACCGTTGTGGTCACGGTTTATGCTAAAAGAAGATTGAGCGAGTTGCAAACAGATGAAGAGCAGCTACTGCTGCAGTAATATTGTTGAGAGTATGCGGAGGAACTCAACTCTGTTGAGACGATCAACACAAGCAGAAACAGCTAACGAAACAAAGTGCGTTTTTAATTAAATTTAGTGTATAGATGAAGCTAAAGGATTGACAATCTTTGTTGTTGCTTGTTTCTTATAGCAATTATATCCTCCATATAAAATGTATATAATTCAACTGCATACTTCTAAAAGGTTCTTCCATTCGTTTTTTTTGTTGTCTGAATGCGTTTGACCAGGAGAAAAAAATGTATGTAGAGACATGGAATTAATAGAAACAATGATAATTTCGTGATTCTATGTCACTGAAACAAGTGCGAACTTGCATCTTTGAGAGTATGTTACAGTAAACGAATGAGGTTTTTCGTATGAAGGTATTCCCGCCTTTTATCTGGCTAAGGGCTACTATCAAGATGTTTAAGGTTTGGATTAGGTATTCCGGCCTTATATCCGGCTAGTGGCTATTATCAAGATGTTTAACTAAGGAGGTTTGGCATCTGCCCAATAAGCCGCTTGCTGGCGGTTTTCTGAAGGTATATATTTTAGTGATTTAGGCATTTACATAGTTCGATCAGCATAACATATTTCCTTGTTTAACATATGCTTTTATTTTATGATGTTATATCAGATTTTTTTATTAAAACGCCAAGATGTAGACATCAAATTACCTTATTGTAATATCAGCTTCTTTGGTTTTCTGTATTATGCAAGATATTTATATATAAACGCCAAGATGGTCAATTTATCTGTTTTCGGCGAAAAAAATCTAATGAATGAGTGATTAAGACTTCAAAGATTTTGATTGGCCCAGCTCATCAAAGCCAGTTTTGTAATTTGATCAGTGTTTGGCAAGATTTTTGAAGAAAATATTTAGATAAAAAATCAACTGTAACAAGTTGAAGAAAAAGGACAAATTATATATGCTTTAACATGAGATATTCTGCGTTACGTGTATAAAATTATTGTACATAAATCTCATAAATATACTGGTAGTTTTAGAGATCAACCCTTGTATACATGTCTTTAAGTTTTGAAAAATAGCCCACCCAGGGGTTATGTTCATAAAAATCATCTTTTGTATGAAGACTTTGGTGAGAAAAATGTGTTTGTAAGACGCTTGGTGTATTGTACGGGTCAAAATGATCGATCTGGATGTTAATAGTGACTTAATGAGAATGATATCAAGTAACGTGACACGGGTTTGTTAAAACGAGAACTATTCTTGATTGGACACGATTCGTTGATGGGTCGCATTGAAGGGGGACGAAAAACCGCAAAGACAACGCGAGAAAAGTTTGTAAAGAAGTATTTAGATGTCTTCCTGAGAATAACTAGTACGTCATTCTACATCAGTTATTAAGAGCGTGATGTAGATATATTCATAATTGTATGTTTGAAAACAGGATATCTATATCTTAACGTAATGGGTATGGACTTATGGGGTTCTCTTTCGAGTAAAGGCAAAGGTACCCATAAAAAGTTGAATAAGAAAAGAAGTACTAAATGAGCTAGCCCATATGATGAAATAAGATAAACCCAAAGCAAACTATTGGATAAGCACATTTTGGGCCTATCTCTTGGACTACAACCTTCCATCACCACCACAGTTTGGATTTTGGAAAGAGCTATTGATGAATTGAAAGATTGCCCTTTTTTTTTTTGCATTTTCTTTACACCCTCTTTATAAGGGTTCGATGAATATAACTTCAACGACTGTGTAACCAAACATTAATTAGTATTAAAAGAGAAATGCTTATCAAACCCATTCAGTTAAGGTTTTGATATAGCCTTTAAACTCATGTTTAACATTTTTATCACATGCATAAAGTTTTGTAGTCACTAGAATGAAGACCCGTGCGATGCACGGCTTGAATTGTTTAATTGTCAAACGTTATATGTACGAACGTGGACAACACTATTACGTTTGAACTTACAAACACAAATATAAAATATAAATGGAAAACACTACAAAATCAAAAGACGGAACTTTTGACCCAATCAACCCATTAATCCTAATTTAAGGCAACCCAAATCAAAGAAAAAATCATGAACTATCTATGCTTAGAATCACACATCATAGGTTTAAAACAATTAGTTAACATCCAACACGATATATTTTCCAAATATTGGTTGCCACAAACGTTCTTAATGCAATCATCATCCACGTGTTTTGATCAGTGCTTCAATAACAGGAGGTAAAACAGTGGATCAGGCAAAGTATTCTGTGTACAAACAAAGGAATACATTACAATAAACCATTAAACATGCCCGCCATGAAACACATATGTGAAATCGTAACTAAAGTTCGAGCTGTCCAGGGACTTGGTTGTTCTATTGAGCAGTATTTTCGCAGCCTCATCAAACATCACCACAATGGTTCTCATGGTCTCATCCATAAAGTTGCACCCTAAACTTGCCCAATCTTCACAATAACACAAAAAAAACACCATAAATTAAGATATGTAGCAAGACAATAGACACTCGCGTGTAAACAAAGATACAACGGATGACATAAACGATATAAAACAATAAGCACATTATATTATATTATATTATATACTATACTAAGAGAATAGAATGTGAATAGTAACTCGCCTGCGTGGCGAGTTACTATTCGTCCATGCTATAACCCGCATCATTATTCGGATTTTGCCAAATCGCATCATGTTTGGGTTTTTTAATACGAGTTACTTTTTGGTTTTTTCCATATGTTTTTCCTTTCGGGTTTTCAATAATTATATTGAAAACGTTTATTCTTTTTTGTAACAATATTCAGATTTTACCACATTGGATCCCTTTCAGGTTTAAAATTACGGGTTACTTCTTGGTTTTTACATAATTTTTATTCTTTTGGGTTTTCAAATAGTATTTTTTTTCGTATTGCCTTTGAATAAATGTCTATTTCATATGTCAAAGATTTTAACAAACATATATAGCGACACATCATTAATAACAAAACATAATCGTTTCCATGTTTCCAAACAATATATTAAAAACTTTTATTAATTTTTTTGTGGTATTGTCTTTGAATAAGTATATATGTATTTCATATGTCAAAGTTTCTAGCAAACATAAATCATCAATAATAAAAAGTAATCGAACTAATTGAAACCGCGCAACGCGCAGACGGAAACTATTGTGGTTTTGCCTTTAAATAAATATATATTTGATATGATAAACTTTTAAACAAACCTATCCATGACAGAATGTTTGTTAATTCAACGCAAGTATACTAAATAACACAATCGTTTCAACACGACAATTGACCAGAATTTTCCTAGTTATACATATGACAAAACCCCAAACCTTGTTAGAGATAATCCACTCTCGCCTTGCAACCCTTGCACTTGAAATGTCCAGCCTCTCCCTCGACACCCTTGAAAGAATAACTGCCCTCGCAACAATAAAGCATACTACTTACTAAGCTCCATATCTTGGTTTTCAGTTACCTTCTTGGTGACATCCTCACCCATCTGGAATCTTCATCATACCTGATTTGGTTAAAACATATTCACTTTAGTATTTATAAGGTGTAAGTTTCAATGAATACAAAGGGCATACCACTGACCTTTTTCTCCCCGGGAGACCTGGTAGAATTCTCATTCACTGTCTTGCCATGATGCCCCTCTATTTCAGAATCAAGTCATGTTACAATCAAGTCAAATATTGCAGCTTGCTAACATATATATGCAAGTTATATCCTACATTCAGTTTTCTTGGCAGGAGTAGATAGCGTCCAATCCTCTTCAATGACCTCGATGAGGATGTTTGACCTCCCGTGTTGTTGTCCTTTTTGTTTCCAAAAGCCAACTCCAAGTCATCGACAACTACCTCTAGTATGATAACCAGCCCACATTAAAGCTTTCGTAGTCCCCATATTGGTAGTATGTCCGACTTTTTATCTCAAAGGAAGGTAGCCCAGTTACATTGTCGTTTCTTTTATCACGTCCCTAATTCAATGCTTCTTCAAAGTGTTCCTATCTTTGGCGCCATTCGCATCACAGTATCTGAAAAACGTGTTAATGAATTTAGGCCTCATAAGTAAAGATTTGGTAAAAAGCTGGTTACCACTAACCAAGCCTTCAACTCAGGTATCCTGCAATATCAATCAATGTTTGGAAACCTATATGCAATTACATAAATAATTGAAATAATAGATATTAAGAAACAACGATTTGCTATAGTAACACTGTAACAGTAAAGCTTCAATTAACATATCAATCATATACCCTTGCCTTGCCCTGCCCACCGCCGTGCTGTAAACTTCCCATATTCTTAGGATCTTAGCAGTTAGCCATCAAATGCAACCAATTTTCTAGTGACAATATGATTTGATACATACGCCATAGAATCGTCCTGTCATTTTTTCTTCAGTTTCCAAGCGTAGAATTAGCTTCATTCCCCTTTCAATGTAAGTCAAAAAATGCAAAATTAAAACGGGACACTTTCCTACCAATTTAGGACCATGCAATAAAACTATTACACATAACTAATCTGCATATGTATGTCTCCAAATTCAAGAATGAGCATTCTAATATACTTTTTAGAATATTTTCTTTTCATAATAAGACCCTAGTCACGTCAAACAACCAAATTTTTTACCTTATCTTCGTTTTCTTGAAACCCCAACAAACTAATGACTTAATTCTTGACTTCTTGAGAGAGACTTGCACTCACACTGGCAAGTCATAGCTTTCACACTCCAAGTGCTTAAGATATATTCAACATTGCTTTTGTTCGGATCATATTGGATCATGACGTACCAGAGTTTAAACTCAAATAAGAACTTGGCGTTTCTAAAAAAAAAGTCTTCACTTTTTAGGTAAAACAAACAATTTACTCAACTTCGGAATGCATATAAAATATTTTACATCTCTGACTAAAATTTCTTAAAGCTACTAAACATTATAATAAACATATTTTATGTTACGTGTCTAAGAGAAAATGTAACAAAATTATTACTGAATGTTAGTATGACTTCAAAAGTAAGAGGGGTTAGCTTATGACTCACCTGTTGACCAACAAACATCAGGGTTTCAGAGGAGATATTGCCTCCTCGTCATAGCTGTCACACTTCTTGTAGCCTTCGTAATGGTTACGGCTGAACAAAACATGTTCGTTACATTAAGAGATTAAAAATTAACACTGACTTGGTTAATAATAAATAAGGAATAAACAACAGCGTTTCTAAAAATATTCAAACTTAGGAACGCCTTAAAAAGCATTTACTCGCAATATGTTTTAAAAATACTTTCAGTTAATTAGTGAATACACTTCGAAGGGTTGAAAAAAAAACAAAAAGAAACCTTTACCTCACATGTGGGAACGCTATTACTGCCTTTGTACCAGACGTTACTGTCCATTCGTGAAACCTCCTAGTGGCACTTTCCGCCTCTGCAAGTAAAATTGAACCGGCCATTTCTTGTGCGAACATTCGTCATTTCCACTTTCTTTCTCAAGACGGCAATCCGTATAGCAAACAATGGAGAAAAACACATGATTTGTAGCAAAACTGAAGATGTTACCCGTTTTGACGCATTATACAACCCGCCAGTCCCGTCCATGTTACCACCTCCAAACAAAGTTTATACCAGCAAAAAAAAACACCGTATGCAAATATAGGACAATAGAACAGCTCTCATTTACCTCAAACAAAAGGTCTTTAGATTCATCTACTGGCCACACACAGTTTTTTTAAACAATATACATATTTGGTCCGGTTTTGTAGTCTCAAATGGGTGGCTCTAGAAAATATATCAAATCATTAAATGGGTTTCAAAAGTCCATTTCCGATTGTCGGAAAGAGAAGTAATATCGGTTTCTTTTTAAAAATAAATACATGAACCGAAATATATCATGAGAAATGAACAAATGAAACAATTTAAGTATACTCCAGTAAACTATTGTGTCAAACACAATGATCTTAAACCGTTAAATATATTACTGGGCACCCAGTTTCAAATGCTTATAGCTTACTGAATCGCCAAGCTGCTGACGAAAACATTTAGTCTACAAATCACATTATAATGGTCAGTATAATAACTACAACCAAAGTCAAAAGAACTTAGAGCTACGGATGACACTTACCACAAAAATTTGTTATGGCATTTAAAATCGCCAAACCTGTGCAAACCTCTTCTCCACTTCCAGACATGTCTTCAGCAGCATACCTGAAAAGACTAAAATCCACTTTTCACCGGCTTTTGGTGTTGTTACTATGATAGAGAAGACTAAATTCAATTAAAAGTGGAGCATGTAACTATATTCTATGGTAATTAATATCAAAATAGATTTAAGGAAGCACGACCTGCATTGCCAATAGAACCTTCTGAATTTCAACAAACTCTTTCTCAATATTACCAAAAACGGGGGGAAGTGGGACTCTTAACCACCTTCACGAAATTCCAGTATGCCCTTCTAATCCAGAACTCCATTTTAGCACTCTTTCTATAAAATCAACAAATGACAACCAAATCAAATCACAGTTTCAATTATGACTCAATTTCTTTTAGATTTTGTCACATAAAGTTCGACGACTAAAATGAGTAACTAATTGAGTTTGATTGCACAACAAAAAATATAAATAGAAATATACTAACCTTAAAGATTACCATCATCTTTAAAATACCTGTAACACAAAAAGGAAACAAAAATCCTTTTCAGTTGATTAATAAACAAAAATAAAAGTATTTGATTCAAAAACATAAACAACAATCAAGATACATAGAATAGAAAGGTAAAAAAAGAGTTGAAAGATTTAATTACCACATCAAAAAGATTACCTACAAAAAGAAAAAGAAAGAAGATGAGGATCAATAATAAACATCAAAAGGAAAAAAGGGAAAACGAAGATGAAATTCAAAAATCAAGATTTTGAATAGTGAGGATTTCAGAAGCCTCAATAAATAATCTTCGTTCGCATTTTGATCGAACATTAAGTTAAGAATTGCTGATATTGTTGTATTAATGAAGTATGTGAATCGTTGAGTGTTTTTTTTAAATATATAGAGATGTAGCTTGTTGGGCCCTGAATGGTTTAGAAGTATATGAATGGTTGGATTTGGACTTTGGAGCCTGTTGGGCTGGACTAAATAATTAGACGGTGAGTAAAAGTTATTTCGACTTATTGATGAAAACTCAATGAACTCATGTACGGAGTATTAATATTATTAGCATTACATTAAACAAACTCATATATATTATATGATTACGAAAATTACAAATTTAAGCAATAATAATTAACCCCATTTAGTACCCTAATTATTGAAGTGCTAAAGAACCAACTTTGCTTCTACTTTAGTATATATATAGATAATTAAAGACTATGCGATGTGATGATGAACTGTTTCATGTCCATAGAAAAAAACGCCAATGGAGAAGATGCATATAGATTTTGGAGGGATTCTTCATAATTTTCTTGTGTTACTAATGGCGAGTAGTAATCAAGAAAGTTTAACACCGAAAAGAAGCAAGGAAAAAAAAATCAAAAATTCAAAACAAAATGATGGCAAACAGCCAAACTTATATCAAAGAAACAAACTATGGTTTAAGGAGAGTTCTAATAAGTGCCTTAATAAAATTACATGAATATATATCTAGAAGCAAGCACATATGATAAATTAGCACTTAAAACTCGGTAATTCTGCTTCAAAATAAATCATCCAAGGGCAACGCACGAGCATATCATGAAATGGAAAATAGAAAACCATAGGAAGGCCTTAAATTTTTAGTCTTAAACGGCAACAATGTTTCAGAGTGGAAAATAGTTTAAAATTAGATTTTGAGATGGAGATGGTTTAAGACCATCGTAGTGTGTTGGTTGGCTTTTTCCGTGCAACATGCCGGGTTTTGGCTTGTCCCCTTAGAGGCACCGGGGCATTAGCTATAGCCTGTTGGAGCAATTTGCTAACTACCACATTGGCTCGTGTATTGGGTTTTTTTTCTTATTAATTCAATACTTAAGGGTGTTTTTGATAATATGACGTGATATTAATAAATTTAATTTCTAGTGTGATGATTAGAACTAAATGTGGTCTTATATGTTGATTAAAATAAAGAAAATTATATTTTTGGTCTCTCAAGTTGACAGGATTTTCGGTAAGGCTGACAAATCGTGTCTTAACAGGTCTTAACAGGTTCGGTGCGCACAAAATTCTCAGCTTTCAAACATGAAAACGACTCATTTAACACTTGCCTTTGATTATTTGAGCGTGACAGTTATTCGTTTTATGTATCAAAAAAGTTAAATGTTGAACTTAAAAATATTAAAAACAATTATTTTTAAAAATAGAAAAACTTGCATAGTACATTTTTTGCTTAACAGTTACTTTAACAGGTCTTAACAGGTACCTAATTGCCAGCCTTAATTTTCGGTTATTGCCCTTAAGTGAATTAATTACAGAAAAAACCCTGAAGTTGGTCAATTTTTTCACTTTTCACTCTGCAACTAACAGCCGTCTATTAGGTCCGTTAAGTAAGGGGCAAATTCGTCATTTCACCATGATCATTTCTTCTTCTTCCATACTCAAACACGACACCCAGATTTATCAAGTTTTTCGTAACTTCTTTCATAGATCTCGTTGTCATTTTTCGTCAAATCAATTTGAAATTCATCAAGTCTTAATCACGGTCAAATACTGATCATGATGATGGTTTCAATTTTTCGATTGGTTGATTTTTGAATGTGATTGTTAAAAATAATCCATAGGCATTGTGACAACTCGTAATTTATTAGCAACGGGTTAGTCTTAATCTCGATCATTATTATAATTTCGTCTAATTTAGAGATTATGACGTGGAAATTATTAGATAATTGAACATTTGATATAGTTCAATTAGACGTATCCTGATGACGTACACTATTAGCTATTTAGACGAATGCCGAGTCTTAAAATAACTTTAAATGAAGATTTAAAAGTTATGAATTGAACACAGTAAATAGACTGTTTAAACTTAATATTTCTAAAGTTTACTTTGATTAAATTTTATTGGCTTGTCTTAACTAAAATAAGACGAGGGAAAATACCTTTACTTTAAATTATAACCTTTTGGTCAAACGGTATTTAATCGTAAGCATTTTACCAAATTAGGGGATACGAAAATATCCCAAATGACCACATGGGCCGAAAATCTTCTTATGTGGATGAAAATAGACCACCAAACACCCCTGCCCTCTTTTCTTTTCTTCTGGTCGAGACCCACACACACAGAACACATACACCAAAAACACTTTATACTCTAAAAACAAACTATGGTTAATTGAAATCAAAAGGGGAATTAAGAAGGGATTAATTATCTAGCAAAAATACAAGGTATTATCATCATCATCACCATCATCTTCATCAATTTCTTTCAAGAACTCAAAAAGTGGTAAGTTAAACTTTTCTCTAAAACTTTTGACTTGATTAAATTTTATTGGCTTGTCTTAACTAAAATAAGACGAGGGAAAATACCTTTACTTTAAATTATAACCTTTTGGTCAAACGGTATTTAATCGTAAGCATTTTACCAAATTAGGGGATACGAAAATATCCCAAATGACCACATGGGCCGAAAATCTTCTTATGTGGATGAAAATAGACCACCAAACACCCCTGCCCTCTTTTCTTTTCTTCTGGTCGAGACCCACACACACAGAACACATACACCAAAAACACTTTATACTCTAAAAACAAACTATGGTTAATTGAAATCAAAAGGGGAATTAAGAAGGGATTAATTATCTAGCAAAAATACAAGGTATTATCATCATCATCACCATCATCTTCATCAATTTCTTTCAAGAACTCAAAAAGTGGTAAGTTAAACTTTTCTCTAAAACTTTTGACTTGATTAAATTTTATTGGCTTGTCTTAACTAAAATAAGACGAGGGAAAATACCTTTACTTTAAATTATAACCTTTTGGTCAAACGGTATTTAATCGTAAGCATTTTACCAAATTAGGGGATACGAAAATATCCCAAATGACCACATGGGCCGAAAATCTTCTTATGTGGATGAAAATAGACCACCAAACACCCCTGCCCTCTTTTCTTTTCTTCTGGTCGAGACCCACACACACAGAACACATACACCAAAAACACTTTATACTCTAAAAACAAACTATGGTTAATTGAAATCAAAAGGGGAATTAAGAAGGGATTAATTATCTAGCAAAAATACAAGGTATTATCATCATCATCACCATCATCTTCATCAATTTCTTTCAAGAACTCAAAAAGTGGTAAGTTAAACTTTTCTCTAAAACTTTTGACTTGATTAAATTAAATCTATTGATTTAATTTCAGTTTTGTTAATGTAATTAATAAGCTTTGAATATGAAATGAGTTTTGGTATTGTGGTTAGAAGAAATTTTGATTTAGAAATTAGGTTTTGGAAATCAAAAGTGTTGGATTTGTGAAATGGCTAGTAAAATGGTTTGTTTCCAGGTTATTTGACCTGTTGGTACTTGTTATAATGAAAGGATTTGAAATGGAAACGATTTGGTTTGGCGAAAATGGTCAAAAACTGCATTTTTGCTCGTTCAGGTCTTATATCGCGCCGCGATCCCTCCAGGTCTCGCGCCGCGATGTAGTGTAAAATGAGAATCGCGCCGCGATCCTTGGATCTCGCGCCGCGATGTAGTGTAAAATGAGAATCGCGCCGCGATCCTTGGATCTCGCGCCGCGAGGATCTGTGCTGTTTGACATTTTTAGTTTTTGACAACTTGAACGTTTGAACTTGGTGAATATCGAATGGTACTTTAGACTACCTTATAATGACAATGTCATTGATATTACCAACTAAAGTTAAATAAAATGAAAGTTTAAATCACATTCTCG
>CM067167.1:149424817-149462317 GCA_034093135.1 Erigeron breviscapus | reverse complement strand
TATATATATATATATATATATATATATATATATATATATATATATATATATATATATATATATATATATATATATATATATATATATATATATATATATATATATATATATATATATATATATATATATATATATATATATATATATATATATATATATATATATATATATATATATATATATATATATATATATATATATATATATATATATATATATATATATATATATATATATATATATATATATATATATATATATATATATATATATATATATATATATATATATATATATATATATATATATATATATATATATATATATATATATATATATATATATATATATATATATATATATATATATATATATATATATATATATATATATATATATATATATATATATATATATATATATATATATATATATATATATATATATATATATATATATATATATATATATATATATATATATATATATATATATATATATATATATATATATATATATATATATATATATATATATATATATATATATATATATATATATATATATATATATATATATATATATATATATATATATATATATATATATATATATATATATATATATATATATATATATATATATATATATATATATATATATATATATATATATATATATATATATATATATATATATATATATATATATATATATATATATATATATATATATATATATATATATATATATATATATATATATATATATATATATATATATATATATATATATATATATATATATATATATATATATATATATATATATATATATATATATATATATATATATATATATATATATATATATATATATATATATATATATATATATATATATATATATATATATATATATATATATATATATATATATATATATATATATATATATATATATATATATATATATCTCTATATATATATATATATATATATATATATATATATATATATATATAAATAACATAGAGACACTTCCCAAAATTAAGAGTTAAAGTAAAAAGAATTAGTTAATTGCAATTCTAACATTACGGTAGCAAGTAGGAGCATATTCAAGCAAATAATTCAAGTCAAACTGGTTTATGCAATTTTGGTTATTAGCCACAGGTATTGAGTTTGACTTTTTTGGGTAAAAATAATGTATACACAATACCTTTTTGTTACACTTCTAAAATCGTATATTGTGCAACATTTATAAAAAATATATACTCTTATATATTTTTAATAGCTGCAATATTCATACATATCTTAAGAAATAAATTGTTCCCCATCAAATGATTTATTGACAATGAGTCATGTTTTATCATAAAAAAATTTAAGTTTAAATCATTTAAGGTGTCAGCTGATTATTGTAAAAAACATCTGAATATGATGTTACATTCGAGTAAACAATGGTTCACCATTCCATGTAAACCGAAAAGAATAGCCTCCAGAAGTCGTGTTTGTTAAGGGTTATAATCCCAACCATAACTTTGAGTGACGCATGGAATGTTTGATTCTTCTTGTCTTATGTAGATGGAGTCAAAACAGAAACGGAATAAAGCAAATTTGTTTTAATATTTGGCATTTTGTATTGCAAGAATCCGATGGAGCCTGCATTATTTTAATTTCTTTATAATATTTTTATAAGCTACATTAAAAAAAAAATTTTGTTATGACATCCAAAGGTCTTAGATAAACAAAAACTTACACAGTTAAATTAAACGGCTATAAAGGCACCAAATTAAGAGCTTTTGATCTAATTTTGTTCAAGGTGATTCAGCAATTAAATATTGTATAGTCTTGTTATGAATAGAATTGTTAATGTTATATGTGTTTGATAAGTATATGATTTTGTTAAATATAGCTCATTAAGGAAGAGTTATTTAAGAACCTTTAAATAAATAAAAAACACGATAATTATTTTGGGCCACATATTCTTCTTCCTTTTCTCTTTCTTCAATAAAAAATTATCATTCAAAATGTTTTATCTCACAAACCGTAAATCGTTAAATGAAAAAAAATAATATGGGTAGTCTTAAAATTTCGTCCTCTTTCATTAGAGATGCAACTCGATATACTTTTGACGACTTTTTAATTTTTGTTTTTTCCCCTTGTACCTGTATACTTACACATGTGTAGGATCTTTGTTTCATATGTAAATTAGTAAATGACCATCTATACACAACAATGAAGGTCAAGGACGGAGCCCATCAACTCATGGCGGAGCCATGGTGGCCAAGGGCGGAGCCCGTCAGTCCATGGCGGAGCCATAGTTGCTAAGGGCGGAGCCCGTTAGGTAGATCACCCATCACCGATCACCCCCTATGACCTTTCACCCTCTATGACCTATCACACTATGACCTATCACACTCAATGACTTATCACCTATGACCTATCACCTATGACCTATCACACTATGACCTATCACCTATGACCTATCACACTATGACCTATCACACTATGACCTATCACCTATGACCTATCACCTATGACCTATCACACTATGACCTATCACCTATGACCTATCACCTATGACCTATCACCTATGACCTATCACACTATGACCTATCACCTATGACCTATCACCTATGACCTATCACCTATGACCTATCACACTATGACCTATCACCTATGACCTATCACCTATGACCTATCACCTATGACCTATCACACTATGACCTATCACCTATGACCTATCACCTATGACCTATCACCTATGACCTATCACACTATGACCTATCACACTATGACCTATCACCTATGACCTATCACCTATGACCTATCACACTATGACCTATCACACTATGACCTATCACCTATGACCTATCACCTATGACCTATCACACTATGACCTATCACACTATGACCTATCACCTATGACCTATCACCTATGACCTATCACACTATGACCTATCACACTATGACCTATCACCTATGACCTATCACCTATGACCTATCACACTATGACCTATCACACTATGACCTATCACCTATGACCTATCACCTATGACCTATCACACTATGACCTATCACACTATGACCTATCACCTATGACCTATCACCTATGACCTATCACACTATGACCTATCACACTATGACCTATCACCTATGACCTATCACCTATGACCTATCACACTATGACCTATCACACTATGACCTATCACCTATGACCTATCACCTATGACCTATCACACTATGACCTATCACACTATGACCTATCACCTATGACCTATCACCTATGACCTATCACACTATGACCTATCACACTATGACCTATCACCTATGACCTATCACCTATGACCTATCACACTATGACCTATCACACTATGACCTATCACCTATGACCTATCACCTATGACCTATCACACTATGACCTATCACACTATGACCTATCACCTATGACCTATCACCTATGACCTATCACACTATGACCTATCACCTATGACCTATCACCTATGACCTATCACCTATGACCTATCACACTATGACCTATCACACTATGACCTATCACCTATGACCTATCACCTATGACCTATCACACTATGACCTATCACCTATGACCTATCACCTATGACCTATCACCTATGACCTATCACACTATGACCTATCACCTATGACCTATCACCTATGACCTATCACCTATGACCTATCACACTATGACCTATCACCTATGACCTATCACCTATGACCTATCACCTATGACCTATCACACTATGACCTATCACCTATGACCTATCACCTATGACCTATCACCTATGACCTATCACACTATGACCTATCACCTATGACCTATCACCTATGACCTATCACCTATGACCTATCACACTATGACCTATCACCTATGACCTATCACCTATGACCTATCACCTATGACCTATCACACTATGACCTATCACACTATGACCTATCACCTATGACCTATCACCTATGACCTATCACACTATGACCTATCACACTATGACCTATCACCTATGACCTATCACCTATGACCTATCACACTATGACCTATCACACTATGACCTATCACCTATGACCTATCACCTATGACCTATCACACTATGACCTATCACACTATGACCTATCACCTATGACCTATCACCTATGACCTATCACCTATGACCTATCACACTCTATGACCTATCACCCTATGACCTATCACACTATGACCTATCACACTATGACCTATCACCTATGACCTATCACCTATGACCTATCACCTATGACCTATCACCTATGACCTATCACACTATGACCTATCACTCTATGTTTTTAACTTTACTGGGAGTTAAACTGAAAACATTCTTGGACCATAATAAATAATCAGATTTGCAAAGAGTGGGGCTGTGATGGTTAAATGGTACCAGCCTGAGTTGGTGGATGGAATAAATGCTCAACTGGTACACACCTCTAACTTAAAATCACTTTGTACTTGTTATTATTCATTCTTATATAAAGCATTTAATTTAGTTTAATTTAATTTAATTCTTATAGGTGCTTTAATATTTTTAATTTCTACAACTTAAATTAAATAACCTCATTCCCATCTTCATTACACTTCAATTTTAATACCATATAAAATGGCCAGGGCATGTGATGACAACCATCTTTTTGTAAGAAAACAAACACTATCACCATTACTATATTTGCTCATGAAATTTATAAAAATCACCACCATCACCTGCCACCACCACATCACCACCATGGACCACCACTAGTCGTTCCCATTTCTTCCAAAGCGTCAAGATCCATTTTGGATTCAATTCATTTTCTTGATTTTTCTGTTCGTTTTCTCAACAAAATTTCAAGCTAAATCATCCCAAAATCCAATCTTTTTTGCATTTTCTTGAATGCCCATTGCAATTTGTGCAAAGTTGACTAAAAGTAGTGATTTTTGACTTCATTCTTGTTTTCTTTTGACATGCCCACAAGCTAAATCTTCATTCAATCTTTCAATTTCTACAACCATTAATCATAATTAGTGAATTTTTTACTTAGTTCTTGATTTTTTGACATACCCACAGGCTAAACCTTGATAAAGTTTCAATCTTTGTTATCTTTTTTCCAAAATGACACTTACCCACTTCAATTTATTCACATTTGAATCAACTTCACAAATGTTTGCACATTCTTTGAATCAATGAGAAGCTTTTTACAGCAATGCTGCTACTTTACAGCATGTTTACTGTCACTGGCTGTATTGCAGTCGCCGGCGGCTATAACTCCGGTGGCCGGAGCTGCCTCAGAGAAAGAGATCTTGCTTCAATTCAAAGGTAACATTACAAGTGATCCTTATAATAGTTTAAGTTCATGGGATGTTAGTAAAGATGAATGTAGAGATTATAGTGGTGTGTTTTGTGATACTTTTGGGAATGTGTATAAGATTGTGTTATGGAATACTAGTTTAGGTGGTGTATTGTCACCTGCATTGTCAAAGTTGAAATCTTTAAGGATACTTACATTATTTGGAAATAGATTCATTGGAAATATACCACTTGAGTTTCAAGAACTTACTACTTTATGGAAGATCAATGTTAGCTCGAATGCGTTATCTGGTTCAATCCCTGAGTTTTTAGGGTATTTGCCGAGCATTCGGTTTCTTGATTTGTCAAAAAATGAGTTTGAAGGAGAGATTCCATTGTCTTTGTTTAAGTTTTGTGAGAAAATTAAGTTCATTTCACTATCACATAATAATCTTT
This sequence comes from Erigeron breviscapus, assembly GCA_034093135.1. Lineage (NCBI taxonomy): Eukaryota > Viridiplantae > Streptophyta > Magnoliopsida > Asterales > Asteraceae > Erigeron > Erigeron breviscapus. The sequence continues at coordinate 149,456,574 of CM067167.1, read as the reverse complement.
CGGGTTCAATTCCTGTAATTATTAATAATTGCTTGAATCTTGAAGGATTTGATGTGTCTTTTAATGGTTTGAGTGGCGAATTTCCTTCACAAGTTTGTGATATACCGAGTCTTGTTTACTTTTCTTTAAGAAATAATGTGTTGACCGGAAGTGTTGAAGAACAAGTCAAGGGTTGTCAAAGGTTGGAACTTTTGGATCTTGGAAGCAATCTTTTCACCGGGATACCCCCTTTTGGCGTTCTTCAGTTAGCAAACTTGAGCTATTTCAATATTTCGTACAACGAGTTTGAAGGACAGATTCAAGGCCTAGAATCTTGTAGTGACAAGTTAGAAGTTTTTGATGTTGCAGGCAATGGTTTTCAAGGGGAGATCCCTATGAGCATTGTGTCACAATGCAGCAGCTTGAAGGTTTTAAACATGGGGTATAACAGATTAAATGGTAATATCCCAGCTGAGATTTCGAGTTTAAAAAGACTAACAGTGATTAATTTGGGAAACAACTCTATAACGGGTGAAATCCCAGGGGAATTTGGGGATATTGAGCTTCTCCAAGTTCTTGATCTGCATAATCTTGGTCTTCATGGTGAAATCCCGGAGACTTTAAGCAATTGCAGGTTTCTTCTAGAGCTGTAAGTCCATTTAGACCCTGGAGCTTTTGTTGTTGTATCTTTGATAATGATAATCACTTATCTCGTTACATTTGCAGGGATGTTTCAGGAAATTCTCTAGAGGGACAGATCCCGGACACATTTTACAACATGTCTTACCTACGTATCCTTGATCTTCACGATAACAACCTTGACGGAAACATACCATCAACTCTAGGAAACCTCTCTAAAATCCAAACATTAGATCTCTCTGAAAATATGTTATCCGGGTCCATCCCCTTTTCTTTATCAAATTTACCAAACTTGAATCATTTCAACGTCTCCTACAACGACCTCTCAGGTCAAATCCCTTCATTTTCTATCCAAAATTTCAATTCTTCCACATTTTCAAACAATCCAAGACTGTGTGGGGCCCCTTTGGATCGATCTTGTTCAAATTCAACAGATTCTGAATCAAGAAAGCCGAAGTTAAGTGTTTCCACCATTGTTGCCATTGTTGCTGCTTCGTTGATCTTGATCGGAGTTTGTTTAATAACTATTATGAATATGAAAGCTCGAAGAAGAAGAAAGAGCAGAGATGATGAGACGATGATCATTGAAAGCACACCTTTAGCTTCATCAGATTCTAATGTCATTATTGGAAAATTGGTTCTTTTTAGCAAAACTTTGCCATCAAAGTATGAAGATTGGGAGGCCGGGACTAAAGCTTTACTCAATAAAGATTCTTTAATTGGTACAGGATCGATTGGAAGTGTATATAGAGCTGATTTTGAAGGTGGGATTTCAATCGCGGTGAAAAAGATCAAAACTTTAGGAAGAATCAAGAATCAAGAGGAATTTGAGCAAGAAATTGGACGATTAGGTTCTCTTCGACATCGCAATCTTGTTGCTTTTCAAGGGTATTATTGGTCATCCAGTATGCAATTGATCTTGTCTGATTTTGCCTCGAATGGAAACTTATACGACAATCTACATGGTGCCAGCTATCCCGGGACTAGTTTTAGTGTCGGAAACCGTGAGTTGAACTGGCCACGGAGGTTTAAGATTGCTCTTGGGACTGCAAGGGCATTATCATACATTCACCATGACTGTAAACCTCAGATTCTTCATCTCAATTTAAAATCAAATAACATCTTATTGGATGAGAGCTATGAACCAAAACTTTCGGATTATGGGTTAGTCAAGCTGCTCCCTTTGCTTGATAATTATGGTCTTACCAGATTTCACAATGCGGTTGGATATGTTGCTCCTGAATTGGCACAGAGTATGAGATTGAGTGACAAATGTGATGTGTATAGTTTTGGCGTGATCTTGTTGGAGGTGGTTACAGGGCGAAAGCCGGTAGAGAGCCTTGGTGGTCATGAGGTGGTTGTTTTGTGTGAATATGTCCGGGGTTTGATCGAGAGGGGAAAAGCTTCAGATTGTTTTGATAGAAGTTTGAACGGCTTTGTGGAGAATGAATTGATTCAAGTAATGAAACTGGGATTGATTTGCACTTCTGAGTCGCCTTTGAGAAGACCGAGCATGGCTGAGGTCGTTCAGGTTCTCGAGTCTGTACGGTCAGGGTCGGGATCAGGATCAGGATCAGGATCATAGCCTATGGATTGCATCAAACCATACATAAATGCTATGAGAAATGACTGACAATAGTTCAGTTAGAAGAACCATTCTTTTGTATTCCTTTTGTGATTAACATTATTAATTGTTTACTGTAAGTTTCCTGCAATAAGATTAATTCTTTTTTGATTAGCCGGCTCGAAATACAGCTTGTAAAGCTTAATTTCAAGATTTTTTCTGTATAAGCTTATGTGCAACATCTCGTTATCAAATCAAGCCAGCCTAAGATTCAAGTCTTGGCGACTGTATTCAGGCTTATCTTTAGCAAGTTATGGCCATGCCTAAACAGGCTAAACCCCTTGAATACTTTGCAATCTGGGATTTGAGTCGAGTAATTCTCATCTGGTGTCCAGTTTTATCATCTAAATCATTTTACATCATGAGATTAGCAAAGCTACTACAATAATACTACATTGACCTATACTTTGTATTTTGTTCAGTATTTTTTTGTTATTTTGCACAAGAATAGCAGTCCTTTATTAAAATGAATAGTAATTCACAGTTTACATATACAATACATGAACATAAGCATTTAAATAATGAATTTCTTACCCACAACAAAAGGGGCAAAAACAAAATTTTCAAAAAGAAATCATTTATCTATAATACAATTATAGGGTGGGAGATGCTTCACAAGGTTCTGTACCAGATTATGAACATCAGAAGAGCAACGGCTTTCTTTCTTTCCTCATTTGGATTGACCCAATATTTCGACAACTTTACAAGACTGTCCCAATTCGTTTTATAACCAATGGAATCTCGTTTTCATTCAAACTTGTAAAACAAAACCTGAACCATCCAGGTTCTATACAATGACAAGAAGATCCAGGAGTAGCATTGACTTTAGCCACATTCAACAACTTTTCCCATAATTCAAGTTCACCTTTTTCACTATACGGGCGTATAAAACCACTCATATCAGCCCAACAGTAGAACCCTCGACTGCTTTTCATGCAGTCAATACCTAAGGTTTTCAAACCAGCCACGAAAAGATTACACATTCTCTCAACCCTTTCACCATTGATCTTGATGAACTCCCCAACAAATTTTGAATCATTAAGCATTGATATAAGTAATCTTTGAGACAATGATGATATGGATGAGAACCTTGCCAGTTTCTTGGATACATCCAATACGCTTTGGTTGAAAGAATAAACAACCCCAACTCTTAAACCAGGAAGAGAAAGGTCTTTTGACAACTCGTATATGATATGAACTCTATTTCTGTCATATTCTTCAGAATCAAAGATTTCAGTCATGCTGACATATTCTTGACTTTTGTCACCAGTGGAACCCACTAGTTCCTCGTTGGCAATTATGTGGATGTTTTTTTCAGTAGCAAAGTCCATAAGATCGTAAATGGTTTCTCGGGTAAGCATATTCCCGACTGGATTGGAAGGGTTTGAAATTATGACCCCTTTAACTTTGATCCCACGCTTTTTTGCTTGGTTGTATGCTCGATGAAGGGAAGTTGTATGCAAGCTAAAGTTATCTGAACTACGACATGGGACGGGTATAACTTCCACTCCAGTTCGACATCTAATATCCCTGTCGAGACTGCAAATTTAATTTGAAGTCATTACACATTCTGTATAGAAAAGTACTCCAACATATACAAGAGTCAAGAGGTATAGAGGTAAATTATCAGTTTTGAGGTCAAACATGCTACTTTCAAGGTTCAAAACTTTTGGAATCGCTAGCATTTGTTAAGGTAGTTAATGGGATAGTAAAAAATTGTTCAAACTTACACGACTCCAACTCGTCATGAAGTTGAAAAGTTGTATGCTGACCTCAAAAGTCAACCTGTATGGAGTAGTATTAATATAGTATATTCTGGACAGATCTAGGCTACATTAGAAGCTGAACTTACTCGGGGGAATACGGAGAAGGAACAAGAAATGCATTTCCAGGATCCGCTAGACAAAAAACAAGCATCTCAAGAGCAGGTGTTACTCCATTTGTTAAGACCATCTGTGATTGGTTGAATAACATGCGCCCTTCCATCACTTGCGACATGAATCCAGCAACTGCCTGTCATGCTAGCACAATGAGAAATAAAAAGCCACAATAATGGTGGACAAATCAACCAAACTCATAAAAGTACCCGCAATCATTTTTTTTTAAGCTAGGGGTGACAAGATGGATGGGTTGGGTAAATGGTTCAAAATGGGCTCAGGTTGAACCTAGGTCATTTTCTAGTACTATTTGAAATGGTCCAAGTAAGGCTTGGTTGACCTGCAAAAACTTTTTGTCCATTCTATTTAAGTTTACCATAACTGATTAATGTGGTTGATTATTAGATAATTTAGATTTTAGAAGGTTGTATGTATAAACAATAGACCTGGGAGATTTTATACCTGCTTGGCCCACTTTTTTTGGTGAAAAGTAATGTATATATTACCAAAAGTTAACAATTTACAAGTCAGACTTCAAAGTGATAACTTGGACAAACCCAATTAACCACTCAAGAAGCCATACAATTCTACTAACACTTCAAAGTAATAACCAAACCATACAAACATCCAACAAAACATATCTATACCACAGTTATAATATGCAATCTGTAATTGTTATAAACAAATGAACAAATAAATTCGTTAGTTTAGTTAAATGGCCGAACATGAAAATAGCTCGTGTTCACTAATTTATTTTCGTGAACGTTCGTTCATTTATATTCTTTTTGTATATGTACATTTACATACATAGATGCTGTTTTATTTGTAAGTGTAATCTAAATCTATATCTTAAAGAAAAAAAAATTCTCATTATAGATACTTTTTTAATTTTTTAAGCATGTCAACTCTTCTTTTGTAATGTTGAATTTGATTCATAATAGTTCTAATTACATGTTCGTTAGTTTGTGTTCGTTCATAAATATAAGAGTTAATTACTTAAATGGTACCTAACGTTTCCGCGATATTGCTAGTTTGATACCTTTCCTTTCGAAATTACGCGGATCATACCTAACGTTTCCAAAACTCCACTCGGACCATACTGGAACCAAACGCCGTTAGATGGCCGTTAAAAACCCCCCCACGTGACTTGCACGTGAGGGGTAAAAATGTAATATCGCGTTTCTTAATTACATAAATGGTACCTAACGTTTGCACGATATTGCTGGTTTCATACCTAATGTTTAGTTATTAATTTTTTTTATTTTGTTTTATTTTTTTTGAAAGGTGAATTTCGCTTGAAACTTCGTGTTGCGATAGGTCTAACATATGTTGTCTTTTTTTTTCTAACGACAACGTATGCTAGATCTCCTGCTGTCGAATCGCGACACGAAGCTTAAAGCAATGTTTTAAATACCGGTAAATACCGACCGGTATTTCTGGTATTCCTGGTATTTTCCGGTATTACCGTTGCGGTATTTCCGATATTTTCAAAAAAGAAAATTTGAAATTTTTTTAAAATTATTTTTATGATACTTTATTGCTATTTTTGGTTATTTGTGAACTTTAAAACTTATATTTTGTTATGAAATACCTATTTGATATTATTTTTGAGTGGATTATAAGTAATTAACTCTAAATATAAACATATCTTAATGGACTAACATCAACACGTTGTTATGTTATCTGTTCACGAACAGTTCGGTAAGTATTATGAACGAACATGAAGAAGGCTTTGTTTGTGTTCGTTTACAATCCTGTATTTGACCCATTTGAGATGAAACGCGTCCCAAAATGACACATTTATAAGTAAACGGGTCAAAGTTGTGACTTCTACTATAAGAAGATAATAATTTCGATTGAAGTCAATCAAGTTACTATGGGGCAAAGAAAATATAACAATAATGCAGTAATCAACTTGATGCTTGTAATTGTAGTTTACCAACATAGGCACCGACTAGTAACATGTGAAAAATGAAAAACATTGCTTCAAGATAGGATGTTCAAAAATACTTAAATAAAAATCTCTAGGTAGCACAATACCCAAAATCAAATCTCATTATAGGCTTCTTGTTTTATACCACTTTCCTAGAACCATATATATATATATCACTAAAAAAAGAGAACTTGAAGATACACTCTAGGCAACATGTGGTTTTCAAAATGCATAAATGACTCAAAGGCAACTCTTTGACAACTGCAAAGACAAATGTAACGGTCAAACCAAAGGGGCCTTTTTGGGTCTGGTGGGCAAAATGAACAAAACTACAAACTAAAGTACAAACCCTTAAATAGTCATGTAAGCAATAGAGAATTTACAAAGTAATTACCATTTTAAGTTCTGATAATCCATGGAATGGGTGATAGTTAGTGATCCCATTTATTTGTAACTCCTGACCAATAATTGAGTCCTTGGTGTGCACTCCTAGCCAATCTTGAACCAAATCCACAGACAACTATAATTTCATTCATAAACCACATAAAAGACAAACCAAAAAATATATATATTATCTATAGAACTCATCAAATTCATCCACATATTCATCAAATAACAACAAAAATTCCATTTCATTTTCATACACATATTTTATATCCCACATTATATTAATTTCCACCATTAATTACAATATATATTCTACAAATAACCGTTATGACAAATTAATACTCATCATATCAACCTTTGACTTCATCAAAGGCCTACAACTATCAGCCAGAAATAAATTATTCTAAAAGAGAGTAAAACTTACACACTAGTGTTAATAGTGTCCACCATTTAAGACTTTATATGACTTATATCTATAGAGGCAAAGTTTTGAAATTTCATTATTTTTTGCTATTTACTAAAGAAATGCGATCTAACAATGCCTAAATTTAGTTAGTATTCATAATCATTTTTCTAAAAACAGATACCTTTAGACCAAAGGAAACTTTACCACTATAGGGGGTAAAAACTCTAAATGCAGCAAAGGTTCATATATTTTTCATATAAAAAGCCAACATCTGAATTTTATGGAAAATATAAACTATTTAATGCACCTTAACTATAGCCCTTAAAACCAAAAAAAATTAAAATACCTTGTTTTCCTCCAAACCAAGTTGAAAAATCCCATGAGGATTACGCAACGTATGATAAAGATTGTCATCAACCTTTTGCAAGCCAAGGTAGTAAGGAGAATCATGTTGTCTAATTACAAAACCACCCCTAGATGAAACTTGAGCTGCACCATGTCCACGTGGTGACCATATGGATGACGACGACAGCCTGCTTACTGACTGAGCTCTTTCCAGCCCACCACTACCTTCTGCCGGTGGTGGTGATATCTCCGGCGGTGTTGGCTGGTTGTCGTCGGAGTTATTGGTCTTTAAATAAAGTTGAAAAAAATAAAAAAGAGCACAAGGAATGATGGAGCCAAGAACCAGACCGCTACGTCCTTGAACTACACCTTGTAAGGGTACTATGACTCTCATGTCAGCTGTAGTCACGACTGATGAGGCACTAGTTATGGTGGTGGCTGCTTTTTGTTTCATCGTCGTCGTCGGAGCATGGTGGTAATATTGGACGACGGAGTGTACAAAGGAAGAAGGGCTAGACGGAAGAGAGCGATCGAGTATTTTTATATATATATTTTTTGTATGTATGTATTAGATTATGTGCGTGTATATATAGTTTTTTGTATGTATGTATTAGATTATGTGCGTGTATATATAGTTTTGATTATTTTTGCGCCATTTTCATCTCTAAGGTGGGAAGAGGAAATGTTCCATTCTATTCTATGTTTAAATAAAGTAATTTGGTTTTAAAATATTTATTATGACGTTTTCTTTTGGAATTTGTTAAAAACTAGTGCCTAGACCCGTGCGATGCACGAACAACCGTAAATATTTTTCTAACTTTATTTACACTGTATTGTTTAGTTAAATGGTGGAAAGGAAAAGAGAGGATGAGAAGTTTTCCTTCCTAATCACCTCAAAAATGAAGGGAAAAGTTTTGAAGAAAAAACAATTACACTTTCTCCTATTATCCTCTCCATTCCTTTCCACACCTAAAAATATCTTAAGAATGAATTTTATCCTCTTCACTCATTTCTTTTCCAATCTTAAAAAATTTTAAAAATGGATTTTATTATTTTCTCTCTCCTCTCCTCTCCTTTCATTTCCTTTCCTTTCCACTCTTAAATAAAAAATAAAATACAACGTAAGAATGGTCGTTATTGAGTATCCTATATATAATAGGTTGATATTGTCATCAGTTTTAAAAGGTTGACCACAACTCAAATCACAAATTGTATATAGGATGTTTCTCTAAATTTGTTACCAATAAACACCCAAACACACAATGGTTTCAACCATGTGTATTCATTCTCTCATAATTTTATATCTAAAATTCTATATATCGAATTTGCTTGAAAAATATTGGTTTACATCTTATGAGATATAAACCAATGCTTTTAACAATTTATGTAGCTTTTGTGATCATCTTTATAGAATTAATTGTTCAAAAGAAAGTAAAAGAAAAACCGATTGTGTTGTCATAAAATTGCATCCTGCAAGTTAGTATCAAAGGATACCATTACACACTACCAAGTTTTAAAAGATACAACCTGATAAGGAAAAAACGAAACCATGCATACAAACTACCAACTATCAAAATATACTATACTTTCATACTGCTAAGATTTTTCACGACTACTGCCAATTTCATCTTTGTTTATTAGATTCATTCGAAGTTTATTTTTAATATTTCATTCTGATCTCTATGATGAAGTGGGAGTTACTTTCCTTATTGGGATCAAATTTTTTCTTCCTTCATCTTAGGAGATTCCAACACTTGAAGACTTTTGTATGTTCACAAACATGCTCTTCAACACGAACATTTTGCTTATCAACACCAACATTTTGATCTACACTTGGGCTAACTCCTATGCCACAAGTCCACAACCCATATGTAGCCAACTCTGCTACCATCTTTGGTACCACCTACATTTGAACAAAGGGGTAAAGCAACCTGCATAGGGTGGTAAAAGAACAATGCATCAACTAACCAAATTAAAATAACTACACAGTTGAATCAAACGGGTAAACTAAAAATGTAAAAACCAAAAAGGGAACGGGTCAAATGGGTTGAATGAAGTGTCTATTGTCAACCTGTCTCATCTCGACCATACCCACCAACCCGCCCATTTTGCCACCTATATATTCGATACCATTCAGGCTAAAGATGTATATCAAAAGAGTTTAATCATTTTATCATAAATATCTAACAAAAGCTATTAAGGCGACAACCTTGTCCGGAAAGTCATCAAAGTTTCCATGCACATCTTAACCCAAATAATATCTTGCAATGATGCCAATACAAATAAATATTGTTGCTTTAGCCGTAGTTCCTTTCCCTGAAAATGCAGAAAAGAAACTTTCGAAATGCACGCACGTTTAAGAAAGTCATGAAGGTGTCAAACACATGTACATATGAATATGTAAGAACGATCACCGGGGTATAAGACATTGCTTATTATCTCCGCCTTTCGTCTGTTTACAATAGCATTGATATAATCTCTAGTGTTATAAGACACCCCTGCAATAGAAAAGGCCAAACAGATTACATTCATTATCAACCCAACCTGGCATCATCGTACCCAAATCCACCTACAATCATATTCACAATAAGTGAAAGGTGCTGATCATGAGTTCCTTTGCTGCTGCCAGCACTCCTCTAATCCTGTCTCGTATTTTTGAAGCAACATTTGTGGTGATTCGTGAATGCCATAGCCAATATGTGGGATGCTTCAATGCCCTAGTTGTTTGGTCAAAACAAACATATATAGACTTTTATAAGTCACTAAACATTGGATAAATTCGAAATATAAGAAAGAAGTAACCGATTACTTAATGAAATATAATAACTTATGAAGAAGCATTTAAACTCGTCCGACCATGGTAGATGTCTGAATTAGAAAAGAATTAACAAAAAAATATATTTAAGTAAGCCAGGTTTGAGAAAAAGAAAGAGGCACGTGAACGAAAAAAGAGCACAGATGCACAAGCTTACTACTTCCGGGACCTGCAACAATCATCAAAGGCACTGTAATGTCACTGCAGGCTGCTCATGTTGTCTATCATTTATAGACTGGATATATTTTGCGTACTCATCAGGCATGCCTTCAATTTCCGAACCCTCTCAACTCCTAGACTCTTGTTTCCCATATTCATTGTCGCTACTTTCATCTGTACTATTATCAATTTGTATATTTTCCAAAACAGTAGGACCCAAATCATTTATAAAATCACATCTATTCATTTTAGTATGCATCCTCTTCAACTGTTTTTACTATTTTCCAATCAATTTGGGCAACACATCTAACTTCCTGACCCGCTTTAAGCTTCTTTGAATCATGTAGGAAATTTCACTTTTAAGCTGTTCAACACACAAGAAATTAGTCACTTGTATGAAGAATTAATTCCCTAAAATCATGCAGATCATAAACCTGCATATCCTATCCTATAATGAAATAATATCATGCATATCGAATTGCTACACACATAATGCTACTAAATTACATATTTTACTTATTACGTGAGATAGGATATATTTTGCATGTACAATGTACCTACATGTTTTGGCCCTAACGCATCTTGGCTCATTAATTACCCAACCCGTTCAAGCTCCCCTTCATGTCAAGATCTTATTATATGTATCGGTGGTAAAATCATAGTTCACAGAGCGGTTGGTAACTAAGTCCATTGTTGAGCTACATGTGATCTAAAAGTGTCATTTGAGATAAATGAACATTGGCATGCGTGGCGCCGTCACTGCTGACTGTATAGTTGAAATTTTTAGAAGAGGAGAAAATGTTGTGTTTCAGATAGAACTTACGCGAACGGGTTGCTATTAATAAAGGTAATAAGTCCATTGTTGAGCTACATGTGATCTAAAAGTGTCATTTGAGATAAATGAACATTGGCATGCGTGGCGCCGTCACTGCTGACTGTATAGTTGAAATTTTTAGAAGAGGAGAAAATGTTGTGTTTCAGATAGAACTTACGCGAACGGGTTGCTATTAATAAAGGTAATAATTCAATTACAACCTAGAGGTGGCAAAATCGCAAAAGAGAATAGCTCAATCCCAATAGGTCACAATTTCTGGTCAAAGGCTATGCTGAATTAAACTTCTCTCTAATATGTCATAGCCAAAGTAAAATAAGAAGTAAAGGCTGAAATGGTCAGGTTTACCCACCTACACTTCCATTCATATCTATGTCTAATTTTTAATTAGTAATGCATAACTATGGTTACAAAACCAACATTCTTACAGTAATAAAATATTTGACCCATTCACTTTGCTAAATTTAGTTGACCAATTAAAGATTAAATACAGATCAAATCAACCCATTTATAAATGGTTTGAAACTGAACTTTACTAAATCTATAAGAGAAGTAACATGAACCTGATTGCTTCTTAGAGTATTGTGTCCATTCTCTCTCAATGTGGTAGGCCTCACAATGTAGTCCCTTTCATTTTCAAGTATAATATCTCTAAAAGGCTCTCAAGCTGTGTAATTTTACGGAAACAAATTGCAAAAACAATAAGTGACTGGAAAAAATGTTGTTAATAGTAGAGTCCGTCAATAAGTGTATCGTAAAAGGAAAATAGGAAAAGGAGTATACCATCAGGGTATATCGCAGTAGCAGCACCTTCATAAGACGAATCGATCTCTTTCTTCCTCAATAAGAAGATCACTTGAAGAACAATCCCATTTACCTAGAATGACAAAAAAGAAAATGAGAGAAGTTATCACTTAAGGCTATTTAAAGAATATATAATTTACAGTCAAACCTCATACAACCTTAGCCCCATTTCCTTTTTACTCATTCTCGTCATTAATACATACTAAAGCTACTAAGTTTTCTCGATAAGATTTGCAATAATAAGTTGAAGGCCAATATACTTAAAGAGTGCAATGGAATCAACAATCAACTCACTTTTTGTTTATAAGTACTTCTCGATATAAGGTCAAAATCCATGTAGAAGAAACCCATTCGTAAAGTGTATAATACCATGTCCATTCTTTGGCCTACCGCAACTGTTTTGCCTTTTGTCACCTTGAGTTATTCTAGTGCTTTCTCCTAGTTGCATTTAAAAAGATGTGAGGCAAATTTACACACTCGACCTATTAAAGTATATAAGTTATGCGAACCGGTAATAATTAACTTGTTGTGTAACTTGTCACCAATCCATACGAAGAACAACAACTTTGCCAAATGAGGCTCTGGAACTTCACTTTCTCCTAAAATTTCTTCGGCACCCTCAATTCTTAAGAAAGAAACAGAAAACATGGTTAATGGAATATTCTAATATCGACACAAGCGTAATAAGAATAAATGCACATCCAAGACCCCAAATGCAGTTTAATGATTCTAGAATCATTATGTTACCAAATATATTCCCCAAAAAAGAAATGGGATCCAGCAGCCTATTCAGAAATAGAGCTAAGATTGACTTTTAAGGTTAAAAAACTAATTTTGACTCCAAAATTATTATACATTCTCTACATTTTATAATACAAAAATTTAGAAATACATGAAAGTGATGAAACTGATAAGATTATATCTCATGACCAAAGGGCAAGTAGCCTGGCGGTATGTTTGTTGCCCTCATAAATTATTATGAGTGGTGTTGATGGTACCGGGATTTTTGGTTAATTTTCACCACCGTCTAGTTATATATACACACGAGACACTTGACATCGTTTGTAACTCCACCACACCATTAGTTTGGATAATGGTCTATAGTTTCAAAAGTTCGAGACCTGTTACATTCCATATAACATAGTTGTACAATACTAAAATAACGATAGCTTCAGATGTCTATAATGTAACAGGAAACACTATCATAAGTCACATATATGACACTATATGAACATGCCTAACAACTCCAACTTTTTCCTTCTCAATATGCAATGATTAGTAGTTACATACTTATCTTTGAATAAGATCTAACTCTTAAAACAATAGAGGGCTGATCAAATTTATGGAATGTAAGGAAATAAACATTAAAAAGAAATGCCAGTAGCCGACAACTGTTTTGACCTGATTTCAATTTGATCCGTTACCCAGCCTGCCATTTTGCAGCCTATAAGAAAATACTACATATTAGAATAAGTAGTTCACCTCAACCAGCCTTCAGATTTGAGTGACCCTTTTCTTGACAGCTGCTTTAGTGCTCCCATCAGTAACTATTTATGTAGAGTGTTTAGTAAGGTTTGCAGTCCCAAGCATATCATCTCGGACCCTTTCAAGTGTCAAAGTGCATTATCCCTAATCACGGTTTCTACAAAAAAATGGTTTGTCATAGTTAGTAGGTCAAAATAAATAAAAAAAATTCAGAAAGTGTTGAATATTAGTCAACATATGCAGTTGATCTAATCTAGGCATTTCACTCATTTGTGCTAATTCCTTAATGAAGACTATGAACAACAAGTCCTACTTGATAAAAGAACAAAACCATTAAGACATAAGAATGACTGCCTCTAGTCCAAATAGCAATATCATATAAGTAGTGGCTCTTGAACTCAGGATATTTATTGCTTTCAGTAGTTTGTTCCAAATTAACGGATCCAGAGCTTCCTTCACCGTGCCCTCTGCAATTATCACGTGGCCTTTAACTGCAATAATGCTCAAATCCTATGTGACGTGAATCAACAGAACTCATACATCTAAATTCAAAATCATTACCTGCACCAATAATGGCAAAGCTCGTGATCCTTAACCTGCAACATGAATTTGAAATGTGACTGCCTAGTTTAGGCATTTTCAGATATATATTCTGGTTGGATATCCAGAGGTACCATGATAAATCACAAACAAACCTCTAAGTGAACACCATGGTATACTAACTCCCGCGGGTGATTTTTTTAAATACGGAAAATTAGGTTATTATTATCAAGTAGGTTTTATAAAAAGATGTGGATAAGATCAAAACTTGAAAGTGTTAATTTATATACATACATACAAATAAGACGTTATCAAGATAAGATCATACCTACTTAAAGTAACCCAACCTGTTGGCATCTGCGTGTGTTTAACTTGAACTATATAAGATTTATGATTGTATAATTGACTAAAGATTAAAGCATTTCAACCATATAAGAAAGCCTTGATTCGTCCAAATATTGTACATAACTGACTGAATCAATAGAAGATTATGAGTTTGATATGCCCAAAAGGTAATCACCCAAAATTTCAATTAAAATAATCACCAAAAATAATAAAATCAAAAACAATTACCTTGGAATCATCATCTTTGTCACTCAAATGCAAAAAATAATTCGCAACCTTATAGATTCCAGTAACTGCTCCCAAAGTCCCAATAACTAATCCGTAGAGTTTGTAAAACCATGAAATAAACTTTAAAAAACCGTCAATTTACCTTTAACTGTTACATTTGATATAATGATCACATCAACATATCCAGAAACTTTACCAATCACATCTGAAATTGTAGATGAACTTAGTTATGCTTCTGTATGTACCACATATATACAATTATGTGACTAATAATTTGACTTACTAATAAATCGACTGTAAATATATATTTAGTTAATTAGCAATACATACTAACTGTGGTGTTGTTTTCGACTTTCCCATCTGTCATATCACGGAACGAAGAGAACCTAAATCCATGAATGGATCCACAAAACTTCTCAATAACCTTCACAGCAGTCAATTTGTGAAGATTGATTTTGTATGGATTATCCAAAATCTTGTACGACCCAACATTCTGAAGCACGAAGAAGTTACTCATGCATATCGATCCACCTTCGACCAACAGTTTCTCAAAGGTTGGTATCACATTTTTCCTGACAGAAGCTTGAATTCGTTCACCCTAAAACACAAAGTTGAAACTGCCATAAGTAGTTGTACGTTTTATATGTTCATGAAATCATGAATAAACCATACATATCATCTGAAATAAAATTTGATTACAAAAACTAACCACTGCGTCCATTAAGATCATCTCGATGCTGCCGATGTTGTTCACATTGCCATACACAGGTTGTTTCCACAACCTGATGATCCTCACAGTTATCGCACACGGGTTGTGGTTTGTGTGAAGTTCGCGTATCATTACGGGATTTTTGGAAGCCATGATTGTGTTTTGATTTGATGTGTGTGCTATATGGTGAGAAGGTGATCGATGGGTTGTTATTTATAGGCACCAAGGTGGATATTACAACTGCCATACGGTTATTGGGATGTAAATTCAAATTCAATATTCAAAATCGCAAAGAGGAGGGAAGAAGTTGTCTATGTAACCGCCATTATAACTTAACCGTATGAGGAAATCTAATATACACATGCCACATAGGACAAACTTATAAAAACCTAACTAGTTATTTATATAGTGTATAGATGAGAGTGATAACTAATCTCCTAAAACAAGCTTAATATGTACATAAATAGTCTACGAGCATGGTACCCGCGCAATGCGGCGGTGGTGGCGGAGACGGCGGTCTAGTGGTGTCGGTGACGGTATTATTGGTGGTGGTGGCGGTGTCAAGTGGTGTAGGTTGATGTAAAGGTGATAGTGAATATTTAAAAAGATAAGGGCTTAAAGTGTTAATTATTAAAATAAGAGTTTAGGGTGTAAATTAATTCATTAAGGGCAAATTTGATAATTTATAAAAACTTTTTCCATAGTGGGTGTTTATTAAGGGCAATTTAGTACTTTCGTATGTAACATTTGAGTAACACTTTCTATTTGTAGAGGGGTGAATAATTTTTATAAAGGAGTATAGATGACTTACCATTGATATCACCAATTCCTAAAACATCCACACATCTACCAATAAACTAAAACACAATTGATTCTCTTTTTATTAGACACGTGAAGTTTTATTCAAACGACACGTGTCTTTTTAAATCTATCCTTAAAAATCCTATTTTTTAATACTATAAATAGTTAAATTTTTAATTAATTAATATATTTAATACAATTAAAACTCTTATATTAAAAATCATATTATATTCATTATTACCATAAATATAGATTTCCATATCAATCTTAATTGTTGGTTGTAATGTATAATTTATGACATATTATTATTTATAATATATCAAATTAAGTTTATTTATTCAAATCTATAAAATGTGTTAAATTAGTTATCTATATTTCTAACTTAGTAATTATTTATCCCTCTATTAATATAACGAAACATAGTTGAAAATTTGAAATTATACGAGTCATGTTTTACCATTATGACTTTCTGTTAGGTGATAATAAGTAATATCAGATATTGTTTGATTCGTTATGATACATATCTTTAACAATTAGGTTATTATTTTGAGAGACTAAATATGTATGATGAGCCGCGTTCAAACTTTTTTTTATAAAAATATCAATCGTATAACATATATAGTCAATCCTTATAATCAATCACACAATATATATATAAACAATCCGTACATCGTACGGGTATTAATACTAGTACTAAATAATAAGACTAGTCTCTGGAAGGACGGGTCACGAGGGACGAGTCTTGAGACGAGTCGAACACTATGGTGTTCACTCGTCCTTGGACTAGGGACGAACAGAGACTAGTCCAAGATGAGACATAGTTTTCCCTCTAAGTTTCTTATTTTTTTTTATTTGTAAATAAATAAACAATTGGAAAAAGTGACCTCATATGTCCATAAAGATTCACCATGTAGGCATGTACGAGTAGCTTTATTTCAAAAACCTTAGAGCATCCACAATGGTAAAAAGTATTTCAAAGCTTTTTTATATGCCACTTCATTAATCCATTAACTTCAACCTATAAAAAAGCTAACTTCTCCAATGGAAAGCTTTTTCTAAAGCTTTTTTTGTCTCTTGATTTAGAAAAAGCTTTTGTTCAAAAGCTTGAAGTTTCTCAACCTATCCATAAAAAAAAGTCATCCAACCCAATGATATCAAGCTTTTCTAAAGACTTTTTTCACAAAAAAAAGTTTTTCATCAACCTGCCATTAGAGATGCTCTTATAGTAATAAAGTTGGTGATTGAACCTGTGTTTCGTGAATAATTATGTATGTCTTATCACTTTAACTATGAATCATTGTCATGGTGTAACTTTTAATTAACATATAAATGCAGATAAAAGGTAACTAATTTAGTTTAAGAGTAAAAAATAAAAATAAAAATCTAATCATACTTATATTATCATAACTACGAACATCACACCAAATCTTTTTTTCCAGTTTTCGTAGTATGCTTTTGTTTCTAGAAATTTAGACTACGAATTTAATATTATTTTTAAATCAATTCCATTGGTAATGGTTTATTGATTTTCTATTAACAGTAAATTTATTATATTTTGGATTTTTTTAATAACAATCTTTAACTTGCATGAAAATTTGTATCTTTTGTATCAAAAATTCATATGTTTTTGAATTATATCAAATAACTTTAAACTATTCCATGTTAAAAGATAATTCCATTTCAAAAAGCAATGAATACCAAATAAGCGTTGCATTGACGGTAATGATTCATTGGTTAGGACACGAGCTTGGCTCATCCACTCCAATGACCACCAACCACAAATTGCTCTATATGAAACAGAATCCAAGCAACTCGCATATAACCTTCCAAACATGTGTGGGTCCTCTCTAATATATTTTGGAATCTTTCCTGATTTATATGTATCTTGATTTAAGTCATCTAAGCTGTGAGAAAAATCTTAGGACTTTGGCTTGTAAGCGAAAACATTATTATCGTTTTTTGAGGTGTCTTGTTATCAATGAAGTCTGTCTAGTGGTGAAGGAAGCATTTGGTGACCTTAAGGTCCCAAATTCGATTATTACTTGGCACAAAAAATAATTCCTTTAAGGTATCCGTTACCAATAAAACACAAACTCCACTTGTAAAGTTCTAAAGACGCGAGTTAGATCTTTCGAGGTGCCCAAATCATATGAGATTAAAATAGATGTATTGTACCAGCATCAAATGGCTCATACATGGTGAGTTAATGAGTATCTAATTGTGATACTGGGGTTAAGGTTCTTCCATTACCTATTTATGTTTGATAATTGGTTTTATAATTGATAAAGCAGTGGTTTTGTAATTGGTTTAACCGGACAAGTCACTGGTTCCGGTTCAAGTGGTTGCCCTGCAAGTTACCGGTTTGACCCGACTGGTTTTAACACGTTCATTTTTCTATTATTGATTTTTAATATAGACATTTTTAAATAACCCTAATATAAATGATTGCAAAACATGGAATAAGATAGAATGTAACTATTAAAAAAGCCATATATTAAAAAAAGTACCAAATTTAATTTAAGAGTTAATTTCATTACATACCCCTGGGGTATGCCAAATTTTCAAGTTTCACCCTTCTCGTTTTTTTGTATCATTACATACCCCTATAGTGACTTTTTGTATCAGCGCTCACCCCTCACCCTAGCGTCCGTTTGTGGATCTCCGTTAGGTCCCTCATGTGCCTTGTACATGAGGGTATTTCTGTCCACTCCTATGTCCTATCTGCACACCATCTCTTTATCAGATATAAAGATCAACCAAATTAATTGCTTCAGTTCTTTTCATCAATTTCTTTTCTATCTAAATCTATTCTCATCTTTCCCTATCTTTTTAATATCTAATCCATCCAATTCTCTATCATTTCTTCTCTTCTTTCTATTTGCTAATAAACTTAAATCCATCATTTACCTCATTTCCAGATCTATAAATATGCAACATTTGCATAACCTTTTTTTGTTGCCTCTAATTATACTCCATTCTTCGTTTGTTAGCCCCGTAATTAGTACCCAACAGTGGTGGTGATATGTGGTATTTCGTATGGTGGTGGTTGGTGGTGTTGCGCGGTGGCCACAACCAAAAAGTAAGATAAATCGGCGGTTTGATGGGGTTTGACGCTGATGGTGACTGATGCTGGTGGGTGAAGTCCCTAATGGTGCTCCGGTGTAAAATGGCGGCGGTAGCAGGCGAGATAAATGATGGTTTGTTGGTTTACAGTCGGAAAAAGAGATCGATGTAACCAAGAATGTTTCCTGGATATAAAACCTTTTTTTCACTGTCAAGAAAAAGTGAAAAATGGGGGAGCAAACAAGCAGGAGACGGGGAGCAAACAAGTAGGTCGAGAATGTTACTGCATAATTCTTAAAAATGGATCTGTTGATTTTGCTTTAAATTCTAATATCATCAATTCATCCTTTTCATTCTTAATAAACTACGAGTATTTATTATTATTATATATTGTTATTATTACGTGATACGATAGGCCATTAGTTAGATTAACTTCTTCATTTCTTTAGTAGTAACAGAACTTTAATTTTGTGAATTAGTTTTGTCATTTTAACTTTATAATATATGAGTATAGACTGTATATATGAAAGATTTCTGTGTAGATCTTGGAAAAGAGAAGCATATATATATCTATTTGTGTTTTTAACTACGTAAAAGATGAAAAGATTAGTATATACACACATCAATATTGATATTGATTTGTAAATAATTTAAAAGGTATGTTTTGGTTGAAATTGTTATATTGTTGGTGTGTTGTTGATGTTAATGATGATAATTATAAGTTGAGTAGATTATAGAAAGAGGAGAGAGAAGCAGGTAAAAAGAAAAAAAGAAGAAGAGAGGCCTAGAGGTAAAAAGACTGAAATACCCTTATGTGCAAGGCACATGAGGGACCTAATGGAGATCCACAAACGGACGTTAGGGTGAGGGATGAGTGCTGATACAAAAAGTCACCATAGGGGTATGTAATAATACAAAAATACGAGAGGGGTGAAATTTGAAAATTTGGTTTACCTTAGGGGTATGTAATGAAATTAACTCTTAATTTAAATATCAAACAATTACTATCCAATAAATAACGATAACGAATACTAATAATCCAACGAGAACACAAATTTTAAACTTCAAAACAATATTTAAAAATATTTCATAAACTATATAATCAAATTCAGATATTATATAAATGAGTAAATAATCAACTATACCGATAATTGGGATAAATGTATGACTTTTTATTTGTTTTCTTTTGGGGAGAAAAAAACTTGTTTGGACCAAGTTTGGATCATCAATCAACCTGGTCCAATCAGGTGTCATTGAACCATCACCTACCCGACTAGATTTGGCCAAACCTAGTTCAATGCGTCAAGTTTATCCGAGTTTAAAGACATTTACTAATATGTAGTTGAAACTTAGCTCTAATGATTTGTATAAATGCGTTTGAGAAATTAGTCTGAGATGGTGCTCATAAGCATATACCGACATAAATTAAAAAATTAAAATAGTATAATAATAGGTACTTGTAAAATTTAGTTGTACTATTTTCACAAGATCTGTTTTTCCTTTTTTTTTTGAAAGGTGTGGATTAATCATCGCAGCGAAGGCTCTAGCTTAAGCTAGTTTTACATACCTTCTCACCCTCCAATACCCGGTAGGAGGAAAAACCCCCTAACTAGCCGCCCAAAGGCACGACACTAATTAGGGATAAAACTCTGCCCTTTCAAGGTTTGATCCTGAGACCTCCCCTATCGGATATTTCTGCTAATTCGGATATTTCTCATATAAAAGCTTTTTTTTTGCATAAGTTCAGTGCCAACCATAGCTTAGAAGTTAAACTTGTGTATAAATTATAAACCCATGTTCCAATATTTTGTATAAACTCCATGTTTAGTCAGAATTGGAAAGATATTCAGTTTGTTGATATATATAAAATGACAACCAAGAGTTACATATGAACACAAATTTCCTTCGAAAGAGTGATGTTAACTTTTGAACCTTTTAAAGATTAATCAATTAAACTTTTCTTGAAATATACTATAATTATAAGCTTACTAATTCTTCATTAATTGTGTTATTCTTATGTTTACCAAGTAGTGATAAGATATTTTTTTGTCTCTTCCATTGTCAACCACAAGCAACCATAATTGACATCCTCACATCAAAGACAACTATGGAACTAAAGCTTTTTGGAACTCACACTTGTTATCCTATATCTTGATCGATCTACAGTTGTATAACATAACAACCTACTTAATCTCACTTTATATTCATTGTATATTTTATATTAAATTAATTTTATTTAATCGTACATAAACGAGTTTGCGGAATAGAAATTCAGGATTTCCTAAAATCTACTTTAACTTGGTATAAATTAAAAACAATCTATGAAGAAACCTTTGTGTTATTAGTTATTACTTTTAATTTATTTACGCTCAAAGCTAAATAAGCATGCGGAACAAGTCATTTTAAACATAGATACATGACTCATGGTCACAACATACACAAAACCTAAACCTTGTTCCGATCGAAAATGTCTATTTCAAGAAAGTGGTCCATTTGCACTGTCATGCACATTAACATTCGACAATGTAGTATTTTCTGAAAATTATTGATGTTCATGGCTTAAGTACAACATGTGATGCATGAAGCAGGAATGACCAACGAAAGAAGCACAACATTTTTGTAAGAGCTTGCGCCTGTGGCGACAATGATCATATTAAAACTTATTATCAGGGGCAAAGAGAAAAATCTTTTTTAGGATGGGCCAAACATTCAATTTACGTAGACATGATATTTTGAATTGGCCAAATAATCGTTAAATAAACCTGTATAACTCTAACTTCCCCTTGTCTAGATATTGTTAGGGTGGGCCTTGACCCATCTAACTTTAAACAAATCATAAATAAATACTCCAATAAAAAAGTAGCCACTAGGTAGTGGTCAAAAAACCACTTATGTGAAGTTTATTTCTTTTTCCTAGTTATATCTTTTCAACCGATCTTTATTAATAAAATTTTTGTTGTTAAAAGATAAAAAAAAAAGAAACTTAAACAAATTATCAACTATTTGATTTGAAGAGTGAGCGTGGCAACCTGAAGCCCGAAAAACAGAAAGGTTAAGATCGTGGACCATTTATGATGCAAACGAATATCTACAATAACAAAATTTACATATCGAATACACCTTTCAATGATAGGTTTAGGATAAAAAATGATACGTCATTATGTTGATTCCTATAAAGGAGTTAGCGAACTGGGCTTGGGCTAAGTTTGGGCTATGGGCTGCATACGGCTACATGTATATATTTGAATTTAAACACAATGGTAATAAATTTCTTCCATCTTTCACCTACCAGTCTGCCACCCCCTCTCCATTACACTTCATTCTCCAGTCTTTTTTATTTAAGGACATGGCTTTCTTCATTCTTGAGTTTTTTCTTTAAAAGAAAAGAAAGCGAAAGAAAGGAAAACTAAGTTTTTTTATTTAAAAATTTTTCAGCCCTTTTGGCCTGATTTGGGTGGAAAGTTTTTCAATTATGTGTGCAGTTATCAATTTACCTTTAACAACTAAAGACAACTCCCTATGAAGGGAATGACATAATTGTAAAAATATAGTTTTTTTCCTTTGGCAACTGATGACATGGGTTCTATGGATTAGACTATTTTGTGAAAACTTTGTTAATTGTTGTGTTATTTCATTTTAACACCAATTGGTATCCCAAATTTCCATACCCTTTGTAATTACCCTGTTTAGCCTCAGAGTTCATTACAGCCCTTTAAAGACCTCTTCTGATAGTTGTCCTGGTGCTTACGCCACGTCGGTGCAGAAATGATTCTGGTACAAGCCTATGGTAAAAGATTATGCATCACGACTAGGCTTTGAGTGATTATTCAAATATTCAACCCCAATAGTAAGTTAGTTGGAGTAGGATAGTTGAGATATCATTGTTTCAATTGATCAGTGCTTAGTCGTGTTATTGAGGCTTCTGGATCATTCAGGTATTGTCAAACATTCCAGTTTTCATTTAAGATTAAAACTGCTTAACCATTTCAATTCATTTTCATTCATGGTTTACCTTCTTTTTGATTACTGACATGTTTATCCGAGTTGATGTACCAAGGTAATTAAGATTTTGAAGTTTAAAATTGTTTGAGGACAAGCAAAGCTTAAGTGTGGGGGGATTTGATATGTCTAATTCTATACCATTTTCCCACGTCAATTTTAGTTGTTTTAAAGTGTTTTAGGGTCGTTTTTGTATACATTTGATGCGTTTATGGTATTTGTTAGTGTTTCAGGATATTAGCAGGTATTATGGCACAATTCTGAAGAAAACGACATTTTGAGGTGAAAAGTGTGTTTACGGAAGGTTTACAAGGCACGAAACTGAGTTTGGAGCCTGATCAGCCTTGCACTGCGCCACATCTTCCTTGATGCGTCGCAACCTTGTTGTCGAGAGTCGGCATGCGTCGCAGCGTACAAGCTGCGTCGCAGTCCCTTGGTGCCCTTTTCAAATGCGACGCAGTAAGGTCACTACACCGCAACTGACCAATGTTCTTGCCCAGTTTCCTGTTTTAACTTATCATAGGGTATTATTGTTGATGGGGTTTTATTGTTTGCATGTTTTCTTGTGTGTAGCAAGGTGGTAGATCCAAGAAGGGCTCGAACCGTACTTCTACTTCAACCGGTCACGGTCTTCAACCGGGGGAAGAGTGGGTCTTAGATGATACGGATCATGAAACAAGAGAACAACAACAACGGGGAGCACCACCTGAATTGTGTGACGAAGTGGATGCTATGCGCCCCGAGCCACATGTTTGGCTCAAATGGCCAAGAGCTTCAGCGGAAGAGAAGATAGTTTATACAAATCGGTTGGCCAAGCTAGTCAACAAGGACATTCATCAACCAAGGTACATGGACCCGGTAATGCTTGATCACCTACTCATTCGGGCGGATATTAATAGATTGATGCTCACCTGAATATCATCTTCAGACAACCATGGTAATCCAATTGAGGCTCAGTTTGATATTTGGCCTAATACCTTCCGTATTCGGGAGGAGGTTTGTCGAGAATGGTGTTTGGAGGTTTATTCTACTATTTCTGTGAAAGGCTTTGAAGACGTTAAGGATATTTTTGATGAAAAGGTTATATCTTTTAGGTGTGGGGGAAAGTAGAGGGTGCTTTCCATTTCCGAGTTGGTGTTTGCGCGTGGTTGTATCCTTATGATTTGTTGGAAAATTCGGCATTTAAGAGATTGTTGTATCATGGGGTTAGGGACCATCAAGGGTTCCCTGAGGGTAATGAGAGGGACTATTATAGCAGGATTTCTGGAGGAAAAGTTTGGTCCTCCGCGAGTGGGGCCAATCAGATTCTTTCGCCCATTTTGCAGATCTTTCACAAGATGTTAGGCTTTTTCTTTGTCCGGCGTTCAAATTAGATGGACAAGATTTACTTGGAAGATCTTTGGTTGTACTGATATGTCTAATTCTATACCATTTTCCCACGTCAATTTTAGTTGTTTTTAAGTGTTTTAGGGTCGTTTTTGTATACATTTGGTGCGTTTATGGTGTTTGTTAGTGTTTCAGGATATTAGCATGTATTATGGCACAATTCTGAAGAAAACGACATTTTGAGGTGAAAAGTGTGCTAACGGAAGGTTTACAAGGCACAAAACTGAGTTTGGAGCCTGATCAGCCTTGCACTGCGCGTATCTTCCTTGATGCGCCGCAGCCTTGTTGTCAGAGTCGGGATGCGTCGCAGCGTACAAGCTGCGTCGTAGTCCCTTGGTGCCCTTTTCAAATGCGTCGCAGCCATTGCAATGCGCCGCAGTGTCGATTCGAGAAACCAACTGCGTCGCAGCCAACTTGATGCGCCGCAGTCCTCTCCAGTACAAGCCAAAGCTACGAGTCAAGGTCAACGACAGTCAACATTTAACTACGACGCAGTATATGGCTGCGCCACAGTCAGGATCGGGAATTTTAACAATTTTTTGGAAACTATATAAGGCTTGCTTATTTTCACCAAAACCCTATCTTAGTTATTCCAGCCAATTTTTGCATCTTTGGAGGAGGATTTTCATCAGTTTATTCATCTTTGAAGATCAAGAACACGATTGGATCATTCTCGTTATTTGCTTTCATTTATTTGTATTCGGTAACGATGAATTCTTCTATGTTGATTTGTTATTTCATTTTTAATATGAGTGGCTAATCATTTCATCATCCATCTTGATGAAGTGAGACAATATGTAAGGATTGCACTATTTTATTAATTCAATGTTGATTTCATTTAACGTTATATCGAGATCTTAGCGTATTTCTTCCTTTTAATTTATCTTGAATTGATTGGTGGTATATGTGTGTCTTTAATGGTAACTATTGATTACATATATGTCATTTGGATTGTTTGGGTACAAACGATTGGGTCTATGACGAGTACGGTAGATAATTGTTCAATGATAATAGGAATTAATGTGTTAACGGTTGGGTACAATCGTTAGATATAATTGTTATTTTAATAACCAAAACCATTGTTTGATTAGGGACGTTATAAAAGATGTCTTGGGATACCAGTCTTTGTAATGAAACTAGTTTAAACAAGAGAGTCAAATAAGGTCATTAACTTGACGGGTACGAGGTTGGTGCTTTGTTTGAGTCTCGGTTATTTAATCAACTTAATTTGGATTTGAATTTCATTTATGTGCAATCTGAGCATGTTGTCGAGCGGATTGGAGATGGATGTCTTTTAAATTATTGTTTTTAATCAAAAAACTCTCTTTGCGATTAATCCCTCAGGATTACTAACCAATTTATTTTCTTGCAAACTAACTTTTAAGCAACGTGTCACAAAACCCCCATTTTTACTTTGAATTGCTTATTTTGAATAACTACTTTACTTTAGTCCTTGTGATCGACCTCAGATTTACCAAGTTAACTATACTGCATACGAACGGGTTCACTGCCTGTAAGTGTGTAGTAGTCAGTCGCTAGGTGATTCGTGTTATAAATTTTAAGACTCGATTTCACACATCATGTACCAACATTGATATTTACGACGGAGAAGATATTCAATAGCGGTGACGACAATCACTTAAAATAGAGAAGATACAGGGATCCAAACTAGTTTTCACATACGAAGACGGTATCTTAGAAAGAGGGATACAGGGGTGCAAAGATTCATATGGTACATGATCAAGTACCAAATCATTTCGAATACAAGAGTCAAGATGTATTTGTTTTTTCCTTTTTATTATTCGTTTTCTTCGGTACTTTTTTTTATGAGGTAATTTTACAATCTTTTTTCCTAATAAAAGAGAATCCCAAAACAAAAAGTCTTTTAAAAAATTGCCACGTGGCAGCCTTTCCCATTTTCTCACTAAAATTTCTGTAACAAACCTAAATTAATAAAAATCAATAAAAAAATAATAATAACAATAACAATACAATCTCAATTTCAACTACACTAAACACAAAATTCATCTGAGAATAATCCGGTAAGAATCCATACTAAATGCTTTCCCTGCTAATTTTTTTTTCTTTTTTTCCAAATTTCTAGGGTTTACGTTTTAGTTTTATTTTGCTTTAAGTAGAAGGATTATCATATATGAATTTTATAAGGTGTTTCAAAAATTGATTCCTTGTATTGTTATATACTAATTGTGCTTTTGAAAATGTTCAGTCATTCAATGTATTGTAGTTATATGAACATATGAGGTTTTCAAAAGAAATTATGTTGTTGGAAATTTTCAGGGAGATCAAGACAATTCATTAGACACGGGACGTCTAATCATCTTTGCGATCTAATGAAAAGGGGCAATAAAGTTTTTAAATATGATAGTTACAAGGAGGTATATAATTAGTGTAGTTTCTATTATCTATAACAAGATTATAGTTAACATCTTAGTAATTTCATCTGATCATTGTTGACTTTATACACAGCATAATTACGATCACTATATTTTTAGGAAACTTTCCAGGCTAAAAATTATTTATAATTCTGAATATATATTTCTTTTTATCAATCATGCAGTCAAGTTTTATTCATAGTTGCTGAATTATGTATATGAAATTAATTATCTATGATTTTTCCACTTATATGCATTTATAACAATGTTGATCCGTTTTTTCTTACATATTTGAGATGTATGAAATTATGAATGCGAATTTAGTGATTTGTATATCATAAGCCTGAATACAATGCGATGCTTATGGAATCTTATATGAGATGCTATGTTTACTTTTGATATCTGAAGCTATGTATAAAATATTTGACATTGCAATTAAAAGTGATTTTCAATTGTGAAGATTAGAGAAGGCATTGAAAAGGAAGCTCTGACTTCAGTATTTCGGAACAAGCTAAAGGGCATACGGAAGCAACAACAGTTGAAGTTCAAGCCTTTGGTAAGTTCAAGAACCACCACTTAGATGACATTGTTATTTTTCTTGGAGGTAGTCATTCTTATGTCGTAATGGTTTTTTTTATTTATCAAGTATGCCATATCCATCCTTAGGGAATTAGCAGAAACGTATACCATGGTTTCTTCAGTCATATCCATATGTTGACTACTATCGAATGGTTTCTGAAATATTTTTTTGTGAACTACTAACTATGACAAACCATGTTTTGTAGGGACCGTGATTAGGGATTATTCATTATTGACACTCGAAAGGGTCAGAGAGGATATAGTTGGGACTGTAATAAAAGTGGTCATCATTAACGACTCTACATTAATAGTTACTGATGGGGGCACTCGAGCAACTGTCAAGTTAAGGGTCACTCAAATTCGAAGGCAGGTTGAGGTGAACTACTTATTCTAATATGCAATATTTTCTTATAGGCTGCAAAATGGAAGACTAGGTAACAGGTCAAAATGAATTTAGGTCAAAACATGTAAATTTATATATCGGTCAAAGCCAACTTTCATGTTCCTCTTTGTATTATGTAAATATTCCACATATTTGATATCATAATTCATAACAACTACATGAGTATATTTGTTAAAAGATATTTTTAACATAAGTCGACTTAGGACATTGTGAGAGTATAATACATGTTACATGACTTTAGACCAACTTAACCCATTCATTTCATTTGACCTGTTAATTTCAGCTACTAACTTTCTGCCTTTGACACGTTATCAATGAGCTAAAACTCGAGTTGACCCATTATTTTATATAGATGGGTTGAAAATCTTAATATTTTTGAAGTTTTCTTACGAGTTTTAAGAATCCCAATCAAACTTAGAAGTCAAACTTTTATACTTTGACCACAAAATCCAATCTCAGTGTTAAGATCAAAGAGATCACATGTTGGTCTAAATTCTATAATGCCATGAACTTTGAACCATTTAGTCTGTAGAACTCAGAAGGAAATTTTCATAGGAAAATTCATGCTACTACAAACTTTTGTGTTTCTTTTGTTACATTGCTTTCAATTTTATAACCTTAACTCATAAAAAAGGTCTCTAGATAAATATACTCTTTCAAAAGGAGACTTCAATAGAAATTAATTCTCGTCAAGATTTCGTGACCAACCTCACCTGACGTCCTGACAAACTTTGAATAACCCGCTTCCCGATTCCTTATTGGTGGTTTGGGTAACAAGTTGTATATAAATTTTGAAAACCCAAATAGTTAGTTTGCAAATGCTACTTTTAGAACAAAAAGGTCCATGAATGAAATCTATGAAGAACTCTGCTTTTAATCATAAACTTTTGTCTTAACAAGTGTAGTGCTTCGTGTTTGCAGGGACAAACTTCAGTTTGAATTCTTAGAAAAGAAAGACCTTCATACTTATATGTTGGATTGACTCTAACATTAAGAAATCGGATCTTATCTTTAAGTTTGCATCAAACTTCTAACTTTTTTTCCTTTTTGTGAACAGACGTTTGCGTCTAAATCCTCATGATCATTTTAAAGGTGTTTCTGCAATTCCAGTGATTTTGCCATCTTGATGATGAAACGTGTGGAAGCCATTGATGCAAAAACATGTAGTTACTTTGTGGACATTTGAGCAATGTTTAAATAATCAAACTTAGAGACATGCCTATCCTTATGATTTTGAAATCTTGCAAAAAAATCAGTATCATATTTGGTTACAAAAGTGATTGGCAACACGTATTTCTTTCATGTGCCCGGGTAATACCCGGGTTGATTAGCTAGTATTATATTATTTGCGCGTCAAATAAACAATTTGTAGACTTTTCAATGATCCAGAATGTAATGTCTATCATCATGCGAAGAATATAAATTGTGTATTTGACCTAAAAATGAAAATAATAGTGTATGATAATAAATTAAATAAAAAAGAACCGAAAGAAATGGATAAAACAAAATCGAAGTAATAAAGGGGAGAAAACAAATACATGCTTGTAGATTCTTGTATCTAAATTGACTGGTACTCTATCATGTACCATACGGATCTTTCCATCTCTGTACCCCTTTTTCGAAGATGCCCGTCATCATATGTGAAGAGAAGTAAGTTTGAATCCAACGACAACACGTCATTGGCTGAGAATAACTTTTCATGTCTCTTTTACGTCGTGTTTTTGGGCGATGCCCTTTAGGTAGTGATCTGGTTGTCTGTGATCTTTGTAAAATTGATGTAATGTTGATTTCCGTTGACGATATACGGATGTGGCGTTCTGTGAAATGATAAGGTCAAAATTGTTAATTGTTATTATTAACAATTTATATATAAATAAATAGCTATTAGTAAATTCAAAATTATTAAATTTTTATACATTTTTATGATTTTAATTTGAATTTTTGTTTATTGTTTATGGGTAGAGGTGCAAGAAAAAACCGATTAACCGAACCGAACCGAACCGATTTGTAACCGGTAACCGAAACCGGTTAATAACCGGAATAGTAAAAACCGATTATAGGTTATAATCGAAATCGGTTAGATAGGTTCCAGTTTTAAAACCTAGAAACCGGTTATTACTGTTTCAAAAAATAACCGAAACCGGTTATTAAAATTAATAACCGAAATCGGTTAATAGGTTCCAGTTTTAAAACCTAGAAACCGGTTATTAATTAATCGAAATCGGTTAGATAGGTTCCAGTTTTAAAACCGTTAACCGGTTATTACTGTTTCAAAAAATAACCGAAACCGGTTATTAAAATTAATAATCGAAATCGGTTAACCGCTTCTTGCACCTCTATTTATGGGTGTCACACGGTTTCCTTGTTTGGGCCCAAAATGCTTAACTTCTTCCTAAGCTGCCTCCAAAGTCCAAACTGTCAACTTCCTTAGAAATTAGAATTGAACGGATTAGCAATCATAAATAACCCAAGCTCTCCTAACTGTTAAGTTGTATGAGCTCCCTCGTTTTAACTTAACAGAGAATTTTAATTTTTCATTATCTTCTTCTTTATTTTTCATTTTGTAAGTTGTATTTTTTTTTATTATTTTTTATTTTTTAAAAAAAATTTTGATTTTTTTTGAATGGGTTTATGTTAAAAAAAAATAAATCCCTACACATGTGTAGATTTTTATACCTTACACATGTGTAGATATCTACACATGTGTAAGTTGTATTTTTTTAAATTTTATGTGTAGATATCTACACATGTGTAGATATCTACACATGTGTAGATATCTACACATGTGTAGATATCTACACATGTGTAGATATCTACACATGTGTAGATATCTACACATGTGTAGATATCTACACATGTGTAGATATCTACACATGTGTAGATATCTACACATGTGTAGATATCTACACATGTGTAGATATCTACACATGTGTAGATATCTACACATGTGTAGATATCTACACATGTGTAGATATCTACACATGTGTAGACATGTGTAAGGTATAAAAATCAATCTACACATGTGTAGATATCTACACATGTAGATCTACACATGTGTAGATATCTACACATGTGTAAGTTGTATGAGCTCCCTCGTTTTAACTTAACAGAGAATTTTAATTTTATTATCATTTGTTTTAGGAAAATTTATCCCTAATCTGTATGAAGTGATTCTTATGATTTTGAACAATTCGATATAAATCAAATCGAAATTCGGGTTGTACTTAAAGACAACCGTTTGACATTTTAATATTTTTATAGTTAACTAATGATGAATAAAAAATTAAAGGTAAACATTCGGGTTCATAGTTCAAAATATTTATATATGGGCTATTACCCATTGCCCATTAGAAATGGTTTTGGGCCTAGCTACATCTGTAAAGAATAAAAATGACAGAAAATCTATATCATTTGGAACCTGTATTTAAGATATTATAAAAATTATATATATATATATATAGGAGAGAGATCAAATGAGAATGTTGCTTAAGAGAGAAGGGTGAGAAGGTTGATTTTTAATTTTTTTCTTCTTTATTTTTCATTTTTAAATTTTTCATTTTTTTTTAGTGAAAACCCATTCTAAAAAAAAAAAATTTAAAAAATAAAAAAAAATAAAAAAAAAAAAATAAATCCCTACACATGTGTAGATTTTTATACCTTACACATGTGTAGATATCTACACATGTGTAAGTTGTATTTTTTTATATTTTTTTATTTTTTAAAAAAAATTTTGATTTTTTTTTGAATGGGTTTATGTTAAAAAAATATAAAAATAAAAAAAAAATAAAAATAAAAAAACAAGCTAAAAAAAATCAAAAATGAACCTTCTCTCCCTTCTCTCCTTAAGTTACCTTAGTTCTCTCTGGATCTCTACCCTATATAAGTAAAAAGTAACTTGATTTATTTTTCTTATCATGCTAAGTATTGACTTTACAGAAAGTAAATGTATTACTAATTTACTATATTTTTCTAAAATATCGTTTAGGTATTTTTTTTCTTCTTCTAATGGTTAAATGTATCTCTACC
>CM067167.1:149277317-149419817 GCA_034093135.1 Erigeron breviscapus | reverse complement strand
CTGATGCAGCTCTGTTGGGGTCGATGGTGGTCGTAACCACTTCCAATCCCAATGCAAGATCTGCCCGTCACCACTGCATCTGTCCTTTATGTAGCAGCCTTTTGTGCTTTCAAGTTTGAAGAGGTCTGAGAAAGCTTCATGTAGTGGTTTATCTCCATTCCATGTGTCTATCCAGATCTAATCGATTCACCATTTCCTACCTGTCCAACAAAAAGTTTCTCCAAAGCAACGTTGTAATGTTTAAGATGGGAGTTAAGGTTGGAAATAGATTTCCAAACACCTCCCAAGTTAGAACGGAAAGGAAGAGGCAAGCAGTTCCTGTTAGGTGAGTGTATTGATCTAATAACACGACCCCAAAGGCAATGTGGGTTTTGATGGTAACGCCACCACCAATTAGATAAAAGAGCCAGATTTTTCGTTTGTAAACAACCCAACCCGAGCCCTCCCGAATCGACTGAATCGAATAATTATATCCCAAGAAACCCAAGGTATCTTTTTAATCCCGTTTTGGTTACCCCCCAAAAGAAAGAGCGTCGGATAGATTCTAATTTTGAAATAACATATACCGGGGCTTTGTACAACGAGAAATAGTGAGTCGGGAGGCTGTCAAGCACATAACGGATGAGGGTAATTCTTCCACCAATGGAGAGGGTGGATGCCTTCCATTGGGAAAGACGGTATTTGAAGGTTTGTATTACGGGGAGCCAATTCTTGATGAGGTTCATGTTAGCTCCCACAGTCAAGCCTAAGTAGGTTACGGGGAAGTCACCAACCAGGCAATTGAGAATGTTGGCTGAATTTTGGATAGATTATTGAGGTATGTTGATTAAAAAAAACAGGACTTTTGCATGTTGATTTTAAGCCCGGAGATCAAGTGAAAGATTCGCATGATTCTTTTGATGTTGTGGATGTAGGTCGCTGACCATGCCCCGAACACCATTGCATCATCCGCGTATAGCAGGTGGGTAAAGTTGGGACCAAAGTTGGGTAGTTTGAGGCCCATGGGTAGTCCAACATTTGAGGCTCTTTGGACTATATTAGAAAAAGCTTCCATGACGATTATGAACAAGAAAGGGGATAGTGGGTCCCCTTGCGGTACCCCACGTTCACAGTTAAACTCATCAGTAGGGCACCCGTTCACGAGTACTGATGATCTAGTCGAACAAAGCAAACCTTTTATCCAAAATAACCATCTATGGGGAAAACCCATTTGTTCCATGATCTCCAGTAAGAATTCCCAATTAACCGAGTCAAATTCCTTCTCGAAATCAATTTTGAACCAAAAAGTTTCACGTTTGTCTCTCTTTAACCAAGTTATGATCTCGTTTAACATTAACGGGCCATCGAGAATATTCCTGACAGAAAGATAGGCAGTTTGAGTATGAGATATGACCTGTGATAATTTTCCTTTGAGCCGATTTGCGAGGGTCTTGGAGATGATCTTTTTGATGCATCCTATCAAAGTGATAGGCTTGAAATCTCCAAGAGATCTGACAGATGCTTTCTTGGAAATGAGGACAATGTGAGATGAGCTGCAGCCTGGGCTTATTGAGCCAGTGTGGTAGAAGTCGATCAGGATGTTTAAGAAGTCCATCTTCAGTATTTCCCAGAATCTCTTGATGAAGCCAAAACTAAGACCGTCTGGGCCAGGGGCCTTGTCACTTTCACAGTCCCATACTGCTTGAGTAATTTCAGTTAAAGTGAAAGGAGCAATGAGACTGGTTGCTGATTCATTTGTGAGAGTTTTGAGCCCACTGCAGATTAGTTTGGGCCTCTGACGGATTGATTCCTTGAACTTGTTTTCAAAGAAAGATCGGGCTGCCTCTCTGATGGATGGATGATCAATGTGCCAATTACCATTAATATCCAGGCCACTGATCCTAATTTTAGCTATGCGGCTGTTAATGAATCCATGAAAGAAGGCGGAATTTTCGTTGCCATCCTTTATCCATTTGGCACGGGATTTTTGCAGAAGGTCAAGGGTTTTTGAGTGTTCGTGTGATTGAATTTTTTGTTTTGTTTCAATCCACATAGCTAACTCGGTGTTAGTGAAATCTTGCTGATCAGATATGGAATCTAGGGCTTCAAGTTGATCAATGAGAGATGAGGATTCTTGGTTTTCACGGTTGGTGGTTTCACGGAGCCATGTTTTCAGGTTTTGTTTTAGGGTTTTGAACTTGGAGTAAAGGATTTGGTCAGGTTTGCCAAAGTGAAATCCAGTTGATAAACTGTCATGGACCACTTGATCGAAACCTGGTTTCGAGAACCAGGAGGAGAATATTCGAAAAGGAAGTGGCCTGAAATCAATAGTTGTGGTTGAAAGAATAAGGGGGCGGTGATCGGATAAGGATCTTGGGAGTGGGGTGAAAGAAGCTGTTGGCCATTTGTTCATGAAGGTTGGCGAGACCAGGACCCTGTCGATTTTGCTTTTCTTCAGCCCATTGTCAGCCACGTAGGTAAAAGAGTGCCCATGCATGGTGTATTCTAGCAATTCATTATGGTGGATAAATCTGTTGAAGGAAATAGCGCAAGAGTTGTTGAATGTTGAGTTTTTGCGCTCATCTGGGCTACGAACTGAGTTAAAATCACCGAGCAGGATCCACAGGCCTTGTGAGTTGGACATATGATGCGAGATTTCATCCCATAGGGCTTGTTTTGCAGAAGACTCCTGTGGTGCATATACATTGAGGATGTGGTATAGTTCAGGTGAGCCGATAATATACCCAGATGTGATGAGGAAGTGATTGGCTTTTGTTGTGTTGGTAAGTGAAAAAATTGAGGGATCCCAAACGCTTAGGATACCTCCAGATCTGCCCTCACGACCAGTTGAAGGGATGAAGTCATGAAGAAAGTTATGATTTCCCCAGAAGAGATGTGGGAAGATGCTTCGACTATCACATTGGTGTGTTTCCTGGAGACATATGAAACTGATGCGATGCTCCTTTTTGATTTGGGATAAACATCTGGACTTACTGCTGTCCTTTAAGCCACTGATATTTAAGGATAGAAAATTCATTGGTCCATTGATGTGTCATGGTCTTCAATAATTTGGGCTTCAACCATATCTTCATAGCCCGCAAGGTTTACCCCAACACAATCTCCCACCACAAAGGTGGCTCCGACTTCTTTTTCAATGGATATGTTTGAATCGGTGTTCAAGTTCTGAGCTCAAGGTTGGTTTTGAGGAGCAGGGGGTTTGTGTCATTCAAGTCGTTAACCTGAGGATGGGTTTGAGAAGGGGCAATATTGGTTTCGGTGTGAGAGGCTTGAGGGTTTTTAAGAGATGGGCTAGGGGGTGTGTTTACAGTAGGGGGTCATCGAGAGTATTCAGACGTTGGAAGGATATTAGCATAATTTTGTCTCTAAATGAGAGGTTAGGGTTATTGGTTCTGAGAGGAGGGGATGTAATGCAGTGTGGGGCGGGGTTAGGGTTTTTGGAAGGTTGAGGTGGTGTATTCAGGTCAATCTGCATGCATGGAGACGTCGCAAGGGTTGGTGATAGCTGCCTTTGTCTTTTTCGTGAGAATTGGGGGGTCTGATTTTGTTGGGATATGGTTTCTTGGGGTTGACGTGAAGGGGAGTGAGGTGGTATGGTTTGGTGGTGGGCCCAAGGTGTGGTAGAAAGCGGATGGACTTTCATGACAGAGGAATTATGAGGGGGTGGGGGTTGTTGGTGGGCCCGAGGAATGTTTTATTGATTTACTAGGATAGAGAAATTATGTTGTTTTTCATTTTTGTTTTTGGGAAGTGGGGGAGATTTATGAATGTCAGAATTTAATGCGACTTTTGGTTTACCTGGGGAGAATGAGGGGTCGCCATCTTCTCCGGTGAGTCTTCTGTATTCCGATCAGGATCGCGGAAAATGGTTGGTGAATCCAGGAAGGGTGGGGTCCAATCGCCATGATCTTCAATGATCTAGCAGCATAGCATTTGTTGGGTTTGCAATTTATTTTAACAACCTGATCGATTTTTTGATGAGCATTTATCAGGACGGTTGCATAGGCCACACTGAGATTGCCATCATTTGCACTCACTGAAGGATTTTCGAGAACTTGACCCACAGTTGCTGCAACTTTGGTGAGGATGATATTATCCCACAAGCGCAAAGGAATTTCATATATCTTTATCGTGGCTATTCGACCAGAAGCATGATCCTGTCCATTCCAAATTTTGAATTTGGAAAACCATTTTTCAAGAAAAGTAGATTTTTTCCCAAGAAATTTTTCTGCAAGTAATGAGGCATTAAAATGAAGTAGAATGGTGAGGCCACCTATGTAGGAGATGGAAACATTGGTTTGTGGGTTTACATCTTTGAGGATGTTTTCTAGGTTTTGAAGAATTTTGAGGCTTTTTTGTAGTGGCAACAATGGAGGTTTTCATCCAGATGGTGGGAGTTAACGGAGAAAGGTTGGATAAATCAATTGATATCGAGTCCTGCTTAGAGGAGTTTGTGAGTATATCTCGGTAAGAGCGGTTTGCCTGGGTGAAGTGATTTGGGTGCTTTGATAGGGGAGGTTGATGATTTGTATGGAAGGTGTATTTGGTTTGGGGTGGCTGATTAGTGTGGCTGTGAGGAGTAGGGTTTCCATGTTTGTCGTAACGGGAAAGGAAAACACCAAGAATTAAGCCTTGGCATTTTGTGTTTTGTAGTGATCTGGGGAAAGATGGGTGGTTTGGAGCGATGCGAAAGCGGATAAAACCGAACAGTGCCGTCTCCGAAAATGTAAAAAAAAATTCGGGCCTGGCTCGAGAATAGAAAACGGGCCTTTTAAATAGCGAATTAATAGTTAATATCACGATGATAAATGTTTTTCACAATAGAACAACATTTGACTGAACACGAGTGTATTCAAACAAAACATAATTAAATGAACTAATAAAATATAATAATATAAATTTTCAAAGAAGGCCGTCTCCATGTGTGTATTTCAAAGAATCTTCTATATTTGACATTACCACCAATTAAATAAACTAATGGTACTCGGCTGTTGTTGGATTAAAAAAAGAAAAAGTTACATGTAGGTATCAAGCAAATATTGGGTTTTATTTCAATATTGGATCTTCAAAAAGCCATATACCATATGTCCACATATATAGATATATAAAAAGAAATTTATGGGCCCTTAGATGATGGTGGGCCAGGCTCATTTGCACCCCATGAGCCCCATCATAGCCGGCCTTGAAACCGTAGGGATTGTTATATTTGTCTCTTTTTCTGGCTACATAAGCATCAACAAGGTTTCCATGTTTGTAAAAAAGATGATACAGTTCATTGTTGGTTAGCGACGGTGGTAAGTTGTAGACGAAATAGGTGGTAATGGTGGAAGAGTTAGATCTTCGTTTGTGCTTGACTTGTTCCCAGTCATTCTCAGTTGTGTTTTGCCGGCGGTTTTGGTTGCAGGGGGAAGGGAACGGCGGGGGGTTTGGGTTTCTCCCTCTCTCTCACTGTAACATCCGTGAATTTTGAGCCTTTGACTTTATACGAAATTTGACTAACGAGTTAAATAATCTGTAACAACCGTGACATTTGACCGTTTTACTTTGTGTGTAATTTGACTAACGATCTTAATTAATGGTATAATTGAGTTATTTTGAGACTAAATGATTATGTGATATATTTGACGGGTCGATTGACCACATATTTGGCGTTTGGATATTAGACGATACAAGACGACACTTAATTTAACTAGAATTGATGACTGGGTGAACCCATGGGTCAACTTACAACTCATTTACCCAACCCTTGACCCAACCCTATCCATTCATCCATCCATCCTCCCACTCATTCATCCACCCATTTCTATCTCTCTTTCTTCTCTCTCTAATTTACTCCAAGACTTACACACACTCATGCCTCTCTCTCTCTAGAAATTCTTCATCATTTAATGTTTTTATGTTAGATTTGTACAAAAAAAGTTAATTATATCATCATTCTAGCAACATATCAAAATTTTGGTGGTCAAAGTGCAAGAAAAACTCATACTATAGCCCAATTTCGGATTTGGCAATTGGTGGAATTTTTGGTAAGTTAATTTCATCTCATAATCACCATTGTATACTTGTAATCATGCTTCTAGACTAATGAAAGTATTTTCGGGTCAAAACCAATTTTAGGTTAATTTAGGGTTTAATAATGATTTAATTAGGTCAAAATGAGTTTAATGATGATTTGATGATTAATGATGTGTTTAGGTGATGGGTTATGATTGATGGTGTTTAAAATTTGTTAATTATTGATGAAAATTCGTTTTGAAAGCTCCCTAACCCGATTTAAAGTCACATAATTAAGTTAAATGTGCTTTTGGGTCGAAATTGGATCTTAGAGCTGCTGCTGCCCAGTTCTGGCCCAGGCTGGCGTAACTTACGGCCCACTTGGCGTAGCCTACGCTGGGCTTAACTTGCTGGACGTCCCTTACGGCCCATTGGGGCGTGGCTTGCGCTAGATCTCACTTGTGGCGTCTCATACGGCCCACAGGACGTAACTTACGCTGCTTTCAAATCGCTGGACGCTAATTAGCTGCTGACTTATGCTATATAAATGCAAAAATTGACTTTTTTTTTAGTCCACGTACATTACGCCTTCTTCTATTCTTCATTTTCTTTTTATTTCATTTTATTTAATTATCTCCCAGCTCCTAAATTTATATTACTAGGGTCGAGACAAGCCTTCTTTCGAGTTACCCCTCGACTTCTCTAGTTTCGTACTCGAGCCGCAATCATCGTACAAAGTTAATGGTCATCCTAAAACTTCAAGTAAAAGTCGATTTATAATAATAACATGTGTACTTTTTTTATAATAATAAATTTTGGTAGCGATGCGATTCTTGAACGACTTTAAATTATTCCAAGCTATTTCTTAACTCCTTTAACGATGAAAACAAGTCTTGAGGGTCACGTAAAGTTGTAAACCCACATTTTAAACTCTAATTAGGGATTTGACACAAGTTAATAACGTATAATATAAATATATAAATATTAATAAATATGTATATTATAATTATAGGTGGTGGACGTGAAGTGAACGTTGAACGATTGTAACTCGACTATAAATCAAACTTATCTTCTCATTGCCGGTCAAGGTGAGTTCCGTAGCTCCCTACTCAATTGAGATTCGGGCTGAAAAGTGTACACATACGTGCTTGTTTGATTGTTTGGTTGATTTGATTGACGGTTTATTGATTGTTTGATTGAATGTTTGATTGATTTATGGATCTGATTGATTGTTTGATTGATGGATGGTTTTGATTGATTGTATGATGGTTTACGCATGTGTTTGTGATATTGTGATTATTTAGGATAGTCGTACATACATGGAAGTCGGTTATGCCTTCAAAGGGTGACCCTATATATAAGCATCTAGGACTCGTTGAAAGTATAATCCTCCTAAGTGTATGTACGTATAGTTTTGGTTGGTTTGATGGTTGATGATTTGTGGATTTGTGATTGAGGTAAACACGCATATGTAATGATATGGATGTTGGTGAGACGGATATGTACATCCAAGTGTATAGATGTATACACTTGTGTTGAATTGATGAGACGTACATGACTCCGGGTATATAGACATATATACACCGATGATTTTGAGATGCCACATTGTTCATTGAGATGACATGTGAGTATCGTTGCATTGTTGACTTGATGGTCACACATATGATATGCATTATGACATTGACATGCATACGACACATACATTGATAATGATATCTCTTGAGCATATTCATTACATGCATATGATTGCACTCTTGACATTGGCATACATTTGGTACATTTATTGACATTGACACACATTTGGTGCACTTCTTGTTATTGATATCACTTGTACATGTTCATTATACGTTTTCTAACTATCTTGTATAGTTACTTGTATGATTAATTGCGTGTGACGAGGTTTCGCTATGAGCAAACCTATATTACGTGGCATGGTTGTTTAAGGGCTACATGTAAGTTATTACTTGCCTATATCTTGTTCATATTGTGATTATTTGACGATGGTTCCTTGTGATCCATTACTACGAACTCACCAACCTAGTGTTGACCTTGTTTAGTACACTTTTCAGGTAATCAAGTGAATCTGAGACGTGTTGGTTGATTGTTGCTTTTGCTTGGGCTTGGACTTACGTGGATCCGTGATTCATTCGCCCCTTTTATGGTTTCATGTTCTTTATGTATATTGTACCTTGAATGTTTGGTGTGGAATTCACCGAATCCCTTTTATGTCATATAGTTCATGTTCTACGATAATTCCATGCATATGCTATATCTTTTTAGTAATATTCTGAGCCTAGATCGGGGTGTTACAGAATGGTGGTCCATGCTTGGTCGTAGAGAATTAGGCGGTTTGACCTAGACTACAGCTTAACTTAAAACTCTTCATATAGCATGCATGGTTAGGAATTTTGTGTGCAACTTGAAATTGTATGAACCGTGAAAAATATGCATTGTGAGTTCGTATACGGGACCATTTATGTGATGATGTGAGTACAATTGGACAACGTGTTGTTTTGTGATGTGTACAAGGTGGACAATGTGTTATGTAGTGGCAAGTACAACGTGACAAATTTGTGATGAGTACAATGTGATTAATGTGTACATTGATTTGAGCTTGATTGTGGTTGAGATGGATTGTTGTTATTGATTGGTGATAGTTTGATGATTTAGGGAAAAATGGAGTTATGGCATTAACTTAGTATAATATTGTGGCAACCCTAAAAGAGCCTGATCAACTATTTTATGGTCACCAGGTATTATAACAAGTTAATGACATCACGGATTGCACATGCTTGGCTTAGGGTATAATAAGAAACCGATATGCTTAATGGGAGTTGATTGGGTGGAGGGTTAGCCGCTGGTATACCCTGTATACATACCCGGTCAATAACTAGAGGGCATATCGGATTCGGATTATATTTTAAACCGCTTGTTTAGTTGCTTGTTTGTGTGATGTGTTAAACATGAGTATTGGCTATGATAATGGACAACTATTATGAAATTAGCATGAGAAAATGATAGACAATTGTTGTAGACTTGGCATGATAGATAACAATCCCCTTAGAACATTAGTACTCTTGCCTTAGCGTAATGATATGAATTTTATATATTATGTCGGCATGAGAGCGCTAACTACTTGTGTGACTAACATGTGAGAATTTTGAGGCTAACTTTCGGGTCAACGTGTTGCTTGCTTTATAGAAAATGGTGGGACCAAGAAGGAGTATGACTAACCATAGCGATGAGCCGGATTTGGCAACCGTGATCGCCCAAGCGGTCGCAAATGCCATACCTACTATTGTAGCCCAAGTCACGTCAAGCCTTCAAGGAAACAATGAAACACGCGAAGCTAGAGTAAATATGGGTGACGATGGTGCGTTAAGTGAGTCGTCAACCAAAAGAAAGAATGTCGGGGAGTCTAATGGGACGAAGAAAGTTGGTAGGTTTAACAATAAGTATACTAGCAAGGGAGGAGTGTTTGAGGCATTTGGGCCGACAAGGAAAGAGTATTTGGGTTCTTTACCTAAGTGCGGGAGGTGCTCTCGACATCATGCTTCTACCACTTCTTGTGGGGCATGTTACCATTGTAACAAGATCGGGCATGTGGTCAAGGATTGTAGAGAACCAAGAGTGGCTCCCGTGGATGCGGT
This sequence comes from Erigeron breviscapus, assembly GCA_034093135.1. Lineage (NCBI taxonomy): Eukaryota > Viridiplantae > Streptophyta > Magnoliopsida > Asterales > Asteraceae > Erigeron > Erigeron breviscapus. Next base: position 149,410,176 of record CM067167.1, on the reverse strand, counting down.
TCCTCTTCAAACCATTCATCCCCAAGCTAATCACCCACGGAGCCATCGGGGTACTTGTTTTGTGTGTGGCCCCGGCCACTATAGAAATGCTTGTCCTAGATGGGTTAAACCACAAGCCCAAGTGGTGGCTTCTCATAATCAACTTCATATTGTCGTTTCTACCCAAAACCATAGCCCACAAAGCCGTCAAGTGCAACCTCGAGGACGAGCCTTGGTGGAGAATGCTAATGAAGCCCGCAACGATCCAGAAGCGATGACAGGTACATTCCTTCTTCCCGACCATTACGACGCGATGTTAGTTGATTTTAGGACCGATTATAGCCTTACCTCTTTTACTTAACTTCTTTGATTGACAATTATCCGTATGCCTGGATTTGAAACTCGATCTTTAAATGAATTGTGATGTGCTAGATAGGTCTAGTCGAATTGCTTGGTGATGATAGTTGACTTTAAATGATATCAAACTCTTATTTGGTCCTATGCCCCTTGACATTGGGAACTTTGATGCTATTACGAGTGTGGATTGAATGACGGTGATTAACGCTATTGGTAACTGTGGCAAAAGAGTTGTTAAAAATGCCTTTGTCAAACGGTAAGATTCTTAGGGTCCAAGACGAAATATCCGATTCATCTAACTCTGAGTCCCTAGTGGCTAGTGCTACCGTCTCAAGGGTGAAGATTGAAGACCATTACTATTATTCTTGGCCTTCCCGATATCTTTCGGATAATTTACCGGGATTACTCCCATCTCGATGGCTAGACTTTCGTATTGGTTTGAATTCCTAAACGTCGCACCCGTAGCTAAAGCTCCTTATAGGCTTGCCATAATCGAAAAGAAAGGAATAGAAACAACACTTAAATTACTTTAAGAACAAGGGTTTATTTCGCCCTAACCAGCCGCCATGAGAAACACCTACCTTATGATACAAAGGAGAGACGGGACGTTTAGAATGTGTATAGACTACAGGGAGTTGAATAAGCTTACGGTAAGGAATTGGTATCCACTTCCCCGAATAGATAGCTTGTTTGATCAATTACAAGATGCCAAGTATTTCTCCAAAATTTATCTTCACTCGGGTTATCATCAACTCTGGGTACATGAAGAACATTTTGAACCCACCGTTACGCCCTTTGGGTTGACTAATGCACCGGCAGTATTCATGGATTTGATGAACCGGGTGTGTCGACCATACTTGGACAAGTTGTCCTTGATTTTATTGATGACAACGTTATTCACTCGAAAATGAAGGAAGAACATATTAAGCACGTGCGCAAAGTGCTCGAATTAGTTAGCAAGGAAAAGTTGTATGCAAAATTCAACAATTACAAAATTATGATTGAAAGAAGTCCACTGTCTTGGTCACGTGGTGAACAATGATAATATTCATGTAGGTCCTGGCAAGAAAGATGTGGTCAAGAATTGGAGACAACCCGAGACGCCATCCGAGATTCGTCAAATTCTTGGATTGGCGGGTTGTTATAAAAGATTAATTGAAAATTCCTCTATAGATACACAACCGTTTACTCTCTTGGCTCAAAGAAGGAGAATGATTGATGAGGCAAGAGACAAGAATGAGCCTTCCACATTCTCGAGGAATTATTGTGTAAATTATACCGATCGCAAAAAGCCCCAACACATCTTTGACCGAAACGAGTTGAACATGAGACTAAAGGTGATGATTTGAAAGTGACTATGATGGTGAAATCTGTCACCATTCGGACAAAACTAGGGTTGTGACCGATGCATGAGTAAAAAAAAAGAAAAAAGAGAGAGAGTCAAGCCGAGGCGAGCAAGAGTAATGAGCCCCACGGTAGGACAAGACATTGTGACATTACCCATGGTAACTTAAATGCAGGCTACATCACCGGAGAACTTTAGTAGTGAAGAATTGGACGACGTGAGATAGCAGTTTGATCCTAAAGAAGAGAATGAATCACACTTGGTTGAGAGGCTCTAGGTTCCCATTTCTGGGCAATCTAGGACATCCCTTGTGGATGAAGGCCACAATTTAGATTATTCGGTCCATCCCGGGTCGGATAAGATGTATTTCCATTTAAAAGATTTCACTGGAAGCTGGGCTTGAAGCATGATGTGGCTAAGTATGTGAGTGAGTGTCTCACTCGCCTACAAGTTAAGGCCGATCATAAGGAGCTACCCAGATTGTTGGTGCAACATGCGAAGCTGGAATGGAAATGGGAACGAATCGCAATGAACTTCAATACGAAGTTACCGAAGACAATAAATAGTTGGGATATGAGTTGAGTGATGGTAGATCGGTTAACGAAGTCGGCTCATCTTTTGGCCATTCGTGAAACCGGTTAGTTAGACACCATGGCTCGTTACGTTTTAAAGAGATGGTGTCTAAGCAGGGAGTTCCGGTTTCTATCATCTCCGATAGAGATACCTGGGATAACTCAAAATTTTGAAGAGCCTTTCGACATGCAATGAGTGATCGACTCGATATGAGTACGACACGTCATCCTCAAACGGATGGACAAGTGAAGGAAAGATACAAACGCTAGAAGACGTGATGGAAGCGTATACTGTTGACTTTAGTGGTAGTTGGGAAAGATCGTTTACCGATGATTGAGCTCTCGTACAATAATAGTAATCATGCGGGTATTAAAGTGACACCCGTTAGAGCACCTTATAGTAGGAAGCGTTGTTCTCCCCTAACTTGAGTAGGAAATAGTGAATTAAAAACGACAAAGGAAAAAGTCTCAAGTCAAAGAGGATTACAACTAACCTGTGAATGACGAAAGAGGTACGCCGAGGTGAAGTGTAGACCATTGGAGTTTCCTAAAGAGTTTACGGTACTTCATATTTGTAAATTACATAAGTGCTTGGCGGACCCCACTTTTCACGTGCCGATGAACAAGGTCCAAGTAGACAAAAGCTTAAACTTGTTGAAGAACCAGTAGAATCTCAGGTAGTGAGGTCAAAAAATTGAAGAACAAACGCTACACGAATTTCGAAGGTTGAGCGATGTGCTAGACGTGAAAACGAGTTCACTTGGAACCGAGAGAACCACGTGAGACCTAGGTACCCGCTTTTGCTTAGGAACTAGGGTTTTGTCGAATTTCGGGACGAAATTCTTTTAACGGAGGAATGATGTAACATCCGCGAATTTTGAGCCTTTGACTTTATACGAAATTTGACTAACGAGTTAAATAATCTGTAACAACCGTGACATTTGACCGTTTTACTTTGTGTGTAATTTGACTAACGATCTTAATTAATGGTATAATTGAGTTATTTTGAGACTAAATGATTATGTGATATATTTGACGGGTCGATTGACCACATATTTGGCGTTTGGATATTAGACGATACAAGACGATACTTAATTTAACTAGAATTGATGACTGGGTCAACTTACAACTCATTTACCCAACCCTTGACCCAACCCTATCCATTCATCCATCCATCCTCCCACTCATTCATCCACCCATTTCTATCTATCTTTCTTTCTCTAATTTACTCCAAGACTTACACACACTCATGCCTCTCTCTCTCTAGAAATTCTTCATCATTTAATGTTGTTATGTTAGATTTGTACAAGAAAAGTTAACTATATCATCATTCTAGCAACATATCAAAATTTTGGTGGTCAAAGTGCAAGAAAAACTCATACTATAGCCCAATTTCGGATTTGGCAATTGGTGGAATTTTTGGTAAGTTAATTTCATCTCATAATCACCATTGTATACTTGTAATCATGCTTCTAGACTAATGAAAGTATTTTCGGGTCAAAACCAATTTTAGGTTAATTTAGGGTTTAATAATGATTTAATTAGGTCAAAATGAGTTTAATGATGATTTGATGATTAATGATGTGTTTAGGTGATGGGTTATGATTGATGGTGTTTAAAATTTGTTAATTATTGATGAAAATTCGTTTTGAAAGCTCCCTAACCCGATTTAAAGTCACATAATTAAGTTAAATGTGCTTTTGGGTCGAAATTGGATCTTAGAGCTGCTGCTGCCCAGTTCTGGCCCAGGTTGGCGTAACTTACGCCCCACTTGGCGTAGCCTACGCTGGGCTTAACTTGCTGGACGTCCCTTACGGCCCATTGGGGCGTGGCTTGCGCTAGATCTCACTTGTGGCGTCTCATAAGGCCCACAGGACGTAACTTACGCTGCTTTCAAATCGCTGGACGCTAATTAGCTGCTGACTTATGCTATATAAATGCAAAAATTGACTTTTTTTTTAGTCCACGTACATTACGCCTTCTTCTATTCTTCATTTTCTTTTTATTTCATTTTATTTAATTATCTCCCAGCTCCTAAATTTATATTACTAGGGTCGAGACAAGCCTTCTTTCGAGTTACCCCTCGACTTCTCTAGTTTCGTACTCGAGCCGCAATCATCGTACAAAGTTAATGGTCATCCTAAAACTTCAAGTAAAAGTCGATTTATAATAATAACATGTGTACTTTTTTTATAATAATAAATTTTGGTAGCGATGCGATTCTTGAACGACTTTAAATTATTCCAAGTTATTTCTTAACTCCTTTAACGATGAAAACAAGTCTTGAGGGTCACGTAAAGTTGTAAACCCACATTTTAAACTCTAATTAGGGATTTGACACAAGTTAATAACGTATAATATAAATATATAAATATTAATAAATATGTATATTATAATTATAGGTGGTGGACGTGAAGTGAACGTTGAACGATTGTAACTCGACTATAAATCAAACTTATCTTCTCATTGCCGGTCAAGGTGAGTTCCGTAGCTCCCTACTCAATTGAGATTCGGGCTGAAAAGTGTACACATACGTGCTTGTTTGATTGTTTGGTTGATTTGATTGACGGTTTATTGATTGTTTGATTGAATGTTTGATTGATTTATGGATCTGATTGATTGTTTGATTGATGTTTGATTGATTTTTGATTGATTGTTTGATTGAATGTTTGATTGATTTATGGATTGATTGACGGTTTATTGATTGTTTGATTGAATGTTTGATTGATTTATGGATCTGATTGATTGTTTGATTGATGGATGATTTTGATTGATTGTATGATGGTTTACGCATGTGTTTGTGATATTGTGATTATTTAGGATAGTCGTACATACATGGAAGTCAGTTTTGCCTTCAAAGGGTTTTAGATGTGGTGGGAAGGCTGCGGGTGACCCTATATATAAGCATCTAGGACTCGTTGAAAGTAGAATCCTCCTAAGTGTATGTACGTATAGTTTTGGTTGGTTTGATGGTTGATGATTGATGGATTTGTGATTGAGGTAAACACGCATATGTAATGATATGGATGTTGGTGAGACGGATATGTACATCCAAGTGTATAGATGTATACACTTGTGTTGAATTAATGAGACGTACATGACTCCGGGTATATAGACATATATACACCGATGATTTTGAGATGTCACATTGTTCATTGAGATGACATGTGAGTATCGTTGCATTGTTGACTTGATGGTCACACGTATGATATGCATTATGACATTGACATGCATACGACACATACATTGATAATGATATCTCTTGAGCATATTCATTACATGCATATGATTGCACTCTTGACATTGGCATACATTTGGTACATTTATTGACATTGACACACATTTGGTGCACTTCTTGTTATTGATATCACTTGTACATGTTCATTATACGTTTTCTAACTATCTTGTATAGTTACTTGTATGATTAATTGTGTGTGACGAGGTTTCGCTATGAGCAAACCTATATTACGTGTCATGGTTGTTTAAGGGCTACATGTAAGTTATTACTTGCCTATATCTTGTTCATATTGTGATTATTTGACGATGGTTCCTTGTGATCCATTACTACGAACTCACCAACCTAGTGTTGACCTTGTTTAGTACACTTTTCAGGTAATCAAGTGAATCTGAGACGTGTTGGTTGATTGTTGCTTTTGCTTGGGCTTGGACTTACGTGGATCCGTGATTCATTCGCCCCTTTTATGGTTTCATGTTCTTTATGTATATTGTACCTTGAATGTTTGGTGTGGGATTCACCGAATGCCTTTTATGTTATATCGTTCATGTTCTACGATAATTCCATGCATACACTATATCTTTTTAGTAATATTCCGAGCCTAGCTCGAGGTGTTACACTCACACATATCTCTCTTTGGAATTAGGTATTAACTTAAAGATTGAACGATGAGTCACTTTAGATTTAGGTTCCACTTCTAGTTGGTACTTTAATCATGGTTTAAGGTTTTAAATTTTAAGATAATTATCGGTGTTCCCCGATTAAGTCTTGTTTTCAATCATCAACTTTGTTCAACATCATTTTAAATATACATAAATTTATCCTTTTTGGCTAAAAGTATGGCAACGACATGGGCCAAGTTTAATACCATCAAACGCTCCATGCAATTAGCTTTTTTGAGTCTTGTGAATTTTTGACATAATCTACTATTTATTTTTTTTAACTTTTTTTTTTTATACCTTTTCCAATTCGTGCTTTTTTTATATAAAGTGTTACGACACTCTTATTCCATTCTTATATTATACGAGTACCATTTAGATATAGATAGTATAGTATTAGTGTAAGTTATATAAAAATTATTTATTGCAAGTTTTTTTTTCTTAACGCATTTAACATACCATATCTTCTTTTATGTCGAATTCAAGATTCCGATGTTAGGTTTTTAACTTTTTGTACTTGATGTGATACACATCAGACAAATTTACAAATTTGTGACTTAATGGGGTAGAACAAGTTTTGGTAAATTGGTTATACGGATAAAGATCTTTTAAAGTTATTCTCAACTTTATAAAATAAGTGAAAGCAACTTCAATCTTTTGATTAAAATCAAACGTAAAGATTAAAATATAAAGTTTGAAACTTGACCCTTCATTTTAATTTAATGGTTAAGGATGATTCAACTTTACTTAAAAAGTTATATCAACTTTAGAGGATTATTATCTTATATCGGTCTAAAAGAGTTTTATAATAGAAATATAATGTGTTATATATTGTCTAGACTTTAGTGAGTAATATTTGGATTGTTGAAAAAGAGATCTTTGGTTTGAGTTCCGATACGTGCGTTTTTGGAGGTGGTTAGAGAATGTTCAAAGACGATTACAAGATATCCTATATCCATGCCTGATATATGTCTTAAGAAAGATTTGTTTTTCTACAGATGATTTGAATGGAAAAAACCTCACCAATTTTGGTGCTACATGTACTATTCATTCAATCATTTAGTCTTTGTGAATTATTTAGTTTTATTTTTTTTATCTAAGTTACATGAACAAGACAATTTTCTTTTCGACTTAAATGTATGTGGTCTAACAAGTTATACATGGCCGCTTCTAATTAAACGTATCCCTGACCATCTCAAAAATTTTATCAAGCGGCATCTGAACTTTTTTTTAGAACAACAATTTATCAATAAAATAGCAAAACAAATGAAAATGATTCAACTATTTGTCAACAAAATATACAGCTGCATCACAAGAAGTGGGCTTGGCAGCCATTTGAGCCATGAGACATTAGGGGCAGAGGTGTAGTTGGCTATTTCTCGGCAAAAAACATCGGCTAGCATCGGCTCTTTGGCAACCCTATAGCACATGCATCGGTTAGTTTTGGCAAATTTAATCGGCTAGTTTTGGCTATATATATCGGCATGTTTTGGCCGATCCTTGTGAACGTTTGGAGCGTGCCTTTGTGACCGTTTTTTTTTTGTTATTGTGCCAAACCTTTCGACTTCACCGGAAACCTAACCGGAAAATTTGGGGGTTTTTCGATTTGAGGCTAGATCTATGTTTTTCTTGGCTTCTATTGCCGGAATACATGCCGATAAAACTTGCCGATGCTCCTTAACGTTTATAGCACGCTTTCCGGTGACATCGGAAACCCCTTTTTGGGGTTTCCGGTGGTTGCCGGCCAGATTCGTTCACTTTTTTTTTTTTCTTAAATCCGAATATATCCGAAAATGTCAAAAAAATATCGAAAAAGATTATTTTCAATATCTGAAATATTATAAACTTTACAAAAATATCTAAAACTTAGTCTCAATACGAAAACATCTAGGATATTTTTTTTCTAAAGTTCGTACTTCGGATATCCGAAAACTTTGAATATCCAAAATTTCGAATACGTTTGGATATTGAAATTCTTTATCCGAAATTTGAATATCCGAAATTTTGGGGGGATATTCAACTTTCAGCTATCCGATTTTTAGATATTCGAACTTTCGCATAGTGAATTTCAATATTTTTTTTCTAAAATTCGTAATTCGGATATCCGAAAACTTTGAATATCCAAAATTTCGAATACGTTTGGATATTGAAATTCTTTATCCGAAATTTGAATATCCGAAATTTTGGGGGGAATACGTTTGGATATTGAAATTCTTTATCCGAAATTTGAATATCCGAAATTTTGGGGGGATATTCAACTTTCAGCTATCCGATTTTTAGATATTCGAACTTTCGCATAGTGAATTTCAATATTTTTTTTCTTAAATCCGAATATATCCGAAAATGTCAAAAAAATATCGAAAAAGATTATTTTCAATATCTGAAATATTATAAACTTTACAAAAATATCTAAAACTTAGTCTCAATACGAAAACATCTAGGATATTTTTTTTCTAAAGTTCGTACTTCGGATATCCGAAAACTTTGAATATCCAAAATTTCGAATACGTTTGGATATTGAAATTCTTTATCCGAAATTTGAATATCCGAAATTTTGGGGGGATATTCAACTTTCAGCTATCCGATTTTTAGATATTCGAACTTTCGCATAGTGAATTTCAATATCCAAACTTTTCGAATATTCTTGGATATTTTCAATATCTGAAATATTATAAACTTTACAAAAATATCTAAAACTTAGTCTCAATACGAAAACATCTAGGATATTTTTTTTCTAAAGTTCGTACTTCGGATATCCGAAAACTTTGAATATCCAAAATTTCGAATACGTTTGGATATTGAAATTCTTTATCCGAAATTTGAATATCCGAAATTTTGGGGGGATATTCAACTTTCAGCTATCCGATTTTTGGATATTCGAACTTTCGCATAATGAATTTCAATATTTTTTTTCTTAAATCCGAATATATCCGAAAATGTCAAAAAAATATCGAAAAAGATTATTTTCAATATCTGAAATATTATAAACTTTACAAAAATATCTAAAACTTAGTCTCAATACGAAAACATCTAGGATATTTTTTTTCTTAAATCCGAATATATCCGAAAATGTCAAAAAAATATCGAAAAAGATTATTTTCAATATCTGAAATATTATAAACTTTACAAAAATATCTAAAACTTAGTCTCAATACGAAAACATCTAGGATATTTTTTTTTCTTAAATCCGAATATATCCGAAAATGTCAAAAAAATATCGAAAAAGATTATTTTCAATATCTGAAATATTATAAACTTTACAAAAATATCTAAAACTTAGTCTCAATACGAAAACATCTAGGATATTTTTTTTCTAAAGTTCGTACTTCGGATATCCGAAAACTTTGAATATCCAAAATTTCGAATACGTTTGGATATTGAAATTCTTTATCCGAAATTTGAATATCCGAAATTTTGGGGGGATATTCAACTTTCAGCTATCCGATTTTTGGATATTCGAACTTTCGCATAGTGAATTTCAATATCCAAACTTTTCGAATATTCTTGGATATTTTCAAATGCCCAAGATTTTCAAAATTATTATCCGGATCCGAAACTTAGGATATCCGAAGTTCGAATATCCGACTTTTCAGATAAAATCAGATCGGATTTTCATATTACAGGGTCGGATACGCATACTTTTGAACACCCTATGTTTGTGTAAGTAAAAGGACATTAATACCCCTCACGTGCTACTCACATGGAAAACTTAACGGCACTAATTAACGGATCCGTTAGAGAGGGACTGCTGATGCAACTGATACATGTCTTCAGGGACCACCCTTGCTAAAAAATCAAGAGAGGGATTGCCGTTGCAAAAATCGACAAACCATGGGGACCGTTCTTGCATTTAACTCAAAGATTTATTTAAAAGACTTCATCTGAACTTAAGAACTTAAGCGGTATCTGAACTTTGAATATCCAAAATTTCGAATACGTTTGGATATTGAAATTCTTTATCCGAAATTTGAATATCCGAAATTTTGGGGGGATATTCAACTTTCAGCTATCCGATTTTTAGATATTCGAACTTTCGCATAGTGAATTTCAATATCCAAACTTTTCGAATATTCTTGGATATTTTCAAATGCCCAAGATTTTCAAAATTATTATCCGGATCCGAAACTTAGGATATCCGAAGTTCGAATATCCGACTTTTCAGATAAAATCAGATCGGATTTTCATATTACAGGGTCGGATACGCATACTTTTGAACACCCTATGTTTGTGTAAGTAAAAGGACATTAATACCCCTCACGTGCTACTCACATGGAAAACTTAACGGCACTAATTAACGGATCCGTTAGAGAGGGACTGCTGATGCAACTGATACATGTCTTCAGGGACCACCCTTGCTAAAAAATCAAGAGAGGGATTGCCGTTGCAAAAATCGACAAACCATGGGGACCGTTCTTGCATTTAACTCAAAGATTTATTTAAAAGACTTCATCTGAACTTAAGAACTTAAGCGGTATCTGAATTTAAGATTTATTTAAAAGACGCATATGATGTTTACTAATGAAATCTTAATATATATATACTAAAAGACAACTGATTTAATAGCTATTGACCAATTATAACTCTTAATTTCTTAAATTTAATTAAATCAACATATGTCTAAATTAATTTACACTTTATGGTCTTCCATTACCAATTTACACTTTACCCAATTAAAAATAATTAATAGTTTATTGTATAATGTCTATGTAATAACAAAATATAGTTAAAAATTATAGAGGTTACAACATTTGGATTAATACGAATGTTGCATAATCTCAACGAGAGTATGTAGAGTCTCAACGAGATTATCAGAATCGCATTGCGATTCTAAAGAATCTAGTAGCATCTTTCCAGAATCTCATTGCGATATTGAAGATCTCATTAAGATTTTTTCTGTTTATCGCGATTTTGTTGGCTATTATGTGAAAAACCCAAAAAACTTAGCTAATTTGATATAATCGCAATGAAATTTAGCTAATCACGTAATCTTCTCTATCTAAAATATCCATTTTGTATTTACAAATTAGTTAAAATAATAGTAATTCCCATAATCCCATTTATGGTGCATGGTTTAATTTGAAACTTTTTAAAAAATTCTCATGTCTCTCGCACTAGAAGAGATACACATATCTCAATATTTTGTTTTTATTTATGAAAACCCAGAAAAACAAATAAAAACAAACAATGAGTACAAAACAATACAAAAAAAAGGGGTAAAACAGTCATTTCACAAAATCATAACGTTATCTCCCATTCCCTTTCAAACATCACAACAGCTAATTCAAAATCCCCAATTTTACTTTTTTATTTAATCCCCCAAAACCTAGACATACAAAAATCATCTGTATCTATATTTATACATGCCCCTACTATTTCTATAGACCTACTATTACACAAAAAGTTACAGTAAACATTTTTTTGTATGTATGTATATGTATAGTTTCATCACTCTTTACAACAGTAAAACACATTCCCCCAAAATACACAAAACTTTTTCACTGTAAAAAATTAAGAAATGGAGGTTGAAATGGAAGATGATAATTGTAACGGCGACGATACGGCGGTTGAATTTACATTCACGGCGGTTGAAATCGATCTGGATTATGAGTATGAAGCTGCAAGATTTTTTGATTTCACTAGACCGGAATCCATTGATGAAGCTCGCCAAGCTGAAATGTGGTTTCATTCTCTTCAAAGCTATCCTCCTTCTCGTAAGTTTTTTTATACATACATATTTTTGTATCTATATGTTTCTAAATTATAGGTTTTAAAAGATGGTTGAGCTCAGCATTTTTATTTTTTATTTGATGAAATTGGGGGAATATGTAAGTTTGACTTTTGTTAGACTTTTTCCTTTTTAGGTTTTATACATACATACATACATACATACATTATACATTCAAACATACATAACCCTGTATCTATATGTTGGTATTTTTGTAGGTTATATGTAGAGATTTTTGGGAATGTTTCTGAAAATTGTTGTGTGTTACAAAATAAAATTTGAGAAATATTTTAGGTTGACTAATGTTGACTTTTTTTTTTAGGTTAATGATAGATATTTGGGGCCTTCCTAAATCAAAAACTGAAACTTTTGTTTGCTTTTGTTGTCAATTTTGTGGTTTGGGATATGTAATGTTGACGTTTTAGGTCAATATTGCTCTATCCATCCCAAAATAAGTGTCTGTCCCAAAATAAGGGTTCGCGATAGAAAATGCGGTAGCTGTAAGAATGCACTTATAAAAAAGGGTAAACGGATAGGGGTCCCTATTCGAGTTACTCGGGGAAAGTAGAGCATTTAACCAGTATTACTAGATAATAGCTAGATATTTACATAGTGAGGTTTGAACTCAGGTCTCTTCTTGGACCTTTGGGATGCCTTACCCTTACCACCAGGCCACCTTGGAGATGGTTAAGACTTAAATGTTTAATCATTGTATTACTAGATGACAGTTTCTCTTTTTTAGGAATCCATTTTTGTGAAAAAAACTCATTCTTGAATGTAAACACTTGTATTGGGACAAACTAAAAGATGTTTGGAATGGAGGGAGTAGTTTTTTAGGTAGATATGTGATAAATGTTCCGAAAAGTATTGGATGATAGCTCTAATTTGTGTAGATTTATCGCAATACATTGATAACTAGTAACACTGATGTGTGGTTATGCTCAAGATACTGAGGGCCCATTTACGAAAATGTGTGCCCATGCTGCTAATATATGGTGGAACAATGTGGTCAATTTTGAATTTGAAATACAAGGTTGACTTAACAAGATGTAAACGTATGCATTCTGCTGGTGATTGTACTTGTAGTTAGGACTATATGGTAATAATGGTTTGAAAAGTAATAATACAAGGATATTGGATAGATGCTGTAGTTTATGTATTCTAATAATAGAAATCTGTGTGTAGTATCTGATCATTAGGTGTGGTGTAAATGAATCCTGGCTTTTGGTTCAGGTTCATGCAGGTTAATGTTGATGTATGTATTATATTTGTGATCCATATTATGATTGCAGAAAATTAATGCTATATTCTTCATATATTAAGTGGTCCTACTCACCCATCATTATTGGGTTAGGCAGTCAATGACTTGAGAAGTTACTGTCTCATTGTAAAGGTCTTCAACAGTTGTGGTTATTTTTTGGGTGTCCATTAGACTATGAGTAGGAGGAGTTACTGTCACATTGCAATTTGGATGTCTTCCCAGTTGTGGTTCTTGTTTGGATCGGTTACTTGTATTTATCACTTGGTTTTCATGTGCAATTTGCGACTGTTTACATGCTGATTTGAATGTGGTCTTTTGTAAAAGCGTCATATTTTATCGGTTCTATACTATTGCAACCTCCAGCTACCTCCAAGCTCCTATTATTGATATTCTATATCCACGTATATTATGAAACATTACTTTCAGATTTCAAGTACATAGGTTGAGCTGAATTCTATCATAGTTTATATTGTTATAACTCATGAAGATAATGTGACTCGTATAAATAAACCTGGTACAGTGTCAGATATTAATGCTTGATTCAATTCTCAAAAAAGAAAATAAAAAAATAATAAGCGTAACTTTATCTGAAATTTTGTCTAATAAATGTCTTATCAACAGAACTAGCATGCTTAATACATGTTTAATAAACATGACATCAAATTTATCAGTCTTTGCTCATTTCTGCATGTAATTTTAATTTCAGCCTTTGCGGTCAGATTACTTTCACAAGAACAAAGCGAAAAGGCCAATGTTTCTACAGTATCAAAGGTTTTCGGTGACACAAATCAGCTGGAAAGTGTCTCCAGTGTCTTACAAGCTCCAGACTATTCCACAATGGCTGTGTGCAGCACAGGTATCAACTAGACTGCTAAATACTACGGTTTATCCATTTTTCTGCTTGTTCATTGAGAACCTATACAATGTGATTAGGAATGGATCCTTATTGTATTTAAAGACCATAAGCATATAAGCTGGCTTCTATTCATGAAAATCTTAATTTATTCGTTAGTAAAATCTTGGTCGTAAACTTCAACTCTCGTAGTTTAAACGCATATATAAGTTTCAGAAACCTTTTTTAACATTTCTGAAAGAGATTAAATTCGTAATTAACTATAGCTATGAACTCTTATACAGATGCCCATGGGGCGAATGGCGGAGTTCCTTCAGACTTGAAAAGTTATTGTTTACCAGCATTCCAGAAGCAACACCCTGCCAGTAATATACCTCATGATAGCACAAGAAATGGCAATCTTAAAGCTAAAACAAAATCAAGTTGGAAACCATCAGTACCAAGAACCTCAACTTTGATGAAACCTACAGCAAGTCAATTGGCTAAACAAAATCATGAGCGTTTAATGGATAAGTTCAGGTAATCATTGCTAATTCTTGTTTTAAATGGTGCATGACACAGTATCATCACATCCTTTCAAGTATTTCGTCCAAAAGTTTGCTAGACAAACTGAAGAAATTAGTGTGGTAGTAGCTGCATTCATCATTTCTTGTCCTTATTTTGGAAGTATTTTTACCATTTCACTGTTGCCAGATTTCAAAAATTAGGGACCAGTTCTTCTGGTATCGAAAGTCAAGCTCCCAAAAGACAGAAGCTTGAGGGAGGCCACTTGTGTAAGGTCAGATATACTAGATATTATTACTATGGAGTTTTGATCTCTTTGATATTTTTACATCCGAAATGTGAAACATATAATTAATCAATTAGTAGATTGATTCCGCCGTATCTTTTACGGATAATGGTCAATACTGAAAATGGCTGATGTTCTGTTTAAGTCTTAAGAATATTTGTATTGTATTCAAAACTAATTAATTTCTTGTTTACAAGTTATGAACATCTGAAGTATTTTACTTGACAGGCCATCGACACAAATCAACAACCTAATTTTGTTCACAAGGCACCAAACAAGGTAAATTTTCTAAATTTTACATATTAAGTGGTTCACTTGATGTTCTAAACATTCTCTTAGAGCTTCTTTTTTATGGGTTACAGGAAGTCACTGCAAACAGTGATTTAAGTCACACTAGGTTACGAATAACTGTTCCTAGACCCCCTGATCTTGCGACAGCTCAAAGGGCACAACGAATAAGGTTAAAAATTTGCATATAACTATTGCTTTCAATGGTTTTACTTTAAGTTTGTTTTCTTTTCCAACAATATGATGTACTTGAATGTTCTGGTGTCAGGCAAAAAGCGGATAATGGAAACGAGCACGTGGCATCAAGAGTTCCTGGTTTTCGAGCTCGTCCACTTAACAGAAAAGTCTGTACTAAATAAGCAGATTTATACAGTGCGTTTTTCAACATTTTTGTTTGTAGTTATTATATTAATCTTGTTGGTTACTTGCAGATTTTTGAGGCACCTTCATTGTTAATGCAAAAAAGAAGCACTCCCCAACTGCCAGAGTTTAAAGTAAGATCCCATGCCATCTTGCATCTTGTTGGTTGGTTTTTGATAGTTTATTTTGCATACTTCATGCCAATAACGGCTTTTAAAACCTTAATACTTAAGCTATAAATCATGTTGTTATTGAATACCAGGAATTTCACCTACAGACAACAGAGAGGGCTCTACAAAACACTTCTGCAGTTCCATCAACTTCAGCATATTGCAATAACTTAAAGGTATACAACGAAAACCACAAAACATACCACATGTTTGGATTTTTTTTTCTCGCGAATTTCATTGATGAATTGTTTACTTTACAGGCACCACAGAAGCCTACTTTTGCACTTGGTGCAGAGAGTATCAGTAGAGGATCCAAAGAGTATAGTTGTAACTTTACTGACTGATTTTTGCATTTACCTAAATATCATTTTAACATCTCTCTTTTTCCCAGACCACTTGTTGCTGGTGTTCCAAAACAAGATAGTGAAACAATTCACAGATTTAAAGCTCTATCCCTTAACAAGAAGGTAAATGCTATTGGTTTTTAGCAGTGGGAATGATAACCTGGGTTATTGCTTAATCTATATCTATATAATAAATATAATTCAAACATAAAACATGCAGATACTCTCAAGTAAAGGAGATCCAGGAGCTTTCAGAAGTAGCAAAAGGGAAACTACAGTTGCAATGGTATGTGCCTACTTGTAAATTGCATTTGATACAATGATGTCGCACATTTTTTAATCATTTGATCATGCCACAGGCCTTTGATTTTCAAACCGAGAAACGAGCGCAACCAGCTCCACCAGTTGATCTTTTTAACAAGGTATATTTTATCATGATCCTCTTATTGATCTGCCAAAAGCTTACATATAAAACGTGTAAAAAATTCATGTTCATATTCCCTTTTATGATTTGTAGCTCTCATTGGCATCAGAATCTGGTTCCCAGTTGCATAGACCGAGGTCAAGACCTTCTTCGTTTTTTACCAAGGTTATTCCTACTTCTTTTCATAACCTCAACTAAACTTTATAACAATACAAATTGCATATTTTTAGCTCATACTGAGTTGTCTATTCTATTGGCACAAGGGTTTAAAAGAAAACAGAGTATGCTCCTTTCAACAACAAAGTGAGGTAAGTGTACCTAAAATGGGATCAAAACAGGTTCAGTCTTGCAACCATAATGCGATCACCGAAGGCACTCCCTTGTCAAATATTAGCAGGTAAACACACTGGACAAAAATTGTTTTTTAAATTATGCAGTCTTATATGTGTTGTTTTCTCATTTTTATATTGAAACAGAAACATGGGAATCCGTTAACGTTATCAAAACTCCTGACCCATGCTCATTGATGGAAGATCAAACCAAGAACCAGATACATTAGCATCAAGATACTGAATCCATGTGATATCAAATGTGGATCTAAGAAATCTTATTACCAACACCATACAGACCGTGACCTTGTTAATAAAATGCAACAATAATCAAAGTTGTACAGCTTCCAGTGGTTTGTTTCTACCTTCTTTTTCGAACAGTGATTGAGACCATTTAAGTCTCCACCAAAAAGAAAGTTACAATAGACTGACTTTTCATTTATTTAACCATGTGCATATTTGATGCTAGTTTTTACAATCTGGTAAAGCTGCAATTTTTGGAGCCCGGTTGGTTTAGTGGGGAAGTCTCTCTAACAGTTAGGTCAGTTAGGCCCATAGCAAAGCCTCGATAATATTATGACTTGGTCCTAGACTAGGATGGAAAGCAAGAGCCTATTTTGGGAGAATTGGAGTAATTGTTAAAACATCAAATATGTTTGTAGGTTTTTTTACCCTGATTTTAAAATAATTATGTTCGTAGTTGTCTAAAATAATTGAAATTTCAACATAACCGATATCCGATATCCAATCCTATAAGTTGTTAGTTGTGTGAAGGTGAATCGTGTTAGTGTGGGTGGGGGAGGGGAGTGTTGTATGTTGTGAATTGTGATTTGTGAGTGTGTGTTCGCGTATAAATATGGGTGGAGATAATAGATGCAGCTATAAAGGAAGAAACTCACATATGTATTTAAATGAACAAGAATACACGTATTTTTTACCAAAATTTTGCATTAAAGTTTCCATAATTATAGAATAGATATTAGAGTTAATTGCATTTTTGGTCCCTATGGTTTGTATGTTTTGGCTGGTTCAGGATCTTTTTAGGTTTCATTGCATTTTTGGTCCTATTTCGGAAACCTTTTGCAAATTTGGTACAAATTAACGGTAGTTGTTAATTGAAGTCGTTAAGTGCTGTTAGAATTAAAAATGGTGTTTAATTGTAAATATCTAAAAATGTAAGGGGTATTTGTGTCAATAGTGTTAGTCAAAATGTTTGTCATGTTAACACAATTTATTTCTTTTATTGCTTTTATATCCATTTCTTTTATTTAAAAAAAAAACAATTTTTTCTGCAAACTTCCCTCTTCGATTCCGTTTTCGCAAGTTGTCAAATTGATCTGGAAAACATCAGGTTTTGTTCGTGATCCTATTCCGGGCATATTAATATTTTAAGGTTTTCGATTCATTAGATTCGTTTATAGTTACTTTTCCGGCGAATTTTCCAGCAAAGTTTTTTGACAGAATAATAGGCTAGGGTTTGTGCGGAATGCAAACCTGAGCATTTTGGTACCGGTTTCGTGTTTTAATTCGTAAAAACAAAGTAGAAATCGCAAATTTAAGTTTTCCGGCAAATTGTCTTATTTTCTGACGACGGTTTCTGAAGTTCATTTTGGTCAGGGTTTGTGCGCTGTGGAATTATGAGTCGAGTGGTATCAGTTTCGAGTTTTTACTCGAAGAAAGGAGGGATAAATCGTGAATTTCGTTTTCCCGACGCGTTTTAAATTACAAAACTTTCATTTATAGAGCTCGTAATTTTTTATAATTTTTTACAAAACAATCACGTGTATATCTCAGTGACAACAGGACAAACGTTTGACCAACACTATTAACACAAATACCCCTTACACTTTTAGAAATTTACAATTAAACACCATTTTTTATTCTAACAACACTTAACGGCTTCATTTAACAACCACCGTTAATTTGTACCAAATTTGCAAAAGGTTTCCAAAATAGGGACCAAAAATGCAATGAAACCCGAAAAGGTTCTGAACCTGCAAAAACATACAAACCACAGGGACCAAAAATGCAATTAACTCTAGATATAAATAATAATTGTCTAAACTATTATATAACAATTATAGAGGCCTTAGCTACAGTAACCCGGTGCTGACGTCAGCAATTTTGTCTTATTCCTATTTTGTTTTTTTTTTTTTTACGATAGTATACTTTTAGAGTTTCTTATTTTTACACTTAACTTTGGATTTTAACTTTAATCATCAAATCTTTTTATGTTTTATCACTTTAGTCTAACTTTTTGTATACAAGTATAATTTACCTTTAAAGTTTTTAATTTTTATCAATTAACTTTGGATTTTAACTTTAATCATCAATTTTTTATTTTTTTTTACTTTCTATCTCTTATTTTAACGCTTCAAACTTATTTTTACCACTTAACTTTTGGATTTTTTAACTTTAGTCCAAGTTTTTGTATACAAACTTAATTATAGTTCTAACTTTAATCATCAATTTTTATTTTTTTTTACTTTCTATCTCTTATTTTAAGGCTTCTAACTTTTACCATCAAACTCTTGGTTTTGACCACCAATTTTTTTAGTTTCTACCCCTTATAGTAAATTTTAAGTGTCCAAACTTTTAGGTAATGTTGTATGTATATATGTTTGCATGACGCAACGTCGATCCCGGCTCCCGGGCAACGCCCGGGGTCAAAAAACTTGTTAACTATAATATTTATAGTAGTATGATATCGACCAAGGACCAATACTTACAAAATTACAATGGCCACTACCAAACAAATCGTGCCAAAATAATGGAGAAAATGTGATCAAATTGGGATGTCTTCTTTCCGTCCAATAATGTAACCCTGGCAATGTCATAACATTTTTCCCTATTTTTTTTTATTTGAATGGCTAAAATATTCCCTAACTAGTAACCCTTGTAAACTTTGAAGTCCACTAACTTTATTAATTTTTTTCTTTTCTTTTTAACCGTTGGTTCTACAGTCTACACTACTTCTACTTCTACAGTTCTACGCAACTAAATATTCATGTAGGTCAATCCGCCCATTTATATCCATATTTATATCTATCGGGTATACAGTTTCAAAATGAAGCTAAAATACATTTTGTCACAAATACAAGTCAGCACGAAACTGTAGTCCATGACTTCACCAATTCTCATACTTTGATGTTTATTGTTACATTAAGATGCTTATTTTTTTTTTATAAAAATCTTTTATGAACTTCACGATACAAATTTTCTAGGTCAGTTAGGTTTAACGTAGAAAATAGTTTGTTATCATAGTTTATACATTTATATTCATGGATGGCAATTCATCGTGACTATCCATCTGCATGCGGTTCATCTATAGGTTTTAGGTAAAATAAAACAAGTATTAAAGTAAAACAAATAAAACAATAGGCTTCTCTTCACTGAAGATCAATGTGCATCATTAAAATCATCATGCATCAATTGCTTCATGAATCTTCGTGCATCAAATTAATCATGATCTAAGAGTCAAGATATTGTCTTATTTGTTTTACTTTAATACTTGTTTTACAATACCTAACCATTCATCTATAACCATTAAAAGTGGACAAATATGGTGAATATCTATCGAGTTGGATGTTAATTGTCATTGTCATTCACTCATTCCTGCTAACCACTGCCTACCCTAAGTTCTAACCGTTGCCTTCAATAATGTTCTTACAAAAGGTTTTTATTCTAGTTTAATTTAACAATAATAAAATAAATAAACTATTTATACATATCCAACATCACTATATCGTGCAGCAGGATGAAGTCAGGATTTTTAATATCGAATGACCAAACAGTTTACAAATTTTTAATTGAGTTAATTACAGAAATCGTCCTTGTCGTGGATCTCTACTTGCAGCTTTCGTCTCTAAGTTTAATAAATTACAGTTTTAGTCCAAAAAACTTTGCTCCGTCAACACTTTTGGTCCAAATGACTAACGGACGTTAAGAACCCCATCATGTGACTTTCAGATGATGGGTATTTTGGTCAGATAATTACATCTATCTTCTTCTTCATCTGTATTCTATATCTATATCATAAAGAAATCAATCATCATCGGTCCATCAATTCATCCTCATCAGCAACAAATCAAAAATAAGTCAACAACATATATGTTTTTTCCTATCTCTTATTATCGTCAATATATTTATACATACAATTTATATCTATTATAAATATATAATACATAGTAAAATCTGTATACATATGAAGCAGATCTATATCTTCAAATATATACATATACAATATAAACCCCTTTATTCAAGATCTAACACCAATCAATCAATCAATCACACTTTGAAATGTTACCATATATGAAGAGTCAACAAACTGGTTTATTTCCCAATTATACTACATCTATATAAAAGAATATATATAAAGAATCGAATGCTGCATATCCCCGTCATCATTCGCAGCTTCAGTATCAAGTTTGAAGTCATAGGAAATCCACAAAAGGAAAAAAAATAGAGAAAGATGAGGGATCTTATGATGGTGGTGGCAGGAAATGGCCGATCCATGGTAGTAGGTTCAACCATTCATCACCATCTTCTCATTTGTCATCACCACAAATCAAGTTAGAACACCTTACAAAAACAAAAAAAACAAATCAAGTTTGAACACATATGAAATAAAACCCATCACCAACTCCAGATCTAAAAAAATATTCTAGATCCGAAAACCATAGAAGATCCGGATCCGAATTGAAGAAGACCCGTATCCATACTTTTAATATGTAGGAGACTAGGAGGTAGATATTTAATAATTTGGTTTCGTAACGAGTTGCTTACCAAGTCCAATAGCATCTGACTCTTTCATGATACGAAGTCGCTTGCAAGAATCAACAAACATTCTGCACAAATTAAGTATATGCATTGGTGAGCATCAATTGTTTTCTTGATTGAAAATATATATATACTTGACCATGAGTGAGTTTATTATAAAAATTTTCATCATCAAGACTAGAAATCGTACCGACCTTTTTTTACCTCTTTGTTTTTTTTTTCCGTTTTTTTTCCTGATTTTTGTCATGTTGTAAAGTTGGTTGATGTTGGTGGATTTGATTTGTAAGCACTAATTTGGGTTTAGATTTGTTGAAAAATATTAGAGATAATGGTAATATGAAATCTGAAAAAGCATATAAATTTGGGAAATTATATAGATCTATATATGAAATATGTTGGTAAATGTATGTATATATACACATATATGGGGGAAAATATTATAACCCTTACAGCAGCAGCAACGTATGTATATATATTTTTATTAAAATAATTTATTATTAGAAAAGTTAATTACACTTTTAGTCCTTGCGGTATTAAAAAGACTAAAATACCCATCACGTGCAGGTCACGTGATGGATAATTAAACGTCCGTTTGGAACTTGGACCAAAACTGTTGACGAGACAAACTTATTTGGACTAAAACTGTAATTTATGAAACCTAGGGATGAAAGTTGCAAGTGAGGGTCGACGACAGGGACGATTTCTGTAATTAACTCAAAATACTATTAACTTTAAATTGAGTTGAAATGAGCGTATAAAATTCTAAATATATGTTTTGTTACTCAACATATAAAACTAAGACTAATTTGCATAGATATTTAATAGAGAAAACAAAATTTTTTTGCAAATATTCTAAATTAAGGCCGGGGAAAGGTCTCGATAAATCAAAATGACATTTTGGACACATTATGTGATTTTATACATAGATTCAACGAAAATTAGCCTAAAACGTGGCCGTCTTCACCAAGAAGTTTGGACTTTAAAGCAACTCCTTTTAATCCCAACACGTTACTTCTTACTTTGAAGATTTATTTTCAAAACACTTTATTTAATAGTTTTCCCACTTTGTGTTTTTGGTGTTGTGTGTGAATTTAGGCCATCTAACTTCCTATTATTAATAAGTGTCTAAAAACAGAGCTAAAGCAAAATTTCTTTGCCTCTCTTTCAAGAAATGGCTTCACTAATCCTACCTTCAAAACTGAACTATTCTTCTTCTTCTTCATCATCTTTGTTTCTAGATTACAATCAAACCTCTTTGTTCATCTTCAAAAGACCAATAAAGCTCAAGAAGACTCATTCCCCTGTAATTACAAACCATTTCTCTCTTTCTTTTTAGTATTTCTGTTTTTTTGAATTGTTTTTTTCAATGTTTTTTTGATGGGTATATATTTTTTTATTCTTTTATTGATAATGAAATCAGGTTGCAAGGTTATTTGGGCCATCAATATTTGAATCATCAAAGTTAAAGGTGTTGTTTTTGGGAGTTGATGAAAAGAAGCATCCTGGGAACCTCCCAAGAACTTACACACTTACACATAGTGATATTACTTCTAAATTGACTCTTGCAATCTCTCAAACCATAAATAATTCTCAGGTAATTTTTTTATATTCTTGTTTTTTAGTTAGAAAATACCAGATCAGATATTGATTCATTTGTTAAGTTTCAGTTTTTTATATGCTAAGAAAAAAATTAGTTGATCATGAAGAGAGGAATTATTAAAAGAAATCTATTTCCAATACCGGCTCATCTCCAATGATATGACCAATGTGCTCAACCATACCGGCCATTTTAGCAAACTAGTGAAACATACGGAACCTATTTTCCTTCCAAGCCAAAACACTGAAAACTAATTTAGGTGTGGAACACCGGACACTCACATATTAATTTTTTATCCATAAAATTCATGAGGGCCAAACATTTATTCATTAAATAAAAAATATTAAAAAATTAGTATGTGAGGTTCCACACCTAAACTTAAGTGCCGGACAGCTTTATATTCACTTTACCCTAAATAAAAATACATAATATCAAGTTAAGATATGCATTATATTATATTAAATAAAACAAACATTACATTAAATATTAATACATTAACAGAACACTAATGAATTAAATGAAAACACTAATACATTATAAATATAAAACATAAAATATTTCTTTAAAAAAATTTAAAAATCATTACTATTTTTTGTTTTCAAAACATTCAAACACTAATATGGTAGATATATCTTTTTATAAAAAAAAAAGATAGATATAAAATATTAAAAGTAATATAAAATATATAACCACACGTGTAACATTCATACATAAAAAACACATTCACCATAGGGATGTGCACGGGTCGAAACCCGGCCCGCCCGAACCGGGATGACCCGCGAGAGCATGAAAAATGGAACCGTGACCCGGCCCGTTAAGGTTCGGGTCTCGGGTTCGGGCGGGTCACGGGTATCCTTCACAATTTTTCGGTTTTTGGCTTCACCCGACCCGTCCAACCCGTGACCCGCGAATGCACTAAAAACGTGACCCGTGACCCGGCCCGTTAGGGCTTCAGGCGGGTCGGTTCCGGGTCGGGCGCGGGTTTCCGGGTCTTTTGCTCATCCCTACGCCCACACATACCCCTCTCTTGAAAATCACACACACTTTCTTGTTCCTCATTCACAAATATACACACTATACATGAGAATGTAAAAGGAAAAAGTACAAAATGCAGTTGGCTTGCGCGCCGACCTGCGCATGAGAACCCAATGTTGACACGCTCGACGCCATGGGTGAGTCCCCGTGGGAGAAAGCCTTATAATGATGACTTAACTAAATATATTAAAGAATTTAGAAGCAACAGTAGATTAGCTTGCCGTTTTCAAAAAATATATATATATATGTTGTTAATGAATTAATTTACACCATTTATCTTTCAAATCCTAAAATAACTATATTATATGTCTTTTACATCAATTATCTACACAACTCGCTGTCATCACCACTACCCCTCGCCACTGGAATGTACGGGCATCCATCTAGTATATAAAAAATTCACACCTCATTTTTTTAACTGTAAAGTGAAACATTTCATGCCAGCTCTTAAAATGGTTAACAACAAAAATTCATATATCAAAGCTTTCAAACTTTTTTAAAAGCATTGAAATATTCTTTCTGGAAAATATGAAGTTGTTAGAAGTTCTGTTTCTCTTTTTAGACTCTTCTTATGTAACCAACAAAGTTCATGTTTTTTTATGTGACCATGAAGCTAGAAAAAGATCAGTTTCACATGCTAAAGATATCCACTATTATATATGTATTGAAGTTTATATATGTTCCATGTCGTTCCACATCATTCATACTGTTTCTTGTATAAAATTATTTCCTTAAACCATCTCCAACGCCCGGTTATATCTTTATTTTTTTCAATTGAAAAATGGGGTGATAGCATTTGGCTCGTTGCTATAGCATTGGAGTACTGATGCTTTGAGTCAAGTGTTGTGGCCATACTGTTGAGGGTCCGGTTATTTCCATATTTTTTTTCAATTGAAAAATGGGGTGATAAAACTCTGATATAAAATTGTAGCGTCCGGTTATATCCTCTGTTTTAAAAAAGTTGTATGTTTTAATCATAATTTAGAGTCATCAAACTGTGCTATAAAACTGAAAGATTGGAGGTATAGAATAAGTTTAGCGAGTGTTATGGCTACGTTGACATGACAGTGATATGAGATGAAGTTGAGTTTTGGGTTGGAGATGTTCTTAAAAATAACCCATGAAATGTACTTGGCATTTTGAACCGAAATGAACATACAATTTATTACCATAACCTTGGTGAAGCTAGATCGAGAATGCCAGAATTAACTTATAAATAATAAGATTTTACTATTTTAGTTCATATGTTTAAGATACAATTGCAGTTGGATTTACAGCATAAGGGATTATGGGCCAAAGCGTAACTTTTGGTTTGTTTGTCTGCTTGCAGCTGCAAGGGTGGTCTAACAAGATATACAGGGACGAAGTGGTGGCAGAATGGCGAAAAGTGAAAGAAAGGATGTCTCTTCATGTTCATTGTCACATAAGTGGTGGCCATTTCTTTCTGGACTTATTTGCTCCTCTTCGGGTTTTCATTTTCACCAAAGAACTACCCTTGGTACGTACTACGATCACCACATACGTTTATGTACAACGACTAATTCATTTTCAACCACAGGTGTTAAGGGCATTTGCACATGGAGATGGTAATTTGTTGAACAATTATCCAGATCTACAAGACGCTTTGGTTTGGGTTTATTTTCACTCCAACATTCCTGAGTTTAACAAGGTGGAATGTTGGGGTCCGCTTAAAGAAGCTGGTGGGTCCTCGTCTATACGTGGACCGACTATGCCACTTGATGAGATCCCAAACCCATGTCAAGAGGACTGCTCATGTTGTTTCCCTCCAATGACCTCAATCCGTTGGTCAAAAGATCCCGATAACGATCACGTGGATAATGCTGGGACCCATCAAGGCTTAAATCAGCAAATCTGATAAGTTAACATTGGGTTTTCGAAATGTAAAAAAGATTTTTTCTAGGTCTCAAGCAGATGTAAATGGGATCCGAACTAAGCCCGATCAAGATGAAATACTAATGGATGATGAATTGATGATTGATGAAGCTAAATCTAGGTGTTCATGTTGTTTCGATCGCAAAGTGAATAGATTTAGTATATGGTACATTCGTTTGGGCATGAGAAACTGATCATAATAGCTTGATTAATGTCATTTAATTACTTAAGTTTGTAGATATATATAGATAGATGTGGATGTATATATTTGTTTGCTTTCTATTCTTTCTTCTTTTACACTTTGGAACCTTTACATCATCTACCGTCCATTATGATCCTAACAAAAGCTGCATCCATTATTAGATTTAAGAATAGTTAAAAAGATCAATTGCATACCTTATTATCTTATTGTGATGCTAATTAACTCACGGTTTAACATAAGACAACTTGAATCCACACACCTATGATACACGAAAACATTTAAGACCTACAAAGTCGATATAAAAGAATCATTTTTGATACTGAAAAAAAAGATACAAATTGCTTTTCTCTAATTACAGACCATTTAAGAAGTCCCATCTGGTTAATTGATTGGTTATTTACATATATACGGCGTGTCATATATATGAATTAGTATGGCACGTAAGCACATTACTAAGTACGGAAACGTTAATTTGGTTGGTAAAAAATTCATGGGGATACTTAACCCTATACCCAAAGAAGATAATTAAAGGCCATTTAAGTTACTGACAAAATTATCTTGTGAAAGCGGATCACGCTGAAGATAACCTATTTGAAGTCCAAGGCTCCAAGCTAACACGTGATGTATGTCGTTCTTACTTTTTTACAACGAATCGAATCCCACATCTGATATGAGACAGTTTATCAACTACAAGTTTTATATTTATAAAAAATTAAAAACTGTGTTTGGCAAAGAATGAATCACAGTTGTTTAACAATCAAAATTGCTAGTACCAATCGCAAGACTCTTCCCCTGTTGTGACCACCCAAGTTTAACAAAATTTGTAGCATGTATTTTCATAACAATATTATAACAGTATTTCATATAAATTTACATTAGAATGAACATATTTAATTTCAAAAATAGAATCTATATAAAATTGTGTTTTTGGCACTGTATTGATTGTGAAATTTATTGCATTAAATGATAATATGGGATATTAGATGAGTTTTAATAATATGGGGTTGATTTAATAATATGGGATATTAATCTTTTCAATGCTATGGGCTTCATAATCGACCTCTGATTATGAATTAATATAATAATCATGTTAATAGTTTGTTTGTTTTCTGGCTTTTTGTCTTCCATCATGATTGAAGGTATAATAATTATATTATGGTGTGAAAAGCTTTTCAACTCCTATCAGTTACCCAATTAAAGAAAAAACCCAACCATCTTCGTTCTTTACCATACCCTCTAATCAACTTCCTTGGATCGCATCTTCTTCCACTCATCTGCCTTTTCTAATCGTTTTGTTTGATGCCCCTGAAGTTATTAATTTTCTTAATGATGATTAGGGCCTTTTTATCCTCTTTTTTGATTTAATTTTTTTATATAAAAAATTCCGTGTTTACCTGTTGTTGATGATAATGAGGATCAATGAAGTGGATTGCTAGGCTGAAGTAAGGTTTCTTTCAATTGTGTTTCCTACTTATCAAAAACCCAATTAACATTTTGTTTAGATTCGTTGCCCTTCAAATTGACTTTCCCCCTGTCATCTTTTGGTAGAATACAGTTGACAATGAAAATAATAATTGATTAAATTAGCTACAGACGCGCTTCTTTTTGCTATAAAACTCAGATGGATGATTAGGGAAGATTCACTCATTAAGCAACAATTTGCATTCATATTAATCAAAGGTATGATTTAATGAACGTTACCACCAAAGTTTATATTCATTTGTTTACTTATTGCAATTTTTTTTGTCATTTTAAACCTTATTGTTATTCTTGGATGTATTAGTGATATGTTCATAGATAGACAAACAGGGAACTGCAAGCATTAGGCTCGACTCCTCATTTTTTAGCATCTCATGCTACTCATATACAACCTTAACTTTTTACATGATAAATTACTTACACACTTTCTAGTATTGTTTGTGTTTTGTGTGCAGATTGTATGTTGAACTATAAGTGTCAAAAGGAAGACTTTGAAGGACTTAAAGTGAAGATATAAAGTGAAGAGGGACTGGTTTGAAGAAAGGAAGAGTTCAAGGGTGCTTTATGGAAATTATGAGATGAAGGCATATAAATACCCTCATTAGGGTTTGGTTGAACAGTTAACACACATACCTAATTTTTATCTCTATAGTTTCTCTCTGAATCAATAATGTTCGATTAGGGTTTTTTGTAATATTTTGATCTTATGATTATTCTGATCATCTGATCAATTAGTTGTTATTTTGTATTTTGATATCTAAACTCTTTGTTTAGGTATTCAGTTTTCTTCCTTAATTTGTAATCGAACATTGATAATAATAAAGTTACAGCCGACTGTTTCGTTAATCGATTTTCGTTCATGGTATCAGAGACAGGTTATCTCTGATTGGTGTTATTTCTGGTGATTTTCTTTGATTTAGAGCGTATTTCATCCTGAAACTCTAAATCGAAGAAACCCTATTTTTTAGGGGTTTTCTCTTGCTTCGATCGTTGATATTCCGCTGCATATTAGATCTTCAATCTATCGTAGATCTCTTCTGATCCTGGATCTGTTTTGACTAAGTGAATCAAAATCAGATCTAGGGTTCTTCAACCTTCTCTCTCTTCCTGGATTCCTATGCCCACTGTTACTGTGCTGAACGTGTCGAATCATAACAATACTACATCACTCTCTAGCGGTTGCCTTCATCCATCGTCTTCTGTTCTAATAAAGCGACTGTATAGGGGATTGCCCCTTGCTCATCTGAAACTTTTGAAGAGGGGGGCGTCAGTGGAAAATCCGTTGGATTTCTTCCGTTCTCACTTTTGCTGACATGGTGAGTACATACGGAGTGTGGGGTTAATCTCTGCTCACGTCGCCTAGCGTTATCGCGGAAGGCTAGAGGAGCTACCTCAGGGTGCACAGCGTCTGAAAGATTCTTTTTCTAAAAGTTTTTCTTTAAAAAGTTATTTAGTTATTGTTCTATATTTTCTGGTTATTTTTGTTGAAATTTCTGTGGTTATTTGTGATTCTGTGTTAATTGTTCTAGTTGTTTTATCTTATTATCTGTTGTCTTTCTAATTGTTTCTGGTTGATTTACTTGTTTGATTGTTTAAAATGGTTAATACTCCTCCTGGATCTGTTCATGGGAATACTCCTCCACATTCTGTTCATAATGAAGAATCTGATCATGAGAATGGTTTTGAAATCATTAATACTAAAATAAGCAAATTAGACTTTGGTGATCCTCTGTATTTACATGCTAGTGATATAACTAATACACCTTTAATTAGTTTAAAACTGAAAATTATAATATTTGGAGTTGTGCTATGTTACTTGCATTGGAAACTAAGAATAAGAAGGGTTTTATAGATGGAACTTGTGTGAAATCTGTTGATAATGATGTTTTAGCCCAACAGTGGGATAGGTGTAATGCTGTTGTGCTTTCTTGGATTCTGAATTGTGTATCTGAAGAATTATATCTAGGTCAAATTTATTCTAAAAATGATTGTGTTGTTTGGCAAGAACTTAAAGATACTTATGATAAGTTGATGGAGTGGTTACTTTTAATTTGCATAATAAGATTAATTCTTTGTCTCAAAATAACTCAACATTGTCTGATTATTATCATAAACTTAATTCTTTGTGGAAACAATTTGATGCTCTCATTAAACTGCCTGCTTGTGTATGCCATGCTGCAAATGATTTTCATAAACATAATGAACTAATTAAGCTAATGCAGTTTTTAATGGGATTAGATGAGTCTTATAATTCAATGAGAAGTCACATTCTTACTTATGATCCTTTACCTTCTGTTAAAAGTGCTTATGCTTTGTTGTCAAGAGAAGAATCACATAGAAATACTTCTAGCACAACAGGATCTAATAAAGCTTCATCTAGTGCTTTTGTTTCTAAGTTTAATGATAATAAAAGGAGATTTAATTCAAATAACTTTGGAAATAGAAATCAGAATTTTAACAGAGGTCCAAATACTAGTCTTAATTGTACTCATTGTAAAAATGTTGGTCATACTGTTGATAGATGTTATGAAGTGATTGGATATCCACCTGGTTATAAAAGGAATACTAATTTTCAAGGATCTCAATCAAATTCCAGGCATAGTTATAGTAACAATGTGATCTCTGATAAAGGAAAATTGCATGAATCTTCAACTTCTTCTTCTATCACTCCTTCTGCTTTGTCTCTTACTAATGAACAGATGTCAAAACTTTTGAATTTGCTGAATGATAAACCTTCTGCTTCTGCCAATCTCTCACATATGTCTGGTACTTATTTTAACTCTAATTCTTTCTTTAATAACAATTTTGAAAAATTCTTTTGTTCTTCAAGTGAGCAGAATTGTAAACAAAGACATATTGGATGGATAAGTGACTCAGGTGCTAACCAATATATGACTTACTCATCTGAGAATATTGAAAATGGCATTGATGTTTCTGATTTGAACTTTACAGTAGGACATCCTAATGGAACTTTAGCTAAAGTTAAAATGATTGGAAACTTAAAATTAAACAATATGGTTACTTTGTTTGATGTTCTTATTGTTCCTGAATATTGTGTCAGTTTGCTTTCTGTTCACAAACTTGCTAGAGATAGTAAAAGATTTATAGGGTTTGATGAGTTTAAATGTTACATTCAGGACTTAAAAACCAAGAAAACTCTATGGACTGGTAGTGAAAGGAATGGTTTATATGTTGTGGATGATATCTCAAATTGCCAAGGTGTGTCTAATAATTGTATTTCTGTGTGTTATGTTTCTCATTCTTTGTGGCATAGCAGACTTGGTCACCCTGGTGATCAAGTTTTAAAAGTTTTACAGCACAGTCTTAACCTTGATAATAAAGTTATTGATTCACCTTGTGACATTTGTCATAAAGCCAAACAAACAAGAGAACCATTTCCTTTGAGCAGTCATGTTTCAAGGGAGGTTGGAGAACTTGTTCATTTGGATTTATGGGGTCCTTATAAAGTTACCAGCAAAGAAGGGTTTAAATATTTTCTAACTATTGTTGATGACTTTTCTAGAGCTGTTTGGACTTAAATCAAAAGAAGATGTTTTCTCAAATATTCTTGATTTTGTGTCTTTTATTGAAAACCAATTTAGTAAAAGGATAAAGGCTTTTAGGTCTGACAATGGGACTGAATTTATAAATCAAAGGTTCAAAAGGTTTTGTTCAGAAAAGGGAATTTTGCATCAAACCTCTAATGTGTACACTCCTCAACAAAATGGAATTGTTGAGAGAAAGCATAGACACTTGCTTAATATTGCTAGATCTCTTATGTTTCAGGGGGAATTACCTCTTGTTATGTGGACTGAATGTATTCTTACAGCTACTTATTTGATTAACAGGATTCCTTCTTCTGTGCTAAATGGTCATTCTCCTTATTTTAAGTTGTTCAATTCTGAACCTTCTCTCTCTCACTTAAGATCTTTTGGGTGTCTTTGTTTTGCTACTATACTTAATAATCTGGATAAGTTTAGTAGTAGAGCAGAAAAATGTGTCTTCATAGGTTATTCAAATGAGAAAAAAGGTTATAAACTTTATAGCTTGGACAATAAAAATATTTTTTATTCTAGAGATGTTAAATTCTATGAAACTGTGTTTCCTTTTAAAATGAAAAATGGTTCTAAAACTGTTGATAATTCTGAATTTGAAAATATTAATCACTTAAATTTCTTTGACACATTTTTTCCTGAACCTATACCCTATGATGATGTGAGAGATAATACTCATTGTGAAGGTATGACTAATACTCCTAGGACTACTGCTAATGATGGAGATAGAACACCTAGTATTCATTCACCCATTATGCCTGGCAGTCCAGGGATTAATAGTCCTGCAACACAAAGTGAAGATACTAATAATTCTGAGGGTAGTCACACTGATCAAGAGCAGAATGCTCTTGAACATGTGAACATAGATGATGTTGTTGATTCTGCAAATTTGAGAAGGTCTGAAAGATCTTCTGTTTTTCCAAATAAATACAAAGATTTTGTTTTAGATGGAAAGGTCAAGTATGGTATTGAAAAAGTGGTCAATTATACTTGTTTAAATACTGAAAATTTCTGTTTTATTACTAATCTTAATAAAAGCAATGAACCTAAAAATTTTAATGAGGCTTGTAAGGATTTAAATTGGGTTCAAGCTATGAACAATGAAATGGAAGCTTTGCATAGAAACAATACTTGGGTTTTAGTTGATCTTCCTAAAGGAAGAGAACCTATAGGGTGTAAATGGATATTTAAAATCAAGTATAAATCTGATGGATCTATTGAAAGATATAAAGCTAGACTTGTTGCTAAAGGTTATAGTCAAAGAGTAGGAATAGATTTTGATGAAACATTCTCTCCTGTTGTTAAGATGGTCACTGTCAGATGTTTGTTATCTTTGGCTGTTAACTATGATTGGCCTCTTTATCAATTAGATGTGAATAATGCCTTCTTATATGGTGATCTTTATGAGGATGTTTATATGCAATTACCTGAAGGATACTATGATAGTCAAAACAATAAAGTGTGTAAACTTGTTAAGTCTTTATATGGGCTTAAACAAGCTCCTAGACAATGGAATGAAAAACTTTCTAATGCTTTATTTGAGTATGGGTTTGTGCAAAGTAAAAGTGACTATTCCTTGTTCACTTATACAAGGAATTCTGTGTTTGTAGCCTTGTTGGTTTATGTTGATGACATTGTTTTGACTGGAAATGATTCTGATGAGATTATTAAAGTTAAACAGTTTATGCAAACTAAATTCATGATTAAGGATTTAGGGAAACTTAAATACTTTCTTGGTATTGAGGTTCTTTATAATGACTCTGGTATGTGCTTAACTCAAAGAAAGTATTGCATGGAATTGTTGAATGAATTTGGTTTACTTGGTTGTAAACCTATGAAAACTCCTATGGAAGGAAATTATTCTATTTCTAAAACTCTTCATGATAAGATATTGGATAATATCTCTGTTTATCAAAGACTAATGGGTAAATTAATTTACCTTACTCTCACTAGACCTGATATAAGTTACTCTGTTCATGCCTTGAGTCAGTTCATGCATGCTCCTACTGCTGAACATTTGAAATTAGCATTTAGAGTTTTAAGATATCTTAAAACTTCTCCAGGAAATGGTGTTCAACTAAATAAAAATGATGTTCTTGATTTATGTGGTTATGTTGATTCTGATTGGGGGAGATGTCTTAATTCTAGAAGATCTGTTACTGGTTTCAACATATATTTTGGTGGGAACTTAATTTCCTGGAAGAGTAAAAAGCAACCTACTGTGGCTAGGTCCTCTGCTGAAGCAGAATATAGGGCCTTAGCTTCAATTACTTGTGAACTTCTTTGGATCATTAATCTGCTTTATGACCTTAAGGTGTCTAATATAATACCTGCTCAAATTTTTTGTGATAACAAATCTGCTATTCAAATAGCAGGCAATCCTGTTTTTCACGAGAGAACTAAGCATCTTGAAATTGATTTGCATTTGGTAAGGGAAAAAATTTGTGCAGGTTTGGTCAAAGTGATTAAGCTCAAATCCATTGATAATGTTGCTGACATTATGACTAAAAGTTTAGCCTTTGAACATCATAAACTTCTTTGCAATAAGTTGGGGTTAAAAGATTTTTTCCAAGTTAAGGTTGAGGGGGAATGTTCAAAATAGTACAACCTTAACTTTTTACATGATAAATTACTTACACACTTTCTAGTATTGTTTGTGTTTTGTGTGCAGATTGTATGTTGAACTATAAGTGTCAAAAGGAAGACTTTGAAGGACTTAAAGTGAAGATATAAAGTGAAGAGGGACTGGTTTGAAGAAAGGAAGAGTTCAAGGGTGCTTTATGGAAATTATGAGATGAAGGCATATAAATACCCTCATTAGGGTTTGGTTGAACAGTTAACACACATACCTAATTTTTATCTCTATAGTTTCTCTCTGAATCAATAATGTTCGATTAGGGTTTTTTGTAATATTTTGATCTTATGATTATTCTGATCATCTGATCAATTAGTTGTTATTTTGTATTTGATATCTAAACTCTTTGTTTAGGTATTCAGTTTTCTTCCTTAATTTGTAATCGAACATTGATAATAATAAAGTTACAGCCGACTGTTTCGTTAATCGATTTTCGTTCATGGTATCAGAGACAGGTTATCTCTGATTGGTGTTATTTCTGGTGATTTTCTTTGATTTAGAGCGTATTTCATCCTGAAACTCTAAATCGAAGAAACCCTATTTTTTAGGGGTTTTCTCTTGCTTCGATCGTTGATATTCCGCTGCATATTAGATCTTCAATCTATCGTAGATCTCTTCTGATCCTGGATCTGTTTTGACTAAGTGAATCAAAATCAGATCTATCGTAGATCTCTTCTGATCCTGGATCTGTTTTGACTAAGTGAATCAAAATCAGATCTAGGGTTCTTCAACCTTCTGCAATAAAGCACTGTATTGTGATTCCTTCTCTTAAACTTTTAATATTTTGATTAAAACTTGTTTTCTTCTATTTCTCATAAAAACGAGTGTGTTATCCTTGTCCGGCCTTCTTCTGAGAGGCTTAGGAATCTAGTCACTGGCACATTCGTGAGAATAGATTCTTTTTCTAAAAGTTTTTCTTTAAAAAGTTATTTAGTTATTGTTCTATATTTTCTGGTTATTTTTGTTGAAATTTCTGTGGTTATTTGTGATTCTGTGTTAATTGTTCTAGTTGTTTTATCTTATTATCTGTTGTCTTTCTAATTGTTTCTGGTTGATTTACTTGTTTGATTGTTTAAAATGGTTAATACTCCTCCTGGATCTGTTCATGGGAATACTCCTCCACATTCTGTTCATAATGAAGAATCTGATCATGAGAATGATTTTGAAATCATTAATACTAAAATAAGCAAATTAGATTTTGGTGATCCTCTGTATTTACATGCTAGTGATATAACTAATACACCTTTAATTAGTTTAAAATTGAAAGGTACTGAGAATTATAATATTTGGAGTTGTGCTATGTTACTTGCTTTGGAAACTAAAAATAAAAAGGGGTTCATAGATGGTTCTTGTGTGAAATCTGTTAATAATGATGTTTTAGCCCAACAATGGGATAGGTGTAATGCTGTTGTTCTTTCATGGATTCTGAATTGTGTTTCTGAAGAATTATATCTAGGACAAATTTTTTCTAAAAATGCTGCTATTGTTTGGAATGAACTTAAAGAGACTTATGATAAAGTTGGATGGTTCAGTGATTTTTAATTTGCATCATAAGATTAATTCTTTGTCTCAAAATGGTATGCCTCTGTCTGATTATTATCACAAGTTAAATGCTCTATGGAAACAATTTGATGCTCTCATTAAACTGCCTGCTTGTGTATGCCATGCTGCAAATGATTTTCATAAACATAATGAACTAATTAAGCTAATGCAGTTTTTAATGGGATTAGATGAGTCTTATAATTCAATGAGAAGTCACATTCTTACTTATGATCCTTTACCTTCTGTTAAAAGTGCTTATGCTTTGTTGTCAAGAGAAGAATCACATAGAAATACCTCTAGTACAACAGGATCTAATAAAGCTTCATCTAGTGCTTTTGTTTCTAAGTTTAATGATAATAAAAGGAGATTTAATTCAAATAACTTTGGAAATAGAAATCAGAATCTTAACAGAGGTCCAAATACTAGTCTTAATTGTACTCATTGTAAAAATGTTGGTCATACTGTTGATAGATGTTATGAAGTGATTGGATATCCACCTGGTTATAAAAGGAATACTAATTTTCAAGGATCTCAATCAAATTCCAGGCATAGTTATAGTAACAATGTGATCTCTGATAAAGGAAAATTGCATGAATCTTCAACTTCTTCTTCTATCACTCCTTCTGCTTTGTCTCTTACTAATGAACAGATGTCAAAACTTTTGAATTTGCTGAATGATAAACCTTCTGCTTCTGCCAATCTCTCACATATGTCTGGTACTTATTTTAACTCTAATTCTTTCTTTAATAACAATTTTGAAAAATTCTTTTGTTCTTCAAGTGAGCAGAATTGTAAACAAAGACATATTGGATGGATAAGTGACTCAGGTGCTAACCAACATATGACTTACTCATCTGAGAATATTGAAAATGGCATTGATGTTTCTGATTTGAACTTTACAGTAGGACATCCTAATGGAACTTTAGCTAAAGTTAAAATGATTGGAAACTTAAAATTAACAATTTCTTGTTCTTTATGATGTGTTAGTTGTTCCTGAATATTGTGTCAGTTTGCTTTCTGTTCACAAACTTGCTAGAGACAGTAAAAGATTTATAGGGTTTGATGAATTTAAATGTTACATTCAGGACTTAAAAACCAAGAAAACTCTATGGACTGGTAGTGAAAGGAATGGTTTATATGTTGTGGATGATATCTCAAATTGCCAAGGTGTGTCTAATAATTGTATTTCTGTGTGTTATGTTTCTCATTCTTTGTGGCATAGCAGACTTGGTCACCCTGGTGATCAAGTTTTAAAAGTTTTGCAGCACAGTCTTAACCTTGATAATAAAGTTATTGATTCACCTTGTGACATTTGTCATAAAGCCAAACAAACAAGAGAACCATTTCCTTTGAGCAGTCATGTTTCAAGGGAGGTTGGAGAACTTGTTCATTTGGATTTATGGGGTCCTTATAAAGTTACTAGTAAAGAAGGATTTAAATATTTTCTAACCATTGTTGATGACTTTTCTAGAGCTGTTTGGACTTATTTACTTAAATCAAAAGAAGATGTTTTCTCAAATATTCTTGATTTTGTGTCTTTTATTGAAAACCAATTTAGTAAAAGGATAAAGGCTTTTAGGTCTGACAATGGGACTGAATTTATAAATCAAAGGTTCAAAAGGTTTTGTTCAGAAAAGGGAATTTTGCATCAAACCTCTAATGTGTACACTCCTCAACAAAATGGAATTGTTGAGAGAAAGCATAGACACTTGCTTAATGTTGCTAGGTCACTTTTGTTTCAGGGGGAACTTCCTCTTTATTTGTGGTCTGAATGCATTTTAACTGCTACTTATTTGATTAACAGGATTCCCTCTTCTGTTCTAAATGGTCATTCTCCTTATTTTAAGTTGTTCAATTCTGAACCTTCTCTCTCTCACTTAAGATCTTTTGGGTGTCTTTGTTTTGCTACTATACTTAATAATCTGGATAAGTTTAGTAGTAGAGCAGAAAAATGTGTCTTCATAGGTTATTCAAATGAGAAAAAAGGTTATAAACTTTATAGCTTGGACAATAAAAATATTTTTTATTCTAGAGATGTTAAATTCTATGAAACTGTGTTTCCTTTTAAAATGAAAAATACTTCTAAAACTATTGAAAATTCTGAATTTGAAAATATTAATCACTTAAATTTCTTTGACACATTTTTTCCTGAACCTATACCCTATGATGATGTGAGAGATAATACTCATTGTGAAGGTATGACTAATACTCCTAGGACTACTGCTAATGATGGAGATAGAACACCTAGTGTTCATTCACCCATTATGCTTGGCAGTCCAGGGATTAATAGTCCTGCAACACAAAGTGAAGATACTAATAATTCTGAGGGTAGTCACACTGATCAAGAGCAGAATGTTCTTGAGCATGTGAACATTGATGATGTTGTTGATTCTGCAAATTTGAGAAGGTCTGAAAGATCTTCTGTTTTTCCAAATAAATACAAAGATTTTGTTTTAGATGGAAAGGTCAAGTATGGTATTGAAAAAGTGGTCAATTATACTTGTTTAAATACTGAAAATTTCTGTTTCATTACTAATCTTAATAAAAGTAGTGAACCTAAAAATTTTAATGAGGCTTGTAAGGATTTAAATTGGGTTCAAGCTATGAACAATGAAATGGAAGCTTTGCATAGAAACAATACTTGGGTTTTAGTTGATCTTCCTAAAGGAAGAGAACCTATAGGGTGTAAATGGATATTTAAAATCAAGTATAAATCTGATGGATCTATTGAAAGATATAAAGCTAGACTTGTTGCTAAAGGTTATAGTCAAAGAGTAGGAATAGATTTTGATGAAACATTCTCTCCTGTTGTTAAGATGGTCACTGTCAGATGTTTGTTATCTTTGGCTGTTAACTATGATTGGCCTCTTTATCAATTAGATGTGAATAATGCCTTCTTATATGGTGATCTTTATGAGGATGTTTATATGCAATTACCTGAAGGATACTATGATAGTCAAAACAATAAAGTGTGTAAACTTGTTAAGTCTTTATATGGGCTTAAACAAGCTCCTAGACAATGGAATGAAAAACTTTCTAATGCTTTATTTGAGTATGGGTTTGTGCAAAGTAAAAGTGACTATTCCTTGTTCACTTATACAAGGAATTCTGTGTTTGTAGCCTTGTTGGTTTATGTTGATGACATTGTTTTGACTGGAAATGATTCTGATGAGATTTTTAAAGTTAAACAGTTTATGCAAACTAAATTCATGATTAAGGATTTAGGGAAACTTAAATACTTCCTTGGTATTGAGGTTCTTTATAATGACTCTGGTATGTGCTTAACTCAAAGAAAGTATTGCATGGAATTGTTGAATGAATTTGGTTTACTTGGGTGTAAACCTATGAAAACTCCTATGGAAGGTAATTATTCTATATCCAGAACCACTTCTCATGATAAAATTTTGGATAACATTTCTGTTTATCAAAGATTAATGGGTAAATTGATTTACCTTACTCTCACTAGACCTGATATAAGTTACTCTGTACATGCATTAAGTCAGTTTATGCATGCTCCTACTGCTGAACATTTGAAATTAGCATTTAGAGTTTTAAGATATCTTAAAACTTCTCCAGGAAATGGTGTTCAACTAAATAAAAATGATGTTCTTGATTTATGTGGTTATGTTGATTCTGATTGGGGGAGATGTCTTAATTCTAGAAGATCTGTTACTGGTTTCAACATATATTTTGGTGGGAACTTAATTTCCTGGAAGAGTAAAAAGCAACCTACTGTGGCTAGGTCCTCTGCTGAAGCAGAATATAGGGCCTTAGCTTCAATTACTTGTGAACTTCTTTGGATCATTAATCTGCTTTATGACCTTAAGGTGTCTAATATAATACCTGCTCAAATTTTTTGTGATAACAAATCTGCTATTCAAATAGCAGGCAATCCTGTTTTTCACGAGAGAACTAAGCATCTTGAAATTGATTTGCATTTGGTAAGGGAAAAAATTTGTGCAGGTTTGGTCAAAGTGATTAAGCTCAAATCCATTGATAATGTTGCTGACATTATGACTAAAAGTTTAGCCTTTGAACATCATAAACTTCTTTGCAATAAGTTGGGGTTAAAAGATTTTTTCCAAGTTAAGGTTGAGGGGGAATGTTCAAAATAGTACAACCTTAACTTTTTACTTGATAATTTACTTACACACTTTCTAGTATTGTTTGTGTTTTGTGTGCAGATTGTATGTTGAACTATAAGTGTCAAAAGGAAGACTTTGAAGGACTTAAAGTGAAGATATAAAGTGAAGAGGGACTGGTTTGAAGAAAGGAAGAGTTCAAGGGTGCTTTATGGAAATTATGAGATGAAGGCATATAAATACCCTCATTAGGGTTTGGTTGAACAGTTAACACACATACCTAATTTTTATCTCTATAGTTTCTCTCTGAATCAATAATGTTCGATTAGGGTTTTTTGTAATATTTTGATCTTATGATTATTCTGATCATCTGATCAATTAGTTGTTATTTTGTATTTTATATCTAAACTCTTTGTTTAGGTATTCAGTTTTCTTCCTTAATTTGTAATCGAACATTGATAATAATAAAGTTACAGCCGACTGTTTCGTTAATCGATTTTCGTTCATCATGCTACTCAGGTATACCGCTCTTTTTCGAGCCTCACATTTTGCCTACACGATTATTCATTCATGTATGAAAACAATAAAAATAATTGCATGCTTCCATGCCCTGTTCCTTTCATTTCTGGATATAAGTTGTCATAATTAAGTTGCAGTCATTGTTGGAAAACACAAAACAAAAACTCGATTTGGCCATGTACCCGTAAGTTGTTGCTTGGACTATTTTTTTAGTCTTTTGAATAGACATTGGATACTTAATGGGAGATTTTGCGCAAAATGAATGCAGGGTTCCAGAGAAGAGAAGTGGATCCAGAGAGATGGGAATTTGTGAATAACGGTTTGGGCAAAGGCATCGTCTAAAGACCCAAGTGAAGCAAGAATTTAGTCCATGTAACGAAGTAGGTCTGTATGGAATTGAGGAAGACCTTGAAAACTACAACCGGACACAAGTTTGTTCATGGCAGAGATTGTAAGATTGAGGAAACTACTCAGCATTCGAAAGACCTATGGCAATGGAAAAAAGGTTAAACCAGCTGCTAATACATAGTTTATACATAGTTTAAACATAGCTTTGTAGTAATAATAGATAGCTATGAATTATTTGCTTATTGTCCATTCCATACAAGCTTCTCAGAAATCAAAGTGTTCCATTTATTGGTAGAAGACCCGTTATCTTTTAGCTCATTTTTTTGCCGATTTGAACCGGTAGATATGAGCCATAACAAATGCCTTTCATATGTATATGTAAATAAGTTCAAATTGCCACCTCTACTTTACATAATGCACACACGTACAATGAATTGCTGATTTGGATAACTATTTAGTAGAAACTGTATTTGTAGGAAGAGTTTGTAGATCTCTTATTAAAATACATAAGTTTGTTCACGGGTGATAGCAAACCACTGTTGGAGTATAAGTGAAGCCAGGACCAAGTAGTCAAAAGGGGCAGACAAAGGACCCACTTTTGGGCAGAAAAGTCTGGAGGAAATTCACTTGTATCAACTCTAGACTTATGCTTAGGCAGGGACCACTTGTATCAACTTTAGATTTCTTGTTACTCTCTTTTTTCTCAATGATGGCAGTTGTAGCTATCTATATCTCTATATAAGAGATGTCTTGTATTTGTAAGAACTACACCTTCTAAACACCATGAAATAATACACTCCTAGTTACCCGGTGGATGTAGGTCAGACCCAGACCGAACCACGTTAAATCCTTGTGTTGTGTGTGTTCGTGTGATTCCCGTGTGTTGTTGATCCTAACAACTGGTATCAGAGCGGTTGTCGGTGACAGCGGCTGTGGCAGGGGAACGGCGGTGTATGGTGGCGGTGACCGGAGGAAACGGCGGCTGCCGTGAATCTGTCACTGATTCAATCGGAATCCCTTCACGATTTCAGGTAACTTACTTCCTCTTTCTTCACCTCTGTTCTATGATTCAACCGACAACACAAGTTCCAATTATTGGCAGAAAACGTTCCTCAAGCCAAGTTTT
The DNA here is from genome assembly GCA_034093135.1 of Erigeron breviscapus. Taxonomy (NCBI): domain Eukaryota; kingdom Viridiplantae; phylum Streptophyta; class Magnoliopsida; order Asterales; family Asteraceae; genus Erigeron; species Erigeron breviscapus. The sequence continues at coordinate 149,368,694 of CM067167.1, read as the reverse complement.
CAACAACTCCAATCCATTGCCGTTAAATTGTGAAACAAATAAGTTTATTGTTTCAGTTATTGCTTCCGCTCGTGTAATTGCCACCTTACAGTATGAACCAGTTTGGTTAGTAGTAATTTGGTAATTTATTAATGGCAGAAGACGGAAGGGATACGATTGAAAAGTTACAGCAGTAGGCTGTTTACAGGGACTGTTTTCAGGGTTGTTTTTTTGGGTTAAGGAGGATGTTGAAAGTAGGTGTCGGATCAGGTATCTTCAACCAAGTTTTATTTTTTTTTGCCAGTACAAGAACAGTGAAGGAAGACAGCTTGTTCTTGAGGCAGAATTTATTCCAATCAGAAGAGCAGAAGCGGACAATTTGTCAAGCAGGAGGCTTTGAATCAGGTCATGCTTAGCTAGAAAATAAGAAAGAACATTAGAAGCAGGAGGCTCAGTTCTTGTTCATTTTCATTTGGTTGGTGGTTGTTGAGAAAGAAATTAACTAAGGTAGTGAAGGTCAGATCAAAAGTTTCAGCAGGGTATGCTGATGTCGAGTTCTTTGCTAGCCTTTGATTGGCTTGTTCGTGAAAAGAAGATACCGACGTGTTGCATGGAAAGTGGGCAGTAAGGATCCATCAAAGCAGGTGGCTTTGGATTCGCTTCTTTTAGCAAGGTGAGAAAACACCAGAAGCAGGTGGCTTGTTTTCTTGGTCGGTGCAGATGCTTCTTTAAACAAGCATGATCAGAAGAGGTGGGGCACTTTAGGAATCAGTGTCCGAAAAATAAGAAAGAACTGAACACTACAGAAGACTACAGCTCAGACGAGAGGCGCTGATTGCAGAGTAGAGAGTAGTGTGGATTTCTGGGTCGTGGATTTCGTTGCTTCATTTCGCTACCCACAGCAGTGAAGCACTACGAAATCTGATAATTATGGATTCTGGAAAGGTAAGACTGGCGAACGATGAAGTTCTTGATGTGACGGGCAGAGTGACATAGATTTGAAGACTCCAGTCAGTTCATGGACTTTGAAAGATGTCAAGGTTCTCTAGGGAAATCTAGTTGTGGCTCGAGGCAAGAAGAAAGTTTGCTTTATATGGTCAATTTACCATCTGAGGGAGTGACCATCCTAGTTCAGAAGAAAAACAAAATCTGGTTCACAGAATCTCGTGAGCAGAAGAAGGTTTGCTTTGCAGATGGCAAACCCAGAGCTACAGGTCAGATTCAGGTTGAACGTGCTAGGAAAGGTTCAGAGAAACCAGTCAAGGGGTTTTCATGGCAGTGGGAGCATTGGTGTTGTGCTTCAGTCAGAGGTTCCAGACAGTGGTTTAAGAGAACCAGTATTCCAGCGGTTAAAGTCTCTCCAGTTGATTATCTGCATTATCAGGAGAGTGTTTGTACTCAGGATTTCTCAGGATCGGGCAGTTCATTTCAGTGGGAGCCGGTAGAGACAGAGAACGAGTCAGCAGGCAGAGATAGCCATGACTGATGGGTTGAAACTCAGTAGGAGCTTCAACGGGCGGTAACTAGGAAAGAGCTAATGTTAAAAGTTCTTACAGAAATACATATGCACAGTTGAAAGACATGTGAAGATTGTTCCGTGACTTCAAGTGGGAGATTGTTGGAGTATAAGTGAAGCCAGGACCAAGTAGTCAAAAGGGGCAGACAAAGGACCCACTTTTGGGCAGAAAAGTCTGGAGGAAATTCACTTGTATCAACTCTAGACTTATGCTTAGGCAGGGACCACTTGTATCAACTTTAGATTTCTTGTTACTCTCTTTTTTCTCAATGATGGCAGTTGTAGCTATCTATATCTCTATATAAGAGATGTCTTGTATTTGTAAGAACTACACCTTCTAAACACCATGAAATAATACACTCCTAGTTACCCGGTGGACGTAGGTCAGACCCAGACCGAACCACGTTAAATCCTTGTGTTGTGTGTGTTCGTGTGATTCCCGTGTGTTGTTGATCCTAACAACTGGTATCAAACCACTTTTTTTACATGGAAGTGTAGTAGCTGCTACTAACCTTTGTTGTTTAAGAAAGCGCCTGGTGACCATCACCAAGTGGTTGCATCTTTATTGATTTTTATAGCTAGAAAGTATGTGTTTATCTCAAAAGTGGTGCATCTTTATTGATTATTGCTTGAATAGTAATAGTTATAGTTATGCACTTTACATATACCTATAATAGATATAAACATTTATTGCTCTGGCACTCTTCATTACCAGTATATATAGGAAAATGGTAAACTCTGGAAAATGGCTAAGGGCACAGATGGGTATAAAGATGTTTGCGTCGAGTGCAAGTTTGATCCCAAGCTCTACCTTCCAATCAGGTATGATATTTCCTACCAATATTGGGTTTTTCGATGTGGTCACTGGGTTCGCACAATGAATACTTAATTGTCCTATTTTTACATCTTTTTAAAAAAAAATTATAATATGTTGTAAAGTTACTGAGATTTTATTTAGTGTCTCAACTCTGTATAGATATCTTTCATATGTTCATGTTAGCCGGTGATAGGTTAGGCAGAAATCACTGGGACACCTCAGAGATCCGGTGATAGGTTTGTTGTGCAATGTAAATGGTGGAGGACATTGCCAACAGAAGGAAATTTAAGCAGTAAAGAAGTAAGCAAATTGAAGATCCTTTTGTTTCCAAGAAACTTGAAGGAATCGTGTGTGATTATGATACTGATGTCATCACATCCCAACCACAAACAGATACAAAGGTGCGGGTACTTAACACGGGTTGATGTGTGTAGCCCACATGGATTTGAGAAACTTCAATAAATAGCTGACAAGTGGTAGGGAGTCGATTAGAAAGAAGAAAGAAGATTCGACAACCGAAAGAAAGTAAGAAAGTCAGACCAAAATTGTGAACCAAACGGAGACCGGTGTGGTTCACATCAGACCGAGAAAGAAATCAAGACGTGAAGAAACATCTTTTGAAAGAAAGCTTAGACATGCTAAGAAAACCAAGTGGAGACAAATGGTTTGCCTCAGCTTGACGAATAAAAGGTATATAAATCTGGCAGTTGTTTATAAATCTGTGGTGGTGGTCATCCATCCCATATATGGGCCAAATCGGCCTCCTAACTTTGGTGTGTTTCTTTGAACAAGGGCGACCGGTGCTTTGTCCTCTTGATTTAATGAGCGGGAAATAACCTTTCGGCAACTGTTGGAGTGGGGGCGTGAGAAGAGGTACAACCCATTTACAATAAAGAAATGCTTAAGCTTCCCACGAACAAGGTAAGATTCTCGATGTACTGATTTTTCACACAAGAATTTAGCCTGAATAAATAGTTGATCAAGTTTCTATATCAATAAAGGTATAGGCTGCAACTTGACATCATGTAGTTTCAATTTATATAGCAGGAGGCGAGAACCACAAGGGCACAAGGCAACCCGATTCACATAGATGAACTATCCTGGGGGAATATTAAGATGGAAATGGTGAACAATTTTTGCCTTTGCAAACATCGCAAAGTGCATTCAAAGGATCATGAGGTTCAACTACCAATCCATTGGTAGACAAGTCATGTATTGTACATTTTTCAATGGATACATTCCCAGTTTCTAAACCATGTGTCAAACATTGTTATATCACATGGTAAACATGGCCAAAGAACCTGCCTATTGCCCAATGAGTTTTGTTTAATCAGTGTAAGAAAGTGTTTTCTTCATTGTAGTCAATTTCTTCATCGTATTATTAACTAACTTCCCTAATCTTACTTCAGATTACAAGTTCCCGTGAGCATCAATAATTGGGAATCAAAAAGTTTTTTGTTTCGCAAGTTTTTTTTAATTAGAATTTTTATCTCAGTTTTTCTATCATGATGCTTATCTTTGGCAGTAGTATGTCAATTTACATATTTTTGTTTTAGTAATAAATAGTATGTTATTGCATTTGATGTTTTGTAACTTGGCAGGTTCGTTGGATATTCATATGATCATATCAGAGTGTTTCACCGCCTATCTCTCGGTATACAGATCCACAAAGCTTCATGTTCGTTTACGCTTAAATAAATGTGGACTTTTTGGTTTCGGATTTGTACATGGAATATATATTATCTACTTTAAATGTTTCATCCATCCTGTTATATTTTATACAGTCTCTATAGTAGAATATGTATGTATATATACATATGAAGTATTGGATAGTTCTCATCTGTGTGACACTACATTACTTCTCAATGTAAAGATGGAATCTCAACAACGTGTATCACATATGTTTTTATCCGGCCGTGCATCGCACGGGGCTGCACTCTAGTATACTTTAAAGTTCTGGAGAGTTACCTTATTATTACTTTCATTCATATTCATTACATAAGAAACAATTCCCTAATTCTGCAGCCAGTACGTTATTAGAAGACCAATCCACCAGATTAAGGTCAACCATCTTGCAATTCCGGTGCATCCAAAACCATTTTGCATGTTCCAATGTTGGACCGGTTTTTACCCAATCATTTACCAATCAATAGTTAAACGTTTAGTACCAAAACCCCTAAACGATTAAAATCCACAAAAACTAAATACTAACCCTAATAATCTAATATATCATAGTTATTTGGAAAAAAAAACAAAGATAGGGTTCAAATCCCGGCCCATATCTCTTAAACCATAATGTAATTGACCTTTCTCATGTTGGTCTTGGGACTGATGAGGTGGGCTGCCAATGGGTTATCCAAATTCAAGACAACATAACCAAATTAATTTAGAATCAATCAAGATCCAAACTTTGAGTACTAGAACCCCTAAAAGATTTAAAAAAATGTTAAATACAAACCTAAGAAAACTATAGTTTACGTACGTAAAAATATCGCACCTTTTCATTTCAAAAGCGTACCATATAAGTGTACTTCTATTTTAGGGTATGCACCTTAACTAACAAGACCCAAAGATTAAAACCAATATCATCAAATCTATACAAACTTAAAAATTTTAATGGATATAATAATAAGTCACTAACTTTCTAAGGATTCTCAAGAATAAATTTTAGAGCTTTTCTATAAACACCCCAATTAAACTAATCATCACAATAAAAAAAATATAAATCTAATTCCCTAAAACCCCTAAATTGATTCAATAAATTATCATTTTCTTTTTTTCTTTTTCGTAAGATATAATGGTTTTTTTCTTTCTGTCCAGATTTAATGACATTGGTAGATATGCAGGTGTAGATGACATTTAATATTTGTTCTTTTAGAGCTTTTGTTTCTTTAGTACATTTAATGACATTGGTAGATATGCAGGTCTTTGATGCTTTATATTCAAGTCGGCAGCTTTGATAAGTGGGTCATGTTTTAGGCCAGCGCACCGATACACATGGTGGATATTGAGCGGGACACTTTATATTACCCTACAGCTCAATTACCATGAAAAGTTGCTGTCGTTTTATGCCAATATATTGTCGTTTCAAACACTATTCACAGTGACGGTTTAAATGGGGCTTGTGAGATAAGGCTTTGAATTTTGATGACCGAATTGAATTGGGTCAACAATGTAAGTCCAACTAAACTAATTTCGGGTGGGCCATTTTATTATAATAGTACCTGTTATTTTCGAGGAGTGTAACCCCACCAGGCAAAAAAGTGTAACCCCACCAGAGAGGTTATTAGCGGCGACGTCGCCGCTAATACTCTCTCTGGTGCAGTATTAGCGGCGACGTCGCCGCTAATACTGCGGGCCCCCTGTCTGTAATGGTAAATCTGGCAGAGAAATTAGCGGGCCCCCTGTCAGTGTCAGAGTATTAGCGGCGACGTCGCCGCTAATGCCCTGGTCGGGTTGACTTTTGCCTGGTGGTGTTACCCTGTGCCTTATTTTGTTAAGGTGCAAGAAAAAACCACAATGATATTATTCCTTTAGGATTTTAACCTAACCATTATGACTATTTTCATACAAATAGTGGATACTTTTATATGTTTTTATTTTGCTATGGTTCATATGTTATGATTCATGCTAAATAGTAGAAGATATTTGTAAATCACTAAGTGAGTATTTTAATATCAAGTACTAAATAATAATGGATATTTTTATACGATGTTATTTTACTACAATTGTTATAATATTATTCGTTTGGCAATGTTGTCCAGAGTACTTATGTAATTAGCGTCATTTTTGTGGTTATCGTAATACCACAAAAATGACGCTAATACCACGTGTTAAATACCATATACTTTTATACGTTGTTAATTTACTGTGTTGATATGTTATAGTTCGTTCTAAATAATATGATATATTTATATGGCGGTTTTTGTAATCAGGTTTTCTTTAATTAAACAAAAACTTATAGTTTGTCAAAAATATACGTAAAAATGTTATTACATATTCCAACATAATAATGATAAAAAATTTGTTTTCGATTATTTATATTTGATAAAATATATTCAGATCAAATGTTAAATAATTTGTTCTTAACAAAAAAAATTTTGTTTAGGAAAAATTGTTAACGAAATTTAAACATGACAAATCTGCAACGAAGTGCGGGTAATTTTACTAGTTATTACATATCATTAATGGTGAAGGTTATGAACAGTTGATTTTTTGTCCTGACGTGAATTTGTAACATAAATAAAAGCTATATAAAAAATTAACATAGGTTTTATTTTGGTGTAGTGGTTGTGCATTTGGTTTTCATGGGAGAGGTTCTTGGTTCAAGGCTTACCTCCTCCCTAATTTTTGTTTTTTTTTAAGTTACATTTTTGCCCTTCTAGAGTTCCAAAATTTATATATATAACCCTAAACTTTCTGTTATATTCAATTGATATATATAATTATTCCCTTATGTTTTTTGTTTGTTTTTCTTTTTGTTTTTATCCTAAAATTTTTGTTTTATCCTAATTTTATTTTATCTTTTTGTTTTATCCTAAAATTTTTGTTTTATCCTAATTTATTTTAATTTTTGAGTTAATTACATAAATCGTCCTTGTCGTCGACCTTGACTTGCAGCTTTCATCCCTAAGTTTCATATATTACACTTTTAGTCCAATTTTTTCTTCTCCGTCAACACTTTTGGTCCTAACTTTTAACGTCCGTTTAAAATCTGGTTACGTGTCAGACACATGATGGGTATGTTTGTCTTTTATTGACACAAGGACCAAAAGTGTAAATTACTTCTGTAATTAATTAACTAAAAACAAATGAAAAACAAATCAACTAAATGAATACAGAAATATAGATCTGATGATTCTGAATTTCTGATCCAAATAACAAAAATCATAATGAAAACAAAATTATCTTCGTTATCATCTTCTTCACACACTTTAACCCATTCTTGCAAGACAAAATCCTCAGTTCAAACCATTTTACATCCATCATTGCAAAACGTACATATATACCTATATCTATATATATTCACTTCTAAAAAACATATATAACAAGTATAGTGTACAACTGTACATTTTTAGAGAACAAGAACATATAGATACATAATAAAATCTTTAGATCAATATTTACTTCACTTGTGTTTTTCGATTTATGTGTCAAGCAAACCATCTATCCATCAATTAAATCAATAACATTGAATCGAAAGTACTAGTCTCTCTGAATCTCGAAGGATTGAGCGGATATAACATTGGATTTTTCGAATTGTTGAATAATAAGTTCATACTCGTTTTCATTGAATCGATCGCCAGAAGTGCTTGGCAGAAGGAAACGGTGGCGGAGGATGCTTACAAGGAGGGGTTCATTTTGTTGATGGTGATACAACTGTACCAACTTTAAGTGTGGGCTTCATAAGGATGGAAGGGAAAACGAGATCCTTCAGAAAGTGCAGCTTATATAAAGAGTTTAAGCATAAACCACCACTATTTACTCTTCTTCTTTATCTTTTTTGGAACAGAGAGACCACCATTTACTCTTCTAATTTGTTATCATCCACCTCTCAATAGTCAATAATATGTGTGTGTATATATATGTATAGATCTAGATCTAGATGTGAGGATATATATATGTAACTTTTAAAAATTAAACTTTTTATTCTTGAAAGTGAAATGGATTTGGGTAATCTTTGAAGTAGATAGATTTAAACATATATGTTGCTGATAGATTTAAACATATATGTTGTTGATTTGTCTTTTATTTGTCGATGAGAATGGATGAACGTGGATGAATTGTTTTTGATATTGATATAAATACACTGATAGAAATTTAAAGTTAATTACGCTTTTGGTCCTATAGTATTGAAAAGACCAAGATACCCATCATGTGCAAGTCACATGATGGGGTTTTTAACGTCGGTTAGTCATTTGGACCAAAAGTGTTGACAAAGCAAAACTTTTTGGACCAAAACTGTAATTTTTTGTTCTATTATATATTCTTTTTGTATTTTTTTTGACATTTGGTTCTATAACTTTTTTTATTTGTTTTTTGAATTGTTATTTTTTTAAAATTATTTTTTGTTCTATTATATATTCTTTTTGTATTTTTTTTGACATTTGGTTCTATAACTTTTTTTATTTGTTTTTTGAATTGTTATTTTTTTAAAATTATTTTTTGGTTTTTAACCTATTCTTTTGTCCTCTTTTGCATTTTTTTTTAACATTATGTTTTTATATCTTTTTATACATTTGTTTCTGTAGTTTTTGCTTGAAATCGAACGCGTGAGATTGATAGTATAAAAAATGACGATAATACCTTTAGTATTCTTATTGACATTAAACACACAATTCATTATGAACTTACGTTTTTACATGCCAAAAACATCCAACTAAGAACCACAACACGCTTTAAACACTGACGCCGCCCAACGGCGGCACGTGAACTTCCTAGTTACAAGTATAACAAGAGTCCATCGGATTCAAATACGTCATTGTGAGTCGTATTTTAAGAGCATTAAGTATAAAGAACGGAAATCTTATAAAATATGATTGGATTTTTAGTAATTGTTTTAAATTTTATATTTGATCTTTCTACAATCTTAACTCAGCACTCCGTCGTTAGTTTTAGGATTTGAATATTGGATATAAAGTTTCAATATTATGGTTCGGTAATTACAATTTTGCCTAAGTGCATTTTTTTAATGGTTATATATTGGTATTTTGATATAAATAATATATATCATCATGAGCGGTATCATTTTGTTAAAATTTGTTGATAACAAAATAACTTTTACTATGAAATAAATATTATATTATATTATATTATATTATAACCTATTTAAAGAGAATTCGCGTAAACAGTGTCTTTTTTGTCATCTTCTGGATTTTTAACATAAATATATGATTTGCCAAATGTTAAACAGAATTCATGCTTGGTCCAGTGTTTGGTGTTGGTCTTTGGGTGGGAGGTCACGGGTTCGAAACCCTCCTCCCTTTACGTTTTATTTGTTTTTGGAGTTTTACACTTTCCCTTTTTTTTTACCCTTTTGTTTTTTTTTGTTCTCTTTTTTATTTTATGGTTTTAGTATATTCCTTTTTTATAACTTTTTCATTTGGTTTTCATATTCCCTTTTGTTTTTTTTGTTCTCTTTTTTATTTTATGGTTTTAGTATATTCCTTTTTTTTAACATTTGGTTTTCATATTCCCTTTTGTTTTTTTTGTTCTCTTTTTTATTTTATGGTTTTAGTATATTCCTCTTTTTTAACATTTGTTTTTTATACCTTTTTCTACACTTTACATTTTGTTCTTTTGTAAGTTTTATAATGCTATATACTTTATTCAAATGCTATATATTTTGTTTTTTATCCTATTTATTTTCTCTTTTTTTTTTGTTGCATTACATATTCGCTTTTATTTTTTAAACATGTTTTTTTATAACTTTTTCATTTGGTTTTCATATTCCTTTTTGTTTTTTTTGTTCTCTTTTTTATTTTATGGTTTTAGTATATTCCTTTTTTTTAACATTTGGTTTTCAATACTTTTTACCGTCCTTAAATTTGTGATTTTTTTAACCCCGCTCATAAACACAAACGCTTTGAAAAACCGACGTCATTTCTTCGTTTTTGTTTTTTTAATTTTTTCTTTTGTTTATTGGCTAGCAGGTTGACGTTGTTTTCAAATAACAAAACAGTTAATTTTTTGTTATCCCCGGCCAATGGCCGGGTATAACACTAGTTATATATCCTGAGGATTGTTTCCATTTTATCCTTCTACTGTTCAATTGCTTGATGGCAATATGCAGTCGTTGTCTTAGTCGATGGAAATGGAACAATATACGATGCATTGTTATGTTGTGTTTGTTGGGTCGACCAATGTTAAATTTTAATTAAGATTAACTTAATTATCGATATTGAAACACAATATCATTGGTTTAATAACACTTATAATAATTCAATATAGATGCTTTATGATTTTTGAAAAAAAAAAAATAATTAGATGAGAACCCTATGATCCTATGTACCATTTAGTACCCACTAATCCCCCAGTCAGGCTAGTGTCCAAGTGAATCTCAACCACTTAATAATCCCCTGATTATCTCAAGTTTGTCTTTGGTAAGACTCGAACTCAGGTTCCCCTGATAAGTGGAATCAAATATGTTAAATATCTAAAGACCGTTAAAAAAAGACAAAAATTCTTATTAACTGTTGAAAATTGTAACAGTCTAATCGAAATCATCATTTTACACAAATACAAGACTAATATATAAAATTGAAAATGTAAAATGCACCATTTAGGACTGCATTTAATGTAGATAAAAAATTGTACTCTCCAAATCAAAAGTTAAACCCTGAATTAATGCACTTTAAATAGAGCCCTTTAGCAAATCGCTTATAAAATTTATACCATGTGTCATTTTCAATCTTGATTTCGCTACATAATTTGAATTCAAAGACTAGCGTCAATATTATCTAAATTACTTCACAATTTAGGAGACTTGTGTCTTAACTTTTTGAAAAAAATTACTCGTAACATGTAAGAGATTCCACACTTAAGGTTGGATTTTTTTTTTGTAAAGTTAGTTTCGATTCAGACGTGCTGAAGACAATTTTAACCAGCGATTTGCTGGACCTCCAACTCCCTCCTCATGGAAAATACCTTGAGATGAGAAACCCAATACTCAAAAAACCCGAGACCTTGGGAAAACTCACCCCCGGGGTTCACATAGTAGATTTAGTATATACCCTTGACCAACCCACCTAAGTGGAGTTGGTTACTTAAGGTTAGATAATTGACAACCTTATGTTCACTTTTTTCTTTATAGTATAGTTAAAAAAGAAAATCATGGTCAAACTTCCCCACGGATCCCCATGGAATTTCCCACGAAAAGATATTTCATGAGAAATCCGTAAAAAACTAAGGGTGCGTTTAGTTCGAGAAAACACCCCCGTTTTCCATTTTTGTTTTCCAAGAAAACAAGGAAAACAGAAAACGCGTTCAAATTGCATTTTCCTAAAACAATTTTCCAAGAAAACAAAAATCCTTGTTTCCACTTTTTGAACTAAAATTAGAAAACTACTTTTTTTTGTTTTCCGTTTTCTATTTTCTGTTTTCCAAGCTAATAAGATGGAGAAATAGAAAACAAAAACAAAAACAAGTGAATTTGAACATGTTTTCTAGTTTTCTAAGATGGAAAAATGAAAATTGCATCTTTTATTTTGAACGCGTTTTCAAAATTTTCAAAGGTTTTCTAGAAATGAAAAAACTTTTCATTTTTTAGAAAATTGGAAATGGAAAACTAGAAAACATTTTCTTGAACTAAACGCACCCTAATGTGTTCCGATGCATTTTTTTATCACAACTCACAAGTACGATATTGTAAAACAAAAAAAATATAACTTTATAAAATTTTCCATCGGATTTGTCACAAAATTTATTTAAGTGTGGAAAATTCCTCAATTACAGATTGAGAGACATGGTAAATTGGTAATCTGTATGTAATTATTTTCCACAGATTTTTCATTTTGAAAACATCTTTCATCGGGCTAAATAATTAAATAGATGCAAAATATTTCGATGGCCCAGACCGAGTAATTAAAAAGTAGATAGAAGTTACAAGGAAAACCCAATGCATAGTAAATAAGTAAAATCTTGTACAATCAATGAACACGTACAAAATAAGTTTATGAAATCGTGATATTAGCTGGTAATCACACATATTGAATTACAAAATTTGGGTTTTTTTTTGTTTACTAATTAATTAAGGCGCCATGTAGTCCGACCTAAAAAAGGGTAACCGGACCAGACTATCCGCGGCGATGTCGCCGCTGAAAGTCACGTACCTTTTTCCGTGCCATGTTGACTATTACAGTCAACAGTATCCATTTGTCTTACTCGACTTTCCGCGGCGATGTCGCCGCGGAAAGTCGAATAAGACAAATGGACAAAAGTAGCTGTGACAGGCGACAGCTACTCTAGTATTTATTTGTCTTTTTCGACTTTCCGCGGCGACATCGCCGCGGAAAGTCGAAAAAGACAAATCAATACTATTGGTCAACAGGCGTTTTGGTACATTGGTGTTTGCTCATTCGGCTATAAAATTGGTTCATACTTTCATTCCGAACATATTGAACTACCAATATTGCCATAAATTGGTTCATACTTTCTATCGCTCTCATTTTATAGATTTTTCTACTGCAAAGGTATGTATCTATATTCTGCTTTCATTTTACCATATCTATCCATATTACATATACATTTCGCTTTCATTCCGAACTTGTCCGAACATATTGAACTAACAATATTGCCATACATTAATTTATATATATGTATTATGTTTAATCATATTATTGATATAAATGTGTTTTCAGATGGATTCTTTTGAGAATTTGTGGGGAGATCACAATATTTTGAGTATATATATATATATATATATATATATATATATATATATATATATATATATATATATATATATATATATATATATATATATATATATATATATATATATATATATATATATATATATATATATATATATATATATATATATATATATATATATATATATATATATATATATATATATATATATATATATATATATATATATATATATATATATATATATATATATATATATATATATATATATATATATATATATATATATATATATATATATATATATATATATATATATATATATATATATATATATATATATATATATATATATATATATATATATATATATATATATATATATATATATATATATATATATATATATATATATATATATATATATATATATATATATATATATATATATATATATATATATATATATATATATATATATATATATATATATATATATATATATATATATATATATATATATATATATATATATATATATATATATATATATATATATATATATATATATATATATATATATATATATATATATATATATATATATATATATATATATATATATATATATATATATATATATATATATATATATATATATATATATATATATATATATATATATATATATATATATATATATATATATATATATATATATATATATATATATATATATATATATATATATATATATATATATATATATATATATATATATATATATATATATATATATATATATATATATATATATATATATATATATATATATATATATATATATATATATATATATATATATATATATATATATATATATATATATATATATATATATATATATATATATATATATATATATATATATATATATATATATATATATATATATATATATATATATATATATATATATATATATATATATATATATATATATATATATATATATATATATATATATATATATATATATATATATATATATATATATATATATATATATATATATATATATATATATATATATATATATATATATATATATATATATATATATATATATATATATATATATATATATATATATATATATATATATATATATATATATATATATATATATATATATATATATATATATATATATATATATATATATATATATATATATATATATATATATATATATATATATATATATATATATATATATATATATATATATATATATATATATATATATATATATATATATATATATATATATATATATATATATATATATATATATATATATATATATATATATATATATATATATATATATATATATATATATATATATATATATATATATATATATATATATATATATATATATATATATATATATATATATATATATATATATATATATATATATATATATATATATATATATATATATATATATATATATATATATATATATATATATATATATATATATATATATATATATATATATATATATATATATATATATATATATATATATATATATATATATATATATATATATATATATATATATATATATATATATATATATATATATATATATATATATATATATATATATATATATATATATATATATATATATATATATATATATATATATATATATATATATATATATATATATATATATATATTACATATATAAAATATACATTTTTTATATATTTATTTACTTTGATATGGTATTTGAAACGAACCACATACGCCATTTTGTTCAACCGTCGCAGGTTATGTTCAGTTTGCTACAAGAGCAAAAATACTTGTATTATTACACCACAAATAGTGCAACTGGTCGGTTGCAAAATCTGTTTTTTATACATTCGACTTCTTTTGAGTTGTGGCGTGCATTTCCTTGGGTTATCCAAATAGACGCCACGTACAAAACCAACTTGTACAACATGCCATTGGTCGAGATTGTCGGGGTGACTTCAACAAACAGGACTTTCAGCATATCGTACGCATTTATCACAAGTGAACTGGAACATAATTATAGATGGGTGTTGGAGTGTTTGAAGTCGACCCTAGGTGAAGGGTTTGATGTACGTGTCGTACTCACGGACAGGGATCTGGCCCTCATGAAAGCATGCAAAACTGTTATGCCGGAAACATACCATTTACTTTGTAGAACCCACATATGGAGAAACATCGACAAACATTGCATGCCAGCATTCATCGCGCAAGGCAAATGGGGGCCTTTTTACGGATGGTGGAAAAAACTTTATGAATCGCGGACGCTAGAAGAGTACACCGAAAATGAAAAGGATTTAAAAGAAAAGATGGGAAAAGATTTAGACAGTATGTTTAGTGCACATGATTTTTTGAATTTTTATTTACTTTTTTGGTAAATCACATATATCCACCCGTTTTAACCCAATAGTCAATTTACAGAGATGTACAAGTACTTGCAGAAGGAGTGGCTTTCACCGTACAAGGAAAAATTTGTGTCCTTTTGGGTCGATCAACATCTCAACTACCGTAACTACACTACCAACAGAGTTGAGGCTGAGCATTCACTCCTGAAGTCCGAGTTGAAGGGCCGATGTACATTTTACAGAATAATTCAATGTGTTAATTCTATCCTCGTCGGGCAACACACAGAAATAAAGGGACAACTGGAAGCGAGCAGGATTTATAGACACGGTAAACACAACTATCCATGTTTGAAGGACCTGCTTTGTGTTGTGTCTGTGACAGCTCTGGATATTATTTTTTTTTTTTTTTTTTTTTTTTTTTTTTTTTTTTTTTTTTTTTTTTGCTTTGTGTTGTGTCTGTGACAGCTCTGGATATTATGGTTGAAGAAATTGATCGATTCAAAAATAAGATGGGTAAAGACCGTAGAAAGTGCGGGTGTAAGGTTCGGGCAAGTTGTGGGCTGCCATGTGCTTGCCAAATAGCTTCATACATGCATCACAGTAAGTATATTTAATTAGTCCATATTTGATGTTTTTTTTAAAAATGCAAAAAAATTATATTTGCTTTTAAATAATGTAGGCAAACGTGTTGAGGTGGAGAACATAGATTGCTTTTGGAGAAAGCTAGACTTAACACCGTCGACGTGCCTGCCGGACAATGATTATCGAAAAGACTCAGATGATGACGAATGTATCAATGATTTAATAGAGGATGTTAAGGTAAAGATAAAGCAGCAACCGAAGGCCCAGAGGAAAAACTGGATATCAAAAATAAAAGACATCGTCTATCCGGGGAGAACCAAAATTAAAGACCCTTCCGTTATTAAAAATAAACGTGGAAGACCAATCGGAGCAAAGAAAAAAATACCTCAAGTACGTCCAATCATAATTGATGTATAGTTAATTGATTTATTATATGTAAGTGCATCCTGTTTGAACCTATAATTCGAAGTCTAATTAATTGATCTATTATTTGTTGCAGGTGCCCGACATTAACATACCAACGGCAAATACAGCACCTTCCGGTCTTCAAAAATCCAAGTCGGTTCAATTTTCCAGACCGACTTTTCAGGATACCCA
This sequence comes from Erigeron breviscapus, assembly GCA_034093135.1. Taxonomy (NCBI): domain Eukaryota; kingdom Viridiplantae; phylum Streptophyta; class Magnoliopsida; order Asterales; family Asteraceae; genus Erigeron; species Erigeron breviscapus. The sequence goes on along the minus strand of CM067167.1, from coordinate 149,352,388 downwards.
GTCCATGGGGGGGTTTTCCGGTCGTTTTTCGCAGTCGTCATTCTTTGCAGAGGGCCAGTATGGGAGAAACAGTGAATATGTGAGCACACAATCACGTTTCTTCGACGAACATGAAAGACAACCACAATGGCCTCAAAGTGGGAGAGAGAGTGAATATATGGGCACCGAATCACGGTTCGCGGACAGTACAACTTTCTTCGACGAACCTTATAACCAACCACAGTGGAGTCAAAGTGGCAGACAGAGCGAATCACATTTCCCAGACACACAAAGTTTTTTCGCAGACCCGAATAACCAAACGCAAGGAGAAACGTCCAGCTTTGTTGATCAACTCTTTGGGAGACCACATACACAGAACTTCTCTGAACCGGTTACACACAACTTCTTCGAGACGGAGTCAACATGGACTGACATGAGAACATATCTTCATCAACTCCTTTTACTTTCAACGTTACGTTGTGGATATCAAAAATGTTTCATCTGATGGTAACTGTGGATTTCGGGCACTGGCTGTTGCTTTGGGTAAATCTGAGGAAAAGTTCGAGTGGATTCGCAAACTAATGCTAGAGGAGTATGAGTCCAAACTCGGATACTATGAGGTTGCATTCGGTGGTGAAGCAAACGCATACATACTTTGCTTCAAATCTCTTATCCCCATGGTCGCCCATATGAACACTGGATGATGATTCCATATTGCGCTATGCTTCTGTCCAATGCTTTGGGTCTTATAATTATCTGTTTAAGTGTCAAAGAAAACATCACATGTTTCCCTTTTTGGAAGGGGCCAGGCCAGCTATACCGTGACGAGCCGATATGCATTGGCCTGGTATCGGGAAATTCACATTTTGTTACGGTTTATTTAGACAAGGACTGCCCATTGCCTTACCCCTCAGCTTGGGGATTTGATAAACCTGCATCGCGGGCCTGGGCAGTTAATGCGAAGTACAAAGACCGTTTGGCTGATTACGACAGACACATTCAAGCTACTAAGGCACCTCCGGGATTTCAGCAGATTGATTAGTTGACTTATATTGTATAATACTTGGTTTGTAAGGTTTTCCGTTTTTGTGTAAATTGATGTATTTTAAACTTAAATTAATAGTTGTTATTATTATTTTAAAATACTATTATTTTAAAATAATAGTTTACGTGTTCTTTATCTATATTTGTTATTATGATTGGTTATAATATAGTTTGTTTGTATTTTTTTTACTTATATTTGTTATTATGCATATATTTGATGTTTGATTTTTTTCCCTTTTTACATATATTTTTTTCACTTTTTATATATACGTATACTAGTGACTATATTGTTAAACATGAATATCATAACCAACACAACAAAATATAAATTTATAACTAAACCACAAACACAATTAACACCCATGTTTAAAAATATATTGTTTATAACAACCAAATACTAATAATTATCATTGTCCTCATCATCATCATTACCCAAATACATATCATCATTACCCAAATAGATATCATCATTACCCAAATAGATATCATCATTACCCAAATTTATAGATCCTAAAGAGAACGGAGAGGTGGGAGCAAATTGCGAGCCATACGTAGTAGAGGAGGGATCACTTTGCGAGCCATGAGCATGTGCAGCAGCGGACCAATTAAATACAGCATCAGGATCAAACCAAGCCACCTGCGGAGGAGCAAAGTTGAGATCGAAAGGGGTCTGACATGATCCAGCCTGGCTACCCTGAGCATGAGATGGTCCACCCTGGCTACCCTGACCATGATGGATCGGGGTACCCTGTGGCTGCGTCAAATGAGTGTAGTCATACTCTGTGTCTCCCACACCCCGAACGATCCTCCCTAGGCCACGGCGGTGGCCCGGCCGGTTTCCAAATGTAGCCGGAAAAAGTTCTGGCTGCGGTGTTGGGACGGGGTCCCGTTCACGCTCCTCCTTCTTCTCCTTGAGCTTGTCCTGAATCACGTTAAAGTATATATATATATATATATATAATAAAAGTATATATATATATATAAGGTTGATAAAATGAGTAAGTAATACTTAAAATATAACTTAAAAAGAGACATTTACATAATTAGCTTGAGCTGTCGGGTGTTCCCATGACCCATCCGCATGCTTGTGTCTGGCCGCATACATTTCGACCAGATCAGGGTCTTCTCCCTCATGAGTTCGCTGTAAGCACATCAAATTATCATAAGAATAGCAGTTATTTAGGAAATAAATATTTTTAAACACAAGTGAATATTTCATTCTTTGTTACCGCATATTGGTCGACATACTGAGATGCCGACTGCCGACCGTGGGTCCCTGCAAGGATTTGGAGGGCCCGGTTATCCTTGTTGGTCTTGGCCCTTTTCACACGGTCCTCCCTCTGGTAGAAGCGCAACAAATCCGACCAGTCCTCCGGCTCCATACCCTCGGGAACAGCTCCCTCCAACTCAGCAATCTTCTCTAAACCCCCTTAGCATCGAAGTGGGTTTTCTTGAATCCGCTTTTCCAGTTCCGATACATATGTTGCGCATCAGCGGTGATCGTGCGCTCAAATGCTTTCCGGATGGCATCATTGGGGTCCAAATTGATGAAGTGATCCAATCTGAACCGTTCCTGCAATTTTTAAATAATAGTTAGCGATATATCAAATTTTCACAAAATATCAATTTAGGAATATAATATTATAGAGATTGTACATTTAAGGCTGGAATTAGGAACGCCTTATCTTGCAGGGGCACATCCGACCATGAGTCATAAGTCATAGGGACCCCACTACCACGAACCAATGTCCCTATATAGCTCTTAAACATAGACCCCGTTTCCCCCACCGCGTGCCACGTCTTAAATCCTTTTTCGTGTCAAATCAACTTCAAGCCGACCTTGTTCTTGAAACTTTTTCTCCAGGTTTAGTGCCTGGTTCTTCCCCCGACCTTTTTTAGGTGCTACAAAACAAAAGAATTATTAATTTCACATGAAGTCCATAAATAAAAAATAATATATAGAAACACAAAATTTCTTACCACCGCTCCCGGCGCAGCCCCAAATTTTCCGTACCCACGATTTACGTGGTGGGTCATTACCACCATCCCCACCATGAACTGTAGCCATTTATACTGCAAATTACAAATCAAATTATACCCATATTAATAATACATACAACAATACGATAAAGGTAAAATTGTCACATTTACTTTTATACTATTTATAACTTATCTTTTTATTACTTTTATAGTTATTTTTAAAAGGTTAAAATTTTATATACTTATTTAAATTTGTTTTATATTTTTTATTTTCGTACTTAAATTTTGTTATATTTTCAAAGTTATAATTTTATATACTTATTTAAATTTGTTTTATATTTTTAAAGTTATAATTTTATATACTTATTTAAATTTGTTTTATATTTCTTTTTTTCGTACTTAAATTTTGTTATATTTTTAAAGTTATAATTTTATATATTTTTTTATACATTTTACAAATTGTCACATTTACTTTTATACTATTTCCAACTTATGTTTTTATTACTTTTATACGTATATTTTTAAAGTTATAATTTTATATATTTCTTTTATACTATTTAAACTTGTTTTATATTTCTTTTTTTCGTACTTAAATTTTGTTATATTTTTAAAGTTATAATTTTATATACTTATTTAAATTTGTTTTATATTTCTTTTTTTCGTACTTAAATTTTGTTATATTTTTAAAGTTATAATTTTATATACTTATTTAAATTTGTTTTATATTTCTTTTTCACTTATTTATAATTATTTTTATTTACTTTTATACTATTTCCAACTTATGTTTTTATTACTTTTATACGTATATTTTTAAAAGTTTTGTTAAAATTTCTTTTATACTTATACAATCTAATTTTATACAAATTACCTTTTTCTATATAATCTTTTCTACCTATCTTTTATGATTTTTTTCTACTTCATTTTTTCTTAAACTATTGGGGATTTTTGACAACACTAACATATTAACACTAACAATTTGCTTACCAATAACACAAGAATAACAACAATTACAAACCACTAATTTTTCACTTATAACAATGACAATACTAACTAATAATCCTAACACATCAATTTACAATACTAATAAACCTAAAAAATCTATAGAAAATAAAATACAAACATAAACCAAAACTATCAAAAAACAAATAAAAGCAAACAAAAAAGGGTAATGGCCAGAAATAAAAGCAAAAATAAAGGGTGATGGCCGGAAAATACATACCTTGTCGGGAAAAATGGCCGGAAAACTCGCCGGAAAAAGTGATGGCCGGATTTAAAAAATAGGGTTTTGGTTGAGATTTGTTTGGTATTTTAAAAGAGAGATGGGGATGGTGGTAAGGAAAGTCGCCGCGGAAAGTTGGCCGGTAAGGAAAGTCGCCGCGGAAAGTTGGCCGGAAAGTTTGCCGGAATAATTGGAGAAAAGAGGTGTATTTTGATGTTGGTTTCGTTCGGCAGGAAGAAAAGAAGAAAAAGAAGTGATGGGGATAAGAAGAAAAGAAGGTTTAATAAGAAAGAAACGGACGGTCAAGTTTGAATCGCGAAATTCGAGGAGACTTTCCGCGGCGATATCGCCGCGGAAAGTTTGGTCAAAGTCATCACGCAATTAATGCTGGTGGTTGTTACAGTCATTTGTCTTTATCGCCGCGGAAAATTTCTGGTCCGGTTACCTTTTATTCTATGGTCGGGGTACGCGTGGCGTTAATTAATTATATGACAATATGACATGATATGACAAACCTGCAAATCTTGAAATTTTTTTATCATCATAGTAAATGCTTCTTACACAGCTAGATATTTATTTTAGTAGTAGAAGTTGTAGGAATTCACTAATAAATGGGGCCCAGGAAACAACTTTATGATGAGCCTTTATTACAACCATGTGAATTAACCTATAACATCTACTATGTCGTACGTACATTATTATTGGTTCATGTTTGACTGTTTTGATGGATTGGGTCATAAGAAAGCACTGGCCGGGCTCTATACATATATGTTCTGATGAAGATAAATGCGAATAGTATTCATATATAACCGTTTTCAACATTCTTTTGTCGACTTCAATTCGTAATTACGTGCGTAATTAAATAAAATGTACGGATATTTGTGATGCAGGGCGGATTCAAGTAGTAATTAATTAGTAACACATTGTATAAGCATACGTACGCTCTGGATAGAAAGCTTGCATTATTGTTCAATGATCCACATTCCACAAAGTTACAAAGGATATGTGATCAGAAACCCATTGATCGATTTGTTGTGACCACATAAAATTAAAGAAATAAATGACACTCAACAACCGGAATTCTGTAAAATTCAATTGTTGAGCCCTGATCGAATGAAGAAAACTGGGACAAGCATTTGGCTTCATATGCCGTGGGCTATTTGCCATAATGTCCGACTCATCACAAGGTTTTTGTGCAGATGCGGTGGGACTTTTTTTTTTTCTTTTCTTTTTATAACAGTAATGGTAAAGTATTACTCCCTCCGTCCCAATTTAAATGTCATATTTTGACTTTTAAAGTCTTTGTTTCACAACTTTGACCGTAAATTGTTTCGTGTGTGTTGTATAATGTTTGATGTAAAATATATGGATAGATTGAGATTTAGATGTATTTTTCATTGATATACCTTTCATTAGGTATTATATTATACAAACAAAATTATTTACGGTCAAAGTTAGAGAAGAAAGATTTAGTAAGTCAAATTTGGACATTTAAATTGAGACGGAAAGAGTATTAATAACAAAGACTAATAGGTAGCTAGCATAAGGAGAGTACAAATCATTCGTCTTTTGATGAATTTTAGCATATATATAAGAATTAAATCGGAACAATATCTACAACGCTTTTGAGTATTGCTTCCATCGTTTTATAAATTTAATTACCTCCAAGGTGCTTGATATGTTAAGATAGTTTCCATCCAAACTCATCAAACCTAACATATAGGCCAAATATGGTTTCACTTTAAGACCAACAGAGTAGCCTATCATTAGTTTACCTGCTCATAGTTTTTACCATTTCCAATAAGTGACTTTGAGTTTACAACTTTACATCCTACAAAATACAGTACTTCATTAGTATATATATGTCGGATTTGGCTATGGGTTAGCCAAGTGTATTCTACCTTTATGTTTACACCCTTTGAATATATATATGTTTTACTTTTTTTCTTTGCAAAAACGTTTATAAGGTTGACCATAGTCACCTGATTTGCAGTTCGCTCCGGTTCGGGTTCGCGATTCGGGATCGCAATTCGCGAGTCCCACGAATCCGGTTCGGAGGGGGTAGACTCATTTCGTTCACTTCGGTTCGGTGAACCCGAATTTAAAAATACAATAATAGATTTCGAATATTTAATACTCCAAAGTTCAAACATTTTTAATACTTCAAAAAACAAATTACAAGTCTTTAAACTCAAAATTTAAAACCACACTATATAATTATTTAAGTCAAATTTGGACATTTAAATTGAGACGGAAAGAGTATTAATAACAAAGACTAATAGGTAGCTAGCATAAGGAGAGTACAAATCATTCGTCTTTTGATGAATTTTAGCATATATATAAGTGGAAAAAAGTTTTTAAATCGGAACGCATACTAGGCTACAAGCCTACAATTGAACTGTGATTGTGCAATTTCAATTGTAAAAAGGAAAATGATTAATCAACCTAACTCATATGCCTAAAAATCAACCTAAAACCTTAAGAATTTGACATGTGGATTCCACTAATTCTCTTTTCTAATCTTGCCCCCTGATTTTTCCACATGTCATCATCTTAATATTAGGCATATCTTTAGGCACACCAATTAGGTTGATTTATCATTATTCTTGTAAAAATATTAGAGTTAGGCTTCAGATTCCCGGCCTTTTAAGACTTTAATCTTGTGTATTTAAGCATATATAAAAGCCTAATTTTGGAAGAAGAAATAGATCAACTTTATATTGGAGAGTCCTCTGTATATTTTCAAGACAAATTACAAATACTCAATGCACAAGCTATCTAACATTTATCATAGTCGAGTATTGATACGTAATCTATAGTAGTTAAAGTCATATTTTAAAATTTACTGTAAACCCTTTATAAAGGCCGGTCCAACAATATATCTTAACTAGATATAGATCCCGCGTAAAACACGGGTCTGTTGAATAATTTTTTTTAGTATATCCGTTAAGGTGAAATAATTAACATTTGAGTAAAATGTATATATTTTTGTAACCTCATATGTTTTTTTTATCTGGACCGATAACCACTGTATTTTGTCGGAAACTTCAAGATTTCCGGTAGGTTTTTTTTTCTCTTTTGAGTTTCTTTTTTTTCTCAAGGCAAATATATATAACACATAATAATATATATAATATATATAACACACACATATATATTACTAAAAAGAAAAAAAAATGATTAGTGGATTATGACATCAGCATGACATAAAAAAACATTGTTGCTCAGCTTAGATGGCTGACAACTCAGCTTTTCTTATGTCATCGGAAATTCTCCTTATTAGTATATAGTAAGAAGTATGATAAGATAAGATTCATCACATTCTCTATCACATCAATATTGTTCAATTCCATTTTCACTTTACTTTACGCACACATATGTCTTTTCTTTATCTCCAATCTGTAAATAACCTTAAAAACTAATTGAAGAGGTTTAACTAAGAGATAGTGCCAATAGTGTCTCCAAACCAAACAGAGTGTCAAAGAAACTAACAAGACCGTTGGCACATATATAAGAGTGTTAATTGATTTTTCTGATCTAGATTATTTTTGTTCAATAACCTATAAGTGACTAGTTAAGTATTTTTCTATTGCAAATTTGCTATCATTATTCGTTAAAAACTTGTATGTTGTTTAATTACAAAGTTTCATTTTGATTTGCTGTTACGTACACTTCTTTCAATAATAGAATTTAGTTCTATTGTTGTTGTTTATTACCATACTGTATAGTACGTTCGCATTAAACATCTTTAATTTGGTCATACGTTCCACTTCATTAAGGGCATGGATGTAACGGCAAAGAAGCAAAATTTGACACATTTTGGTTAGTTTTTTTTAGCCAATGACAAATTGTCATGTGTCTTTTACCAATTTTGTCAAAAAAATGCCAATACTTGACAAATTGTAAGCGTGTAAGAGAACTGATGTGTCAAAAGGCTATGTGTCAAAACACAAAAACCAAAGAAAAGGGAAGAGACCAAAAAGAGCTACAATTGGCTCCACTAGGCTGATAGACTTCATGCCAAAACTTGTCGATGCCAAGGGTGTAAGATATCAATTTGCCAAAATGTGTCGATGGAAAAAACTGATAGAAACAAACCGATTACACCCTTGCCCCTTACGCTCACATGAGTTTTATTTAGTACGCAGTATTTTGGTATCTCTTGAAGTATTTTTGCACTGTGTTAGTGTTTCATAAATTATTTGATCGATCATATCAAGTAGAATATTGGCTTCGTTACTAAGCATTTGGATATTACTTTCAATCCCGAAAACCTCCATCGATCTCTATTATATATAGATATATAAAAATAATAATAAATGTGACTAATTTGATACATATATCTACAAACATGTCTAAAAGTCTATTATTGACACATTAGAGATCAAATAATAAAGATCAAAAGAAAGAATAAACGAATTTCATATATCCCAACACTAAAATTTTACGGACGAGTATCCTCTAAAGTTGGAGGTAACTTCACTAGTAAAGTTGGCGGGATATTGACATTTGGTTCAAAATCAAGGGTTATGATTCAAAAATTATTTTTAAATCCTAACCATTGATTTTGATCCAAAGGATAAAATCTTTTCAACTTTACCTTACAACTTTAAAGATTTCTTTTTAGATTTATTATAGTCGTATATATCTTTGCTACACGCATATAAATATAACATTAATGTTGTACTCTATTATGATTCTATAATTACGGGGTGCGCCTTTTGATTTTTGGATTAAGTACTTACTAGAATAGGCTACGGCCTACGGGCGTATGTACTGGTCCAATGATAACTATGCTATATTGCTATAATATCCGGGTTAATTTTTGTTTGGCGTGGGATCCCGACCTACTAGCTGGTATCTCCACCAGACTATTTGCAGCGATAATCGCTGCAAATAGTGGTGTTTTGTCCATATCCAACTATTTGCAGCGATTATCGCTGCAAATAGAGGGGGCCCCGATATTTCTTCGCCAGATTTGCCATTACTGGCAGGGGGCCCGCACTATTTGCAGCGATTATCGCTGCAAATAGTCGTAGTGGTCGAGATACTAAAAAAAATGGTTGGGATCCATGGCCCGTTTTATTTAAAAGTATGAAAATTTATTATATTTGAGAGTGAAATTTTCATTTGAAAACTAAATTTTTTGTGAAAACTAGAAAACTGACCAAAACACACTGTGATCTGAATGTAACACAATGTGATTTAATTGTGTTTCATAAAAACACAATGTGATCTGAATCTAACACAATGTGTTTTTATTGTGTAATATAAAAACATATTGTGTTAAGTTTTAAATCACAGTGTGTTTTTGATAGCGCGTGAAAATCAGAAAATTGTTCAAACACACTGTAATATGAACTTAACACATTCTAAAAACACATTAAAAAACACATTGTGGTAAATTCAGATCACAGTGTGTTTTGATCAATTTTCTAGTTTTCACAAAAATTTTAGTTTTCAAATGATCACAACCCATATTTGAGATCTTGTCACGTAATCTATATTACTTATTAAAAAAACACCCATTCTTGTTGAAAGTTACATTGAAAAATGTCTAAAATGTCCTAACTAATTTATATTATGTAATATTTTCACCTAACACCCTTTAAAATATTTACACATACACTATCCTCCTAACATTAATGATTAAATTAAGAGAAATTGTCACAAATCGTCCCTGTGGTTTGCTCGATTCGCATTTTCATCCCTGTGCTTTTTTTTCCATTAGGTGTCCCTGTACTTTTCATTTTCATTGCCAGTCGTCCATGGCACTAACAGCCGTTAGTTTTCAGCCGTTAAACCCCTCATGTGCATTGCACATGAGGGCATTTTCGTCCAGTTTGTAACCACAGGGACTATTTGTGATAAAACATATTCGAGATTGACCGTTGCTGCCGGAAAGACGTCACCGGAAAACTCATTTTCGAGATTTCTCGCGCGATTCTTTGACTTATAACTCGAGGTTGGTACCAAAACGCCCAGACGCGAATTCCGCACAAACCCTAGCCAAAAGAAACCCCCTCTTGGCAAGTGGTGGGTTGGTGGTGGTTCACAACGATTCAAGGGAGAAAAGGGAACCCGTTTTAGGATTTTTAGAGAGAGATCGCGTGAGGTAGAGGTCAAAAATGGAGGCTGTCGTGGTGGGAACCGCTGCTGCTGATGTTTTTCTGGCAGTTGGGGTTGCGACGGTGGTGGGATGCGGCGCTAGTAGGTGTTGCGTGGTGGTGGGTGTATGGTTTTGTTAGTTATGGGGAGACACAAGGTGATAGGGGTGTTTGGGGTTTGAAATGGTGAAGATGATGAAGTGGGGTGGTGGTTCTCGGCTTTCGGCGACTCTTCCGGCGGTGGCAGGCGGTGACCGGCCGTTCAGGGATGGTGGCTGAAATTGTGGGGGAAGATGATGAAGTGTGTAAACCCTCAAAGATGTTTTATTACAAATAGTTCCTGTGGTTACTAACTAACGGCTGTTAGTGCCAGTGACGAGTGGCAATGAAAATGAAAAGTGCATGGACACCTAATGGAAAAAAAAGCACAGGGATGAAAATGCGAATCGAGCAAACCACAGGGACGATTTGTGACAATTTCTCCTAAATTAAACTATCAATCATTTAGCTTTTAAAGAAAAATAAAAGAGATAGTTACATTTAATATACAATACTTTCATATGTATTATGAATTGGTATTTAGGAGAATTTGAGATCTTGGGATTTTGGGATTAAATTTTAATGGGGAGATGATTAATTTTTCTAAATTAATAGCTTAAAAATCCTCCTAACTATTGGTGATAACATGTGGAAAAGTCAGAGGGCAAGATTAGGAAAGAGAATTAGTGAATACCACAAGTCACTTTCTTATAGTTTTAAGAAGATTTTTAGGCTAATAATTAGGAAGATTTATCATTTTTCAATTTAATGCGAGCTAAATGTTTACAAAAGTAAAGATAGATGTTTTTTTAAAACGAGTTCTCTTTAGAATAGTAGTTAGGTATAATGAATAGACATACCATTAAACCTAAATTATCATTAATTTTTTTTATAAGTAAAATGAATATGACCCTGTCATTTTCCAAAAATTAAATACGGAGTATATATGGGGCGCCAATGCAAGAGTAAGGGGGGTAGGGGTCATCATCATTTGCTTATAAATACAGACATATATAAAGATATCACATTTTAGTTTAAATTTAGGCAAAGTATCCCAATAGAAAAACCTTTATTTTTCTTTCTTGAAAGGCAATATAAAGAAGACCTTAATACACTAAACTTTTATGTGTTGCAAAAGATTGCATTATAAGGTAAGATGATTTTAATTTATGTATAATGTCAAAATATGCATGTATGTTTCCTTGTGAACATTCAAATATTTACACATGCCATGCACATATCACACTTATTTACGGTTTGTTAAGGAGACTAGAACCAACAATTTGTTGCTTGAGTTATATTCTTAAGCTAAAGATAGTTTGATTATTGTTGATATAACATGATTTATGCTTACAAATTAATCTTGCAGGTATGGATCTTGCATTAATAGACTACAACGGTTTATGCTTACATAATAAGGTATATATGTTGTTTTAAATAATGAAAATGACTTCATTATATTTAGATTAAATATTTTCTTATAGTTTCTTAATTTCTTTACGACTTTTGACTAACATAAAAATTACTTTTTGTCATTATTGTTTGAATTACGTTATACATGCAAGTGTGTTAATTATCATGTACTGTTAAAAGTAATACGTTACAAAACACTTTTTTTTTTCACATGCATATAATTAGTTTGAAAAAAAGTATGATAAAGACATCAATAAATGTGATCTATATTATCAAAATTGCATTACGTACTACGGATCTCTTTAAACTTGCTAATTAATTAATTAATTAAAACACCCGTCACTCTTGACTAGCTACTCATAATTTTAATTAGCAGTTTATTAACCACATAACGGTGAACAAGATTTTCAAGAAGAACTCAAACAACACAAGAATCCAGCAGCAGGGGGGTTCATTGACCACAACGACTGTAAACCGTTGTTGCAAGGTTCGATGTGAGAGTACCTTGCCCCGCCAATTGGCCGAAGCCAGTAGCAGTAGCTGGGAGAAATTGCATCATAATGAGAAAACATGGCGATCGTTGGAGGGTGTGGTTCGTTGTTCGGCTAATTATGTTCCTTTATCACCCATTAGCTTCTTGGAACGAGCAGCCGAAGTCTATAAAGACAGAACATCCATTATCTATGGCTCCATCAACTACACATGGCAACAAACACATCGTCGCTGTGTTAAGCTTGCATCTGCTCTTAACCGCCTCGGAGTTTCTCGTGGCGATGTTGTAAGTATTTTTACTTATATGATATATATGTATATATTTTGCTCAAATTAATATATTAATTTGTTTGGCATTTGTTTATATATATATATATATATAACACAAATTAAGTTTTCCCATTTTATACCAACATCTTTTATTATAAACTAGTTTTTTTTCACCGGGCGTTGCCCCGGAAAACATAACGATACGTAAAACTTGGATAATATACAAAATCGGTGATACATACATAACGATAAACATACATTACAAACGTGTACCATAATGTAATAAAAGGTACAACACGAAGAATAAATAATCTAAAAAACACGCTTAAATGCAGGTCTGCGGTAACCTGAAATTCAAGATGATTAATATTTTTTTTTTTAAAAAAAGCAGGTAGCCAAGCTGCTGATTCAGCAGCCTAGCAGCCGATATTTATTTTAGGGGGTAACATGTAAAAAGAATCAAAATTTAGTGACAAAATCATAAAACTTAAAAAGTTTATTATAGGGTGTAATATGTAAAGGGAATTAACGTTTAGTGGCAAAATCATAAAGATTGGAAACTTTACTATAGATAAGCAAACTTTAATTGCTATATTAAAAAGTTTATTATAGGGGTAATATGTAAAGAGAATTGAATTGAAGTTTAGTGGCAAAATTATAAAGATTAGAAACTTTACTATAGATAAGCAAACATTAATTGTTATATATATACTCGTAATAACTAAAAAAACATACTTATTGGACTACTCTATTTGGGCAAACAAAGCATATATACTTGTCCAGCTCTTCAAAAAAAAAGAAGCATAAAGTTGAAATGCATTAAAAAAAAAAACATAGTGTGGGCTTGTGGGAATTTACTCTATTACCTTACCCCGTATTTAATTTTTTTTATAGAAAATACTGCATACATGCATATTGCTCTTTTTAAAAGAATAATGATATTAGTACCATCCGTTTTAATATATTTACTATGGGATACAATAGTTTATGCTTACTGTATAACTGGTTTATGCACAATCCAGATAATTGTATAAAAAGACATGATACTAATATCACTATTTTTTTTATAAAGTTTAACTAATTCAAAAGTACACCCATACATGAACATATTAATTTTAATTTAAGAGTAAATTACAATTTTGGTCCCTGTCGTGGGTCAAAAATTACCGTTTTCATCCCTAGGTTTCATAAATTACTGTTTTAGTCCAAATAAGTTTGTCCCGTCAACGGTTTTGGTCCAAATTTGAAACGGACGTTAACTTACCCATCACATGACCTGCACGTGATGGGTATTTTAGTCTTTTCATTAAAACAAGACCAAAAGTGTAATTAACTCAATAAATTTTCTCTTGATTTTCCCCTTCCTTGTCACTATACACACATTTCCAGATGTTCAAAATTCATCATCAACATAAATAATAAATATAAACATATAAATAAACAAAACAAGAAATCTATATCTTTATTTAGGCACAGATCTGTCAATATACACATATATATTTTATGGGATAACTTAGATGATGTTAAGTTAGATGATGTTGCTTTCACAAACCATAAAATTCATGGGGGGCTTTTTGACATGTGTAAAAATTGATGTGAGTGAGTATGTGAGGGAACATCATCTAAGTTAGATGATGTTAACATCATATATCATTTTCCCATATTTTATCTATATTTTAAAATACATTCATATATCATCATCATCTCATAAATCTATTCACACATCTCACAAACACAAAACCCAAATTTTAAAATCTCTATGTATCAAAATCGAAAGGCAAAAACCAAGAACAAATCTACACATGCCCTTTCTTTTTCATACTTAAAATAGTTTTGCAAATAGGGTGTTGGTTTTTTTTGCTACTGCCGCAAGAAAAAAGAAGACACCAAAAGTTAAAGATGGGCCTTTGTGTGTGATGTTGTCCGCTCACAAATCGATGCCCAAAAACAACCAAATTGTTATGTCATTTTTTGTGAGGAAGGTGGCTGGAAGAGTGGAAGGCTAAGACTAAGGAGGCAGCGTAGTACAATTTATAAAATCACTTCAAAAATTTTATTTTTGATGGTAACTTCAGCAAATCAGATCTATTTACTGTTTGGATTTCGTGTTTGAAAATCCCAACTTGGAATAGTGGTCGGTAGGAACAGTGGTCGTGAGGAGATGGGTATGTTAAATTTACGGTTGTCGGAGATGGGTCTCTTTTTTGCTTGTTTAATAGTAACACCAATTACACTTTTGGTCATGTGTAATGAAAAGACTAAAATACCCATCACGTGCAGGTCATGTGATGGGTAAGTTAACGTCCGTTTCAAATTTGGACCAAAACCGTTGACGGGACAAACTTATTTGGACTAAAACAGTAATTTATGAAACCTAGGGATGAAAACGGTAATTTTTGACCCACGACAGGGACCAAAATTGTAATTTACTCTTAATTTAATTAACTTTAATTTATGGTGTATTATTATGTATAGGTTGCTACCCTAGCACCAAATGTCCCAGCAATGTTAGAACTTCAATTCGCAGTTCCCATGTCAGGAGCCATAATTTGTGCTCTCAACACACGTCTGGACCCAAATATGATTTCCACCCTTCTCAAACACTCTGAAGCAAAAATCCTATTTGTCGACTACAAATTATTGGAAATGGCTCAAGAAGCTGTCACTCTTCTTAAGCAAACACACTCTAAACCTCCTCTTCTTGTCGTAATATCGCCTGAACTCGATTCTACATGTGAATACGAGAGTCTCGTGGAAAGTGGCGAGACCAATTTCTCGATAATTCAACCTAACGACGAATGTGAACCCATTAGTCTAAATTATACATCTGGGACAACATCAAGGCCAAAAGGGGTTGTTTTTAGCCATCGAGCTACTTATTTGAGTGCCTTAGCCTCCGTGACCATGCATGCTATGCAAGAGACGCCTACGTATCTTTGGACGCTGCCTATGTTTCATTGCAACGGATGGTGCTTCTCGTGGGGCGTCGCCATTGTTGGTAATAAAATCCTGTATATTATTTTATATATACTCTATATACTCTATATACAGTATAGTAACTAAAGATATTTAACTAGCTATACACTAAATAAACATACCATCGTATGCCTAAAATTATTAACATATCTTTAATTATACATTAACAAATTAATTAATATTGATCAGGTGGCACTAACATTTGCATACGACGTTGTGATCCCAAGGAAATATTCGACAACATAGTACTTCATAATGTCACACATATGGACGGGGCTCCAACTGTGTTGAACATGATCGTGAATTCTCCAGTCAACCACCGCAAACCACTTCCACACAAGGTCAAGATTTTGACAGCCGGTGCACCACCTCCTCCAACGATTCTTTCAAAGATAGAGGAGTTAGGATTTCACGTTTCTCATGGTTACGGTCTCACTGAAACAACCGGTTTAGCAACTTCATGTTTGTGGAAACCCGAGTGGGATCTTTTGTCTCGTGAAGAGCAAATGAAGATTAAATCACGACAAGGAGTGAAAAACTTTTCGATGCAAGAAGTTGATGTAAAAGATTCAATCACAATGGAGAGCGTAAAATGCAATGGGAAGTCGATGGGGGAGGTTATGTTTAGGGGTAATACGGTCATGAGTGGATACTATAAGGATTTGAAAGCTACTGAAGAGGCTTTCACTGGAGGTTGGTTTAGAAGTGGTGATCTAGCGGTCAGGCATCCAGACGGGTACATAGAAGTGAAGGATCGGTGTAAAGACATTGTAATATCCGGTGGTGAGAATATATGCACGATTGAGGTTGAAACTGTGATTTATAGTCATCCAGCTGTTCTAGAGGTTGCTGTGGTAGCACGACCCGATGATCATTGGGGTCAAACTCCTTGTGCATTTGTGAAGTTGAAAGATGGTTTTCATGTTGAGGGTCAAGAAATTATTCAGCATTGTCGAGATAGAATGCCACATTATATGGCACCTCGTACTGTTGTTTTTGACGATTTGCCAAGAAACTCGACTGGCAAGTTACAGAAGTTTGTGTTGAGGGAGAAGGCGAAAATCATGGGAAGTTTGAGTCATCATAAAGTTTAATAATTTCTTCAAGTATTTCTGTATGCAACTTTGGCTATATATGTTACTAGGTAGTTGCTATTTGCTAATCATGAATTGTATTTCTAGTTGTGCAAGTATTTCTGCAAGTTTGAGTTTGTATTTCTGCCTGTAAATACATGAGCATATTTCAGATTTTTTGGTTCTAGCTATCAAATGCCGAAACAAACCAGTAACTCATAAAAGTTTTAAAATAAATTACAGTTGATGAAAAATGAACTTCTTCCGAGCATTAAAACACTTCGTTTTCAAATCGATGAGGTGCTTAATGAAAAACTATACAAGTTACATTAATGAAAATTAGTAGTAGCCTGATAAGTCAATCCTAAGTTCCAGTTGGCCGGTGCGACATTGTTAGCTACAATGGTTTGTTTGGTTGTGTAGGAGGTTATCTTGAAAGAGAGGGCTTGACCTTTAAGAGTCGCGAAGGCTTGGTATGAGGCTCCCCAGTTGTGGCTCATGCTGATCCATGCAGTCTTGGTCCCTTTAACCCACATTTGGCTAATATCGCCGGCACCACCAACATTCATCACATACACCAATAGCCAGTATCCATTTCCTTGAAACGAGAACCTGATCCCACCCTTCCTAACACAAGGCACCCTAAAACGACAACATACATTAGATACATCAAGAGTTTACATAAATAGAAACTTGCATATTTACCGTGTGATCAAGAGTATAAATAGATATATACCTACGATACATGACTGGGACAATGCCAGCCTTCCACTGTGCGATTTGCATGAAAGCGGGCTTAGCCATGTCAAAATGGGTTCGTGGGGGGTTGCACCATCCACCGTTGTTTGAGTCCTCAGACCAGTTGGGTGGGCAAAGGTTCGTAGCTGTTATTGTTGCTATACCTTTGGAACACCATGGAGATTGGACACACCGAATCTGATAGCATTGGCCACAAGCGTATCCATCAGTAAAGATGGTTGAGCTCAATGCTGCCGTATCTGGACCAGGTTTCCGTATCCACAGGCACCACCTATACAAAATTTCAAATAATGAGTCAATCATTTACCATTGAAAGAAGTCCTACATGACACATGAGTACTCTTCTTCTGTGTTTTTTCTTCCAATTATTAAGTATTAAGAAACATAAAATAGATAAAACAGGGCCGTGCATAATTAGTACTGAGTTGATATTGTGTATTTGTATATATTTCACCAAATAGAGATGATCAAATATGCAATTTGTACCCATGGTTGAAGCCGCTGACTTGTCTCCATAAAATGTGGCATGTGCTAGGGTCCATGGGCTCGGCCTATAAACTGCCGGTGCATTATATGCAGCTGCGGTTACAGAACCCAAACGAGAGAAGATCATTGTCATGCTCATAACAAAAACACAAAATCCCGATAAAGGATCATGAACTCTAGCCATTGTGTTTCTTTGATTGAGTTAGGCCGGTCGAACTAAGAAAGTCTGTAAAACTGCTGTGGCATATCGATTTGATATAAGAGACATTTATAGGAGAATAAGTTAACTAAAAACACTGGCTTTGTGGCCCTCACGAAGAGTCGTTAAAACTGCCTACTTTATCTTCGTGAGCATATGTCAAATATGAGAATTGTACCATGCAGTCAATAATTTGGAACGTGCAGGCAGGTTTTTATGTGATTAAATTATTAACATTATCTCCAACCGACTTTGTTTATACACGCCTAAGTTTAATTATATTTCTGTAAGCTGTCGTTTTTTTTTTTTAATGTTTAACAAGTTTAAATCTAGGATTAGCCCAAATCAGACCGAGCATTTTATTATAATGTTTGATCTAAGCTCAAGCTTAAGGTGACAAATCACTTTTCAAACAAAGTCGATGTACCATTATTGCTCTGGTAGCCTGGCCTAGTGGCCTGTTAATTCAATTTTCAGGCGAAAAAAAGGTTTCATCTACGAGTCCATTTAAGAGGCGTTTGGTATGTATGGATGCTTACGTTACATAGTATATATGTATCCAAATTGTGTACACATATGAACATACTGTTACACACATGGTCTATTGTTGCAGATTGTACACATGTAGACACAAGACTATAGTTGGATGTAAGCACACACATATGAAACCGTCGCCTAATGAAAAAACGAAAGATATATATGTTCTTCTTTGATGTGTAATAAAGACCTAGGAACATGTACAGTTGCATACCCACATGCATCTCGTCTCACTTTGATCTAAGTCACAGATTGTCCTGCATTCATGACATCCTTCTTATAAGATTGCAATACTTGACTTCATACATCATTAGATATGAGTTTATAATGCTCATTTTCATGCCTAATTTACTAAACGCTAGTAATAAAGTTAGAACTTTAGACCAAAATCAATATCAATGATAAATTGGTTAATTAAGATGCTACGAAAATAATTAAAGAACGGTTTTTTGAGGCACCTGTTATCAAGTCAAGCTTCATTCATTCTGGTAGTGTTATCAAGCGGGAATTTTGATCAAACACTTGTGCAGTTTTACAGCTGAAAAACAATTACGAGTAAATAACAATGAGGATTACTGCAAGAAGAATACTTTCCATGCTGCAAATTTACAGCGAGATCGATTTGTAATGTAACAAACTAACAATTAAGTCATAAACTTACTTTGCGCATTTCACACTGTTGGTGGTACCCCCACTGGAAATTGACAATATAGTTCCAAAGAATGAATTGTTCTCTGTACCACAATTTGGGCAAATCCCCTGAAGTGGTGAAATATTTTATTAGTTGGTGAAAATGGTAAACTTATTTCACTAGCTCAAATTCTCTTCTTTGAATAACTATACAAGTTAAAGTCCACTTCCATCATAAATTGAGCTCTAAAATAAGTTATTAATACAAGTGAGCTTATTCGAACTTGAGCTATCAGGTGACTTAACAAGATAAAAAAACTTCAAATAACTAAACGAGCATGGAGCTCGAATTTAACAGAACATACCTGAGTTCAAGTTTGAGCACAAGTATGGAAATTTATCAAGCTTGAGTAAAGAAGTTATTTCCACAGACTCCTGATTATCTGAGCTTAAGTTAACAAAAAAAAATCCTACCTTCAATATCAAAAAGTCTTTGACCACGAGACTGGTAAATGAGAAGGATAGCCACAGTATCAAGGGCAGAGCGGCGAACCAGGTGAAGATGAAACTAAATGGTTCTGGAAGCTGATAAACATAAAAGATATATACAATATCAGAACCAAAACAATAAACAAACAGCAAAACAATAGGTAAACATATGAAATCATCGCACTCAAATGACAAGGTACGAAAGCAGAAACAAAAATTTTTATAACTAGTTAACAACAATTTACCTCCAAATGGTATGTGATCTCGAACCCAGTAATGTCATCCAGGAAGAAGAATCTACAATACACAAACATATGTGAGATATTAGCATTAACAGTTATATACAATAAGCTTTAGTTTGAAAGTAAGGCTCACAATCCTAATGCAACGACTGCAGCAGGGACATTGATAAGGAACATCTTGAGATAATCAACAGAGAGGCCACTGTAAACCTACAACCAACAATATTCATACTTAGTTATCATATATTATACCACAAATAGAAACTTATAATATATAATCGGGTTGTTTAAACTTTAGAAACTTTTTTTTTTTTTTTTTGTGTAAATAAAACTCGACAAGTTGTTACAATAATGTCACATGCCTTTAGTTGATTTTTCAATTTGTCATAATCTTCATCGGTCATTATTGGGTTACCAGATACATACGCCATTGAGGCTTCTAGAAACTTTTGTTCATCAGAGCCTGCAAAACCAAAACCATGACATTAATTAATAGCGAGTTGAGAGACAACATGATCATCGATGTCAAAACTACAAGCTACCCGTACTTAGCATTACAACACAGCCTCCTTCCCACATCAATTCTTCCTTGAGATTGTCAAACTCCTCATTTGACATAATAGCTTTTCCTTCATAATAGAAAGACTGTAGAAGGAATTCAAGAAGAATTAGAACAAAATGAATAGAAAAAAGTAACTACACGCTAATAAATTATCAAGTACTCGTAATGCTTGAAGAAAGTCCTATTCTGTTTAAGCATAAATCTACACCTGTTTAGGTATAGCATTTATCCTTAAGTACTTGGGGGTCAATCCTGAATCTATAAGGCGTATTTGGGGAGATAATGTTGTTGCTACTTCGGTTGGGGGTTCCCAATTGGTGACCACAAGATGTGATGCCACAAGCCGAAGTAGGCTAAGTGTTGAAATATATAGTCTAAACCTATAAATATTATAAGTTCAGGGACTTATTCTGTATATTTGAGAAGTTGTCTTGCAGGATAGAAGTTTCGGGTTGAAAGTGTCAAGAGGAGAAAGATGAGGGTGTTTGTGTCATACGAGAGAAGATGCTTGGTATATAAAGAAGATTATGGCAGATTAGGGTTGATAACGAAACCCTTTCAACACACACATATACATATTTCTATATATTCTTCATATTGGTTCTTTCCCATTCGGTTCTGTAATAATTTCTAGGTAATTGATTATGTAATAGAACTATTATCATTTAGATAATAGAATCACAACAGAATAGCTGTGGTGATTTGGTTGTTTGTTGATTAAGATCAGAAGTATTTTGTGGTTGATTATTGAATTGAGATTCAATAAGTGAAATATAGGTTGCGATTATAATTTTATCATGGTATCAGAGACAGGTTACGAAACGTAATCGTTCTTAATCGAATTAAAATTGATTTAATAATAATTTTCTCCGATTTAGGGTTTCTTCGAATTTGTTTTTTTTGTTTAGATCTGTGTTTTGAGAACGGCGTATGATCATATGATCACCGTTTGATTCATTGGATCTAATTGTTTAAGAAAACCCTAATTTTTTGTGAAAAAAAAAAATTAGGGTTAGGGTTTCAGATCGAGTTCCTTTCTTGTGAAGATTATTTTAGGTTTATTTGAGAATAAACCTAATCTCCTGGTTATTTCCGCTGCAGATTTTCAGTATTGTTCTGATCCTACTAATTATTGACTAAGTGAATCAATAATTTAGTAGGGTTTCATCTCTGCTCATCCTATAGCACTGTTTGCATCTTCTTTCTCTATCTCCTTTATTTTTTGTTGTTTTTAAAATCGTTTTTTTTTATCTTATTCTCGTTCAAAACAATTGTGTTAAACTTGACCTACCTCCGTGAGAGGCAAGGAATCCTGTCCCTGACACTTTTGGGAGATAAGATTTATTTACAAAATTATATATATATATTTTTTATTGTTGTGATTAATTGAGGTTAATTACTTCTGTGAAGCTGTTAATTGAGATTAACTTGCTTTTATTGTTCTTGTGGATATTGATTAATTGAGATTAATTGTTAAATTGTTTGTTGAGTGGTCTTTGCATTATTTGCTAAAATGGATGATGATAATCTTAGAGGTTATGGTTCTGGTTATGAATCTGATGATACTGTTTTAAGTAATAATGTGACTAGGATAAGTAAGCTTGATGTGAGTCATCCTTTGCATTTACATCCTAATGATTCTGCTTCCTTGACTGTTGTTTCTATTAAGCTTAAAGGTACTGAAAATTATTCTGTGTGGTCTTGTGCTATGTTACTTGCTCTTGAAGGTAAAAATAAGACTGGGTTTATTGATGGAACTTGTAGAAGATCAAATACTGATGATGTCTTAGGTAGACAATGGGACAGGGTAAATGCAGTTGTATTGGGATGGATTCTTAATTCTATTTCTGAAGAATTGTTTCTTGGTCAAATTTTTTCAAAAAGGGCTTCACATGTTTGGAAAGAGTTAAAAGAAACTTATGATAAAGTTGATGGGTCTGTAACATTTAATTTGCATCATAGGATTAATTCTTTGTCTCAAAATGGTGCTACTCTTGCTGAATATTATCATAAATTGAATGCTCTATGGAAACAATTTGATGCTCTTGTTAAACTGCCAAGGTGTACTTGTCATGCTGCTGAGGATTTTAAAAAACATAATCAACTTATAAAATTAATGCAGTTTTTAATGGGATTAGATGATTCTTATATGCAAATTAGAAGTAATATTCTGACAAAAGAACCTCTGCCTGATGTTAGGAGTGCTTATGCTATTATTTCTAGTGAAGAGTCACATAGGATTGTTGCTTCTAGTAATGCTGCTAGTTCTTCTCAAAAAAGTCAGAATTCTGTGTTTGCTTCTAATGTGCCTGCTAAGAATAACTTCCAGAAATTTGGTAATATTGCTAGACCTGCTAGTATACCAAGATCAAATGAAAATAATAGGAAACCTGGAAATTCTACTGTTGTGTGTGATCATTGTGGTTTTAATGGACATACTATTGATAAGTGCTTTAAAATCATTGGTTATCCTGCTGATTTTGGAAAAAAGAGATTCAATCAAAATTTTAAAGGAAAGAATGTGTCTAATAATTCTGTGAGGAAAGATCCTTCTTCTTCTACTACTGCTTCTACTTCTTCTTCTACTCTGTTTTCTGAAGAACAGATTGCTACTTTGGTTTCTCTCATTAAAAGTAACACTGTTTCTGATAAAGGAGTACATGCCAATATGGCAGGTACAATTTTAAATAACAGTAAGGTCTTTAATGAGAATTTTGAAAGATTTTTTTGTTCCAACAGTTTTATGCACAAAAAATTGGTTACTAAAGGGAAAATTGTTGATTCAGGGGCTAATCAACATATGACATATTCTGAAAAACTTTTAACTAATGTGATTGATATTTCACATTTAAAAATCAAAGTTTCACATCCTAATGGTACAGAAACATATATTACTAAAATTGGGAATATGATTTTAACCAGTTACTTAACCTTGTTTGATGTGTTTGTTGTGCCAGAATATTGTGTAACTTTAATTTCTGTGCATAAAGTTGCTAGGGATAGTAAGCTAATGATTGCTTTTGATGAGATGCATTGTTATATCCTTAACCAGGCTTTGAGGGCAGGGAAAATTCTGGGGATTGGTAGACAATCTGGTGGTTTGTACTACTTTAATGAGAAAGAAGGTAATTGTCTTAATAACTGTGTGTCTGTTGCTTCTTGTTGTTTGTCAAAATTTACTTGGCATTGTAGGTTAGGACATCCTGCTGAACAAGTTTTGCATGTTTTAAAAGATAAACTAAATTTTGATAAATCAAATGATTTTACTGTTTGTGATGTTTGTCAAAGAGCTAAACAAATTAGAGAACCTTTTCCATTAAGTGA
This sequence comes from Erigeron breviscapus, assembly GCA_034093135.1. Classification (NCBI taxonomy): domain Eukaryota; kingdom Viridiplantae; phylum Streptophyta; class Magnoliopsida; order Asterales; family Asteraceae; genus Erigeron; species Erigeron breviscapus. Next base: position 149,328,568 of record CM067167.1, on the reverse strand, counting down.
TCATAAAAGTAAAAAACTTGGTGATCTTGTTCATTTAGATGTATGGGGTCCATATAAGGTCACTAGTAGAGAAGGGTTTAGATTTTTTCTAACTATTGTTGATGATTTTACAAGAGCAACTTGGGTGTATTTGCTTAAACATAAGTCTGAAGTGTTTGATTCTGTGTTTGTTTTCTATAACCTGTTAAGTAATCAGTTTCAAAAGAGTGTGAAATTTTTTAGAAGTGACAATGGTAAAGAATTTGTTAATCAAAAGTTTAATGAATTTTGTGAAAAACAAGGAATCTTACATCAAACTTCTATGTATTACACACCTCAACAGAATGGTATAGTTGAAAGAAAACATAGGCATTTACTTAATGTTGCTAGATCCCTTCTTTTTCAAGGGGGGATTCCTTTAAATATGTGGACTGATTGTGTTCTAACTGCTACTTATTTGATTAACAGATTACCATCCTCTGTGCTAAATGGAATGTCTCCTTATGATTTAGTTTATGATAAAAGTCCTTCTCTTGAACACTTAAGGTCTTTTGGTTGTCTTGCCTATGCTACTATTTTGAACAATTTAGATAAGTTTAATAAGAGATCAGAAAAGTGTGTTTTAATTGGTTATTCTAATATAAAAAAAGGTTATAAATTGTTTAGTCTAGATAGTAAACAAGTCATTTATTCTAGGGATGTCAAATTCTTTGAAAATGTGTTTCCTTTTAAAGAGAATAAAGATTTTAACATTGATGAAACTGATTCAAATTCTGGTCTTAATCATGAAAATTTCTTTAATAGTAGTGAACTTGATTTACCAATTGACCTACCCAATGATGAAGAGAGGAGGATTGAAAGTCCAATTAGGCATGGCAGCCTCTCTTCACATTCTAGTGGTACTTTAGAAACACAGAATGGAATTGATGACCATTCTGAAGCTTCTAATGAATCTGCTAATGTTGAAGAGAACATTGCAGCCTTTGAGGAGAATGAGAACATGTCTGAGGGTGATGATATACCTCAATTTAATGAGGATAATCATACTATAGGTCTTAACAATGATTTTAATCTTAGAAGGTCAGAAAGAACCTCTGTTTTTCCTAAAAAATATCATGATTATATTGTTGGAAACACTGTTTCAAATAAAAATGTGAAGTATGGTATTGAGAATTATATGAGTTATTCAAATTTGTCTCATGATTACAAATGTTTTGCTGCTCAATTAAGTAAAAATGTGGAACCTAAGTCTTTTTATGAAGCATCTAAACAACAGTGTTGGAATGATGCTATGAATTCTGAAATGCAAGCTTTGTATAGAAATGACACTTGGACTTTAGTTGACTTACCACCAAATAGAAAACCTATAGGTTGTAAGTGGGTGTATAAAATTAAATATAAGTCAAGTGGTGAAATAGAAAGGTACAAAGCTAGGTTGGTGGCTAAAGGTTATAATCAAAAGGCTGGTGTAGATTATGAGGAGACTTTCTCTCCTGTTGTTAAAATTGTTACTGTTAGGTGTTTAATTACACTTGCAGTTCAGAACAATTGGCCTCTTTTTCAGTTAGACATTAATAATGCCTTTCTATATGGTGATCTCATTGAGGATGTTTATATGTCTCTTCCACCTGGTTATTTCTCTTCTTCTGACAAAAGAGTTTGTAAACTCAACAAATCTCTTTATGGTTTAAAACAGGCTCCTAGGCAATGGAATGCTAAATTAACTAGTGCTTTGTTAGAAAATAACTTTGTTCAAAGTATTAGTGACTACTCTCTTTATACTAAGTCTGTTGATGGTATTTTTATTGCCATTTTGGTTTATGTGGATGATATTATCATCACTGGAAATAATTTAGAAGAAATTAAGAAGTTTAAAGATTTCTTAAAAACTAAGTTTTTAATCAAAGACTTAGGAAATTTGAAGTATTTTTTAGGAATTGAGATTCTTGAAACTTCAAATGGTGTTGTTCTTACTCAAAGGAAATACTGCATGGATCTTATATCTGAATTTGGTCTTCTTGCTAGTAAACCAATCAGTACTCCTATGCAACCTAATGTTGCTTTAACTGGTTCACCTTCTGAAAATGATCCTTTGTTAACCAATATCACTGAGTATCAGAAACTTATTGGTAAACTGATTTACTTGACTACAACAAGACCAGATATATCATATACAGTGCATTGTTTGAGTCAATTTATGCACTCTCCTCTTAGATCACATCTGCAGACTGCTTTGAAGCTTTTAAGGTATCTTAAAAGCTCTCCAGGTAAAGGTGTTTTGATTTCAAAGTCCTCCTCTTTTAATGTGGAAGCTTATACTGATGCAGATTGGGCAAGATGTGTTGTAAGTAGAAAGTGTGTTTCTGGTTATTGTGTTTTCTTTTGTGGATCCTTGGTTTCTTGGAAAAGCAAGAAACAAAATACTATTTCTAAATCTTCTGCAGAAGCAGAGTATAGGGCTCTTGCTTCTGCTACTTCTGAGGTCATTTGGATTCAAAAGGTTTTAAAGGATTTAGGTTGTCATATACCTGGTCCAGTAAAGGTTTTTTGTGATAGTGATGCTGCACTTAAAATTGCAGCTAATCCAGTGTTTCATGAAAGAACAAAACACTTGGAAATTGATTTGCATTTTGTTAGAGAGAAAATTTTAAAGGGAGTGATATGCACACAAAAGATAGGGTCTGCAAATCAAATTGCAGATATCCTAACTAAAGCACTGGATACAAAACAACACAATTTTTTGTGTTCAAAAATGAACTTGGTAAATCTTTTCCAGGTTAAGACTAAGGGGGGGTGTTGAAATATATAGTCTAAACCTATAAATATTATAAGTTCAGGGACTTATTCTGTATATTTGAGAAGTTGTCTTGCAGGATAGAAGTTTCGGGTTGAAAGTGTCAAGAGGAGAAAGAAGAGAGAGAAGTCCCTTGGCTTGGTGCCCTTTGTCTTCTATTTATAGAGAGTAGATTCTAGGGTTTAATGATTTTGGGCCATGGGCTTTCCATGTGTGGGCTCAAATCAAGCCCATGACTTAACAAGGCCGGGGTCATGTTCATGTCTGGAGATTTAGTCGGGAGCCTCCATGTCTTATGTCCGGAGGCTACATCAGGGCTGAAGCCTAATAGCCTCCATAGGGTAGAAGAGTATTATCATTCCTAAGCTATTAGGGAGATGGTACATCATCATATTCCATTTCTCCTAGTGACTTCTTTTTTTGCTCAATGTTGCAGTAAGGCATAATGTTGCTGTCCTCAATCTCATCTTCTTTAACTTGACCTGAAATAAACACCACATATAATAAGAATGATATGTCATGAACTCTGCATGACAATGCAAGATCACCACTGCTAGAATTTCACAACAGAAGTTTTCCTTCACAGAAATAGACACAACAACTCAACAAGTACAAACACGTAATGAAACTACCAAAAGACATACACGATAAAGTATGTTCAATAAAGATATTTCCTTATGACGTAAATGAAGGACAGACTTGTTTCCTCACATCAAGTTCCATATGCTATCACTAACTTTTTAATTTTAGAAGAGAATCTTACGAGTTTTCTGTCAAAGGCTCCAACTATGATCAAGGCTAAAGAAATGGGGGAAAAAGCTGAAGTTTTGGTAATGGCACGCCGCCTATGGAGCATATCATCTCTGAAAGCAGTGTGGGTTATGACCCATCATCTATATGGGTCTTAATAACTTCTGCACTTTTTCCTTGCATATGTTATGGAACATAAACCAACCAGGTTGGATCAAATGGTTGGAGTCCTTGTCTCTGGAGACAGAGGTCAAGGGTTCGATCCTCATGCCCGGAAGACCGGAGATCCTTTTTAGAACCTGGAAGCAACCTTTATACATTATGTAAGGGTAAGGCTTTCTACATCTCAACCTCCCCCATACAACGTCGAAGACGGTGTTGGGACCCAAAACCTTGGAAGACGGCATTGGGTGTTACTTACTTTTTACGCTACGGGACATATCACTTTGTGTTTCTACTAAATCTAAGGCATACATAGACTTTATGATCCAGCTGGTAGCCTTTGGGTCTACTAACATCATTCTCTTACCAAGAATTCGTTGTGGGCTCTATGGTGGACTAATTTGGAATAAAGGTCACGCTGACAAGTTCAAATATAGGGACATTGCAATTTGTCGATCTAACTCCATATAACAGAATGGTACATATCCAATGATAGGTGAACACTGCCTATGGTTGGTTCACAAGGTGTCCAAAGGGCATATGGGCCGATCTAAACCTTTTGGAATATGAAAATAGACTTTATGATTCCGAATTTATAATAAAGTAATTCAAATCCATAGTAATATCTCAAAGCAACAAGTTAATGCCTAATGGATTTAAGGCCTGAAATGCCAATTTTCTTTTCAATTTGACACAGTTGCACCATGTACCTTTTTATTGACGTATCCGCATTAAACTTTCAAATTTTCTACATATATGGTACTTTTAACCAGAATCTGGCTAAATTTCCGGCAACCTTTGGTTTTTGGGCAACAATTCTCCACTTTATTCCAACAAACCTTTTTTCAACCTTTTTTGACCATTTCACACCTTTTTCAAGTACAAACCTAGGTGGTAACCATAAGTCCATAATGATCCTTTTTATCTAAATCTAAACTACCTTATAAAGCATTTACGCTCTCTCATTTTTTCAAAAAAGAACTTGATCTACCAAATTACCCCACTCTTTTATCCATTAGTTTGAATATCATCACCTAATATACCTATAATACCCTTAAATCTCAACCACTCATTTTCCTCTCTCTCCTCAAATCTCAACCACTCATTTTTTTCTCTCTCATCAATAAATCATTTTATTCTTCTAATTCATTCAAAATCTTTTATCTCAAAAACCGTACATCGATAAATTATAAAAATTATATGGGTGTTCTTAAAATTTCATGCTCTTTCATTAGAGATGTCATTAGATATACTTTCGACGAATTTTTAAATCCGAGGGCGGAGCCCGTACGGTTAAGGACGGAGCCCGTCAGGTAGATCACCCCATCACTGATCACCCCTATGACCTATCACCGCCTATGATCGATCACCTCATATCACACTCTATGGACCTATCACCCCACCATCTCACCACCGCACCGCGCGGGCATTTGGCTAGTCATCTATATAACCCTTCTCCACCCTTCTCTTTCACCATTTTTCAACAAGAATCATCAATTTTGAAGCTTAAAGATGGTAAAAGAAATATAGATGAAAAAAAAAAGAGTAAAAACTGATTATAGCATTGGTTTGTACCATTTTTATTTTTGTGTGGAAAGGGTGTAAAATGGTGTTAAAACATGTAAAAACAAGTTCGCCGGAGATATGGAGCATTGTCATAAAAAAAACGGAAGTTGCTGAGAATTTCACCGGAATCTGGTTAAAAGTAACACTTTGAAAGTTTCATGTATATATAGGTCAATAAAAAAAAAGTGGGCATACCAGGACTTAAACCCTAAGTTAGTTAATCAATAAGTTAGCTATAAACTCCAATTGGTTGACCAGTGGCGGCCTTTGGTGATATAATTAAGACTCGCGCCGGCTATAAATCTGTCTGCCAATCAGTTGAAGTTCAGAGGAGGAAGACAATGTGGGTGGCAAAGATAGAAATTTGGAGGGGGTTCTTGGAAGAGCAAGGAGGGAAGTCGGAAAATAAAGCCTAACTTGGAGGAGGCCATAGCCATGATTGTTGGGAATTATTATTATTATTAATGGTTATGGAATTCAAAACATGAATCTTCTTCATGTTGTTTTGCATGGGAATATTATTGAGAGATAAGATAAGATGGTGAATAAAATGTGTGGAATGTTACATTTTATGAAACTAGTACTCGTATTTGGTAAAAACTTTTTGGGCTGGGCCTTTTACTTTAAAGCTTTTAAGGCCTTATTCTATCCTAATCTCTTTCTGGCCCTTTTCTCGTCATCGTTATACTAGTTTCTTCTTATTTCATCTTTCGAAAAATACTACTCCACTAATAACTACTCGTATTATAGTACTCGTACTTATTATGAAATTTTAGAGTCTAGTTACTATTATTGTAGTGTTGTCGTTCACAGAAGCTAAGATGGTGTATCCATGTATATCTATCAAATTATGATAAATCAAAATAAAATAAATTCATGAACACATTACGGATCCTGAAATGTTGTATAATATGATATTTAACGATTTCTTTCTCAGGCATTCAATCCTTGAAGAATGATGTGTAGTATACCGATGTTAATCATCGAATCACGTACTGGCCGGAATCTACTTATGTCTGTGGTTAAAAATGGAAAGAAAGAAATTTGAAGTAGATCGAAATCATGTAACTTAAAATTGCATCCCTAAAATATTCCTGATCAATTAAACGTATTTGATGGAAACAGGGCTCCTGACTGAGTGCTTTGCAGATTTCCATACCAAATCCCCTTCTGCAAATTTAATTTTTGGATTTGGTCTCTCTGCAGCGAATGCCACTAGGTATGACAACTTTTGGTTAACCGCCGAGAAGGTGAGTGTAGAAGGTGACACCATAACCGCCATGCCTAGTGCTGTAGTAATGCTGACGTCGTAGGATGAATTAGCATCCCCAACATTGGTCAAGGTCCTCGTATATGTTTTTGTTTCGTTACTCTTTAATGCAATGGCAAATGAAGGATAGTTGAGTTGTGCTTCGGTTATGACTGATATATTTGAGCAAGAAACTTCCTTGTGAACTATGGACTTAACCTGTGCATCTGAATATCCCAATCCACACAAATAAGGTATGTAATCATCAGGTTGGATGTCATAAACAAGTCCAGGATCAGCAGCTTTAGATGGGTTAACATGGCCAGCACCGACTGCAAAAAGGCTGGCGGGATGCTCTCGTTCGTCCTCAATTGGTTTATTGTTGAGGTTGACCAAATCTGCAGTGGTCATGATCGCAGATTTGATTGCAGCAGGCGACCAATCGGGATGTGCACTTTTCAACAATGTTGCAATCCCAGTTAGATGGGGGCAAGACATTGAAGTACCAGAAACTACGTTAAATGGGGCGGACGTTGTTGTGTTATCAATGGACACGGGCCATGCTGCAAGAATGCTCACTCCAGGCCCAATAATGTCGGGTTTTAAGATTCCGGGACTTGCTAGGTTAGGCCCTCTTGAAGAAAAAGAGGTCACTTGAGGAGCTGATTTATCTCCAATGACAGTTCCATGGAATAAAATGGTAGCAACGGGTGATGGAGTCGAATTCAAGTATGCTATAATTGTGAGCCCATCTTTGTAATCAACATATGATACAGGAAGTACATGAGTATCGGCTATTGTACTAGCGCCATCTATCTTTTCATTTGTGATAATCATAGCAGCTCCACCGGTATCTTTTACCACCTGCCCTTTCGCAACCCTTCCAATGCCACCACCTCTGAGGCAAAGTACTACCTTGCCTTTCACATCGGTGGTGTTGAATGAATCTGGAAAACAATACTTGGCATTCTCGTCGCCACTCATTCCTGGATAAACGAGGGGTAAAAGATCTCCTTGGAAATCTTTAGGTTGGAAAACCGATTGTCCATCTAGTAAAGCCCCATTCCCAAGTTTTACTGTTGCCTTTACCTGTCTATCAACTGTACTTGCACCAACTGTGAGAATCCATGGAGCCTCATTGGACAACGAAGCACTAAAAGGCCCAGAGTTTCCGGCTGAGCAGCTCACAAAAATCCCTTTCTGTATCGCAGCAAATGCACCTAAAGCCATTGAATCACTATAAAAAGGAAGCGATGGTCCACCGATCGAGAGAGAAAGCATGTCTACACCTTCTTCAATAGCCGCATCCATAGCAGCTAACATATCACTCTCGGCACAACCAAGATCATCACAAACTTTATACATTGCCAAGTGTGCAAGTGGAGCCATCCCTACTGCAGTACCGTTATCATTTCCTAGTGCGGTAGCTCCTTCAACAAAGTTTCCAGCCGCAGTACTTGAGGTGTGCGTTCCATGACCCTCTTCATCAAGCGGGGAACCAGTACTACCGCTAATAAAGTTCCTAACACCAATCAATTTGTTATTACAACCTGACACTTCACATTTGCCTTTCCATTTAGCCGGTGGAGGGGCCACACCTGTATCATTAAAAGAAGGATGACTAGGAGTAATCCCCGTGTCAAGAACCCCAATAATGATTCCTTTCCCGTAGTTTGAACCTCTCCAGAAACCTAAATTTTGGTGCAACCCCAAGAAGTTAGGGGTATGAGTTGTATGTAAAGACAACACACGTTGAGGCCGCGCTGATATGACCCCATCTTTCTTTTCCATTTCCTTCACCTGCTCAACACTAAGTTTCACTGCAAAGCCCTTAAGTACATTTCGGTATGAATAAACCATCTGTGGTTTCTCATCCAAGTCTGTAACAGTTGTGGGCAAAAATGTACTATACCAGCTTTCAAGATCTTCGGTTTGAACAAACGTCTGGTCACTTGGAGAGCTTACTTGGACAATGTATGTCTCAGTTTCTACAGAGACCACAGACGAGAAGTTGATAATGGTAGTGAAAATTAGAGTTAACACAATCATTGTCCGTGCTGGAACCTGATCACATCTTATGTTCTTCATGATTGTAGATGAAATTGAAGATATTGGTTAGTTTCATTTCCATATTCTATCTATATATATACTGGATTTCCATGCCAGAAAAATAGCTAAGATACAAAAACGACTTGAGGGGAAAACATAGTATTATCCGTTGAAGTAACATCTTCAAACAAGAAAAGGGATCACTATTTATATTATAAACGTACTTAAGTGGCATCGAAAATACTTAAACAAGTTAGATGCCTACAAAGTGCACATAGAATATGTTTCTTACAATAATGATAACCAAAGATTTTGTAACTTATAAGAACATATTTATAAGTGTTTGGCCATTTCTTTTGTTACACACTTACACTACCATTGTTGACCATATTTACACTAAGTTGCCAGTTTGCTAAGCCGCTGGCTGCCAGACCCGGATGCTTTGTCTTGACTGTAAACTTACATTCTATTTTTACTTTTGTACAAGATCTTACCCGGGTAACTTTGTAATGTCCGTAGAAGTTATACTGTGAAACATAAGATAATGTCAATTATGTAAGCTTAGGTAGCATCAAGAAATACTTTATTAAGTCATATCTATTAGAGTAAGATGATATTAATAATATAGGGACTAGACTGAAATATTAATCCTAATCACATCACAAAATATTAGCAAATACAATCCTTAATTTAGTTCAATAGAACAGAAAAAAAAAAAAAAAGTAAAAAACTTAAAATTCACCAATCGCCGAATAACTTGTTTGGGGAAGCATCAAGCAATCATGCATATTTTTTAAAACATATATGATGTCAATCTTGCGGTTAGTGGAAATCTTTGGGTTCCCTAGAGCAATTATGTCCTGCCTGACACGTGGCCATTCACCGGTTTTCCTCGCCGGTCTCTCCACCGCTCTATAAAGCCGGTCCAAGGTATATAAAGTCATGCCGTCTATAAACCGACCATTGGCCATATCCATCTGCTGACCCTGCTGCTTAATTCTTCCCTCAACTTCCAGAAGTAATAGTCTTCTTTTACATAAAGCTAATGTTCTACTAGCACTACTGAAGTGCTTATTGAATACTAGCCATGCAAGTGACATAAACAACACACCAACAGAGTGATAGTTTGCTCGTAAAGCAGCAATGAGAGCATGATCTTTTGTCTCATCAATCTGGCGGCAGTGATTAAAAAAGTCAGGCTTTATCGTCTCGATTTCATGATGTAGGTCCTTTATTACAAGAGAATCTGCGTTGAGTTGCTTAAGGTAACCACTCACTGCCATTCCAAACCTTTCCTGGTATGATCCATCTTCTTGACACTTTTGACCCGTCTGCTTACAGAAATCCAACAGCAATCTGTTTAGCGAATTAGAAGTTGATTTGTCCACCAAATCACAATTAGTTGATTGCCCCATTTGTTTGACTTCCATCACTTGCTTATTCATATTGACGGTTTCTGAGAGTCTACAAAGCATCCATGCTGAAAACACCGAAACCCCAATAGCCCCAAGAGCGTACGGTACCCATTGCCGAGTTGAAGTTATTGGTTTAGCGTGTTTGGTGACCACCAAGGATATTGTAGTAAACGTGTGTTAAAAACACGTCCAAGGATCCGAGAGAAGCTTATAGTAATATTAGTTTTATGCGGAATGGAATTAATATATCAAGTGTAATCAAGCACCAAATAGAAATAAATAATAGAGACACGAGGATTTACGTGGAAAACCCAAAACGGGAAAAAACCACGGGTGGCGGAAGCCGAGAAACAATCCACTATAATTTTGCAGTGTTTACAGAGTTTGGAAAAATAGAAAATACATGCAGAGCTTTTGTATCTCTAATACATGTGTTTTTGTGATGATGTTCTTGTTTTTACGATGCATGGATATGTATCCTTTTATAGAGCAATGAGATGGAGCAATTGTCAAAGTCTTCTCTCCATAGCCCATACTATAGCCTGCTAACTTTGAAAACAAATTTCCTTGTTCTTCTCCTCATGCCCCCTCTGTTCCTTTTTGACTAAAACAAATAGCTGCATGCACCGTCCAATTCATATTAGAGTTGAATTGTGAAAATGACATATTTTACTTTTAGCCTATGGAGTTCTGTTACTTTAACATTTGGAAGACAAAACACTTCAATCTCCACCTTGACTTCAAAATGCAACAAGTAACATATCGATATGTAACATGCATCTCATCAAACTTCAAAATTCAGTAAGAACTTGCAATCACCATATAGAGAAAAGATTGTTTCCGAAAACTAAAAATACTTCCTCCACCACGAGCCAAAATGGCTCAATTGCGATCAGAAATACCCATCAAGTCCAAACATAGTTTGAACTTGGCTATTGGAAGACTCTTGGTGAATATATCAGCGGGATTATAATCTGTATCAATCTTGTCTATGACACAATCACCTTTCTCAATGATATCTCGCACAAAATGATAACGAATATCAATGTGCTTCGTTCGGTCATGAAACATTTGATCTTTACTCAAAAATATAGCACTTTGATTATCACAGAAAACTGTGGTAGCCTTTATTCTATCATCGAGTTCTCTAAATAATCCTTTCAACCATATATCTTCTTTAACTGCTTCTGTAATCGCCATATATTCTGCATCGGTAGAAGACAGTGCAACTGTAGACTGCAATTGGGCTTTCCAACTAATAGCACAACCATTTAGAGTAAACACATACCCTGTAATTGATCTCCGTTTATCCAAGTCTTTGCCATAATCTGAATCAACATATCCAAACACCCCGGTGTTAGATTTACCATAGTGTAGACACATAGAAGACGTACCGCGCAAATAACGAAAGATCCATTGCACTGCTTTCCAATGTTCTTTCCCCGGGTTCGCCATATATCTACTAACCATGCTAACAGCATAAGCCAAATCAGGGCGTGTGCAGATCATAGCATACATCAAAGATCCAACAGCACTAGAGTATGGTATGCGTGCCATATACTCCATATCAGTCTCAGTAGTAGGACTTAAAGCGGATGATAGCTTGAAATGAGCTGCAAAAGGTGTGTTGACAGGTTTTGCTTCATGCATATTGAAGCGTCTTAGGACTTTCTCAATATAACTTTTCTGAGAAAGATGCAAGACCCTAGACTTCCTGTCAAGAAAAAGTTCCATACCTAAAATCTTCTTGGCAGCTCCCAAGTCCTTCATTTCAAAATCAGCTTTCAACTGGCCTTTTTCCTTTCGGAATAGGAACTAAATCCCAAGTATCATTTCTTTGCAAAGATTCCATCTCATTGTGCATGGCAATCATCCAGTCACTTGAGTCTTTAGACTTGATAGCCTCATCATAATTCACAGGCTCCATTCCCGACTCAATATCATTAGCAACAGTAAGAGCATAAGCAGCAAGCCTCTTCGAAGGAATAATTTGTCTTCTCGGCCTATCTCTTGCAATGCTTGGAGAAGTAGCTTGGGGTTGTGAAGGTGTTGAATCCTCAACAACTACATGCTCATCTGGCGAGGAAGACTCTTGATGCTCTGCTTTACTCTGATCGGTAGTAGTGGAAGTAGGAAGCTCCACCTCCACTTGAGATTGCTCTTTTCTTGCTTCAGATGATGCATCTGCATCTTTTGAAGAGTATGAAATCGGCTGAATCATTTTAGACTCATCAAAAGTAACATCTCTTGAGATAATAACTTTCTTCAATTCAAAGCTCCACAACTTGTAACCTTTTACCCCTGGATTGTAACCAAGAAAAACACATTTGATTGCTCTCGGTTCTAACTTCCCATTATCAACTCGTGCATATGCTGGACATCCAAAAGGTTTTAAACTCGTGTAATCGGCAGGTTCGCCGGACCATAACTCAAACGGAGTTTTCTTATCAATTGCTCGTGAAGGTGATAAGTTGATAAGATAGCATGCAGTCGAAGCAGCCTCTGCCCAAAAGGACTTTGGCAATTTGGAATTAAAAAGCATACAACGGACCTTTTCCATAATGGTGCGATTCATCCTTTCGGCTACACCATTTTGTTGAGGCGTATGGACCACCGTGCGGTGTCGAGTGATGCCTTCCTTTCGGCAATAGGCATTAAACTCTTGTGAGCAAAACTCTAGTCCATTATCCGTGCGAAGATACTTTACCACCAATCCTGATTGCTTTTCAACCTGAACTTTCCAATTCTTGAAAGTAGAAAAAACGTCTCCTTTTTGTTTCAAGAAGAAAGACCACACCTTCCTGGAGAAATCATCGATAATAGTGAGCATATAAATAGCTCCACCTTTGGAAGCAACCCTAGCTGGTCCCCATAAATCCGAGTGGACATAATCAAGTGGTCCTTTTGTTGTGTGAATACCACTTGTAAAACTCACCCGTTTTGCCTTGCCATATACACAATCTTCACAGAACTCTAAATCAACAATCTTTTGTTCACCAAGTAATCCTCTTCGACTCAATTCAGACATGCCATGGAAACTCATATGGCCGAGTCGAAGATGCCAAAGACGGGACTGATCTTGATCAGAAAAAGACTTTGAACCAACAGCAGCAATACTAGAAATTGTTTGCCCTTCAAGAAAATAGAGGTCTGAGGTTTTTCGTTTGGCTCTCAATATCTCAGAACCATCTTTGAATACCTTGAGAACTCCACCTTTTCCAGCAAACTCATATCCTTCTTGATCAAAGGAGCTAAGAGATAACAAGTTTCTTCTGAGGTCAGGAACATATCTAACATTCCCAATGGTTCGGATAACACCATCAAACATACGGATTCTAACTGAGCCATGTCCAACAACTGGACATGTAGTATTATTGCCCATTAAGACATAACCCTGGTTAACTTTTTCAAATGTATAAAACCAACTTTTGTTGTGACACATATGAAAAGTACAACCAGAATCAAGTATCCATTCGCCAATGGAATCCAGTTTATCTGAATAAACTGTTAGGAGTTCTCCAATACATTCGGCCTCGGCTACATCGACTTCACCCGAAGTGCGAGCTTGTTTACCATTTGTTGCTGCTTTCTCTTTATTCTTTAGCTTGAAACATTCATCAATCGTATGTCCTTTCTTGTGACAGTAACTGCAAAACTTTCGCCTGCTTTTAGACTTGGTTCTCGATTTGTTGAAAGATTGAGGGTTTTTACCCCTATCTGATGTTCTTCCTCTAGCATTTAAACCTTCGGCTTTCACATCACTAGAACCACCACTAGTAATATGCTTCATCTTTTCTTTTGAATCCAAAGCTGTATAAACTTCATCTAAGACAAGTGTGTCACGGCTGTAGATGATAGTATCACGAAAATGGCTGTAGGATTCGGGCAAAGATGACAGCAAAAATAAAGCCAAGTCTTCATCTTCGTACTGAACATCCATATTCTCTAAGTTATTAACTAACTCTTTGAATGTGGAAATATGTTCAGCTAAAGAACCTCCTTCAATCATTTTAAGATTGAACAACAGTTGCTTTAAATGCAACTTGTTGGGTAAGCTCTTAGTCATCAACAATTGCTCCAATTTTAGCCATAAAGAAGCCGCTGAAGTTTCTTTCAAAACATCTTGCAAAACATCGTTTGACAAGTGCAAACGAATTTGGGATAGAGCTTTTAGATCTTTCATCTCCTTTTCTTCTTCGGTCCATGACGCGGGCATCCTTGCGGTACCCAAAAGTGCCTTGTGTAAATCCATCTGAATTAGAATATCTCTCATCTTTACTTGCCATAGAGGAAACCTGGTGTTTCGATCTAACAATGGAATATCGAATTTCATTGTAGACATGATTTGCCACTTGATAAAATAATTCCAGTAAACTAATATTAAAACCCGGATGCTCTGATACCAATTGTAGTAAACGTGTGTTAAAAACACGTCCAAGGATCCGAGAGAAGCTTATAGTAATATTAGTTTTATGCGGAATGGAATTAATATATCAAGTGTAATCAAGCACCAAATAGAAATAAAGTAATAGAGACACGAGGATTTACGTGGAAAACCCAAAACGGGAAAAACCACGGGTGGCGGAAGCCGAGAAACAATCCACTATAATTTTGCAGTGTTTACAGAGTTTGGAAAAATAGAAAATACATGCAGAGCTTTTGTATCTCTAATACATGTATTTTTGTGATGATGTTCTTGTTTTTACGATGCATGGATATGTATCCTTTTATAGAGCAATGAGATGGAGCAATTGTCAAAGTCTTCTCTCCATAGCCATACTATAGCCTGCTAACTTTGAAAACAAATTTCCTTGTTCTTCTCCTCATGCTCCCTCTCTTCCTTTTTGACTAAAACAAATAGCTGCATGCACCGTCCAATTCATATTAGAGTTGAATTGTGAAAATGACATATTTTACTTTTAGCCTATGGAGTTCTGTTACTTTAACATTTGGAAGACAAAACACTTCAGATATAAACCTATCCACCTCCTTTAAATTCCAATATATAATACCGGTAGCTTGTCTCTTTAAATAAAAAGGCCATGGAGCTTGATCGTCGTAAATCAATGAAGAATAAGAGTAATTACTGCCTATAACGGATGATAGTGCAGAACGCTCAAATCTTAGGAGTGAGGAATTTATGTCCACTAAAAACGAAGCCACGGAATTCTCATAATGTGTAAAAATAGAATGCCCCAATTCGTGAACCGCCCCATAAACCTCTGATAGAAGAACAGCCAAACTGCGTCTCAAAGCAGATAAATCATGCAACCTCCTACACAGAACTTCACAATTTGTTAGTGCATAATTATTAAAAGTGACCACATTATCACCACAAGCAAATAATAGAGACTCTGCCTCCGATAAAGCGCCCTGTTGCTTAGCTATATCTAACCAGAACATCAAGAGTTCCTGGACGGCGTCCAGGTTCAAGTGTATGTGGTTCCGTACATCAGATATAACGGCAAGCACATAGTCTTCCCTGATTAAGTTAGCAGATTCAGGAAGAGGGAAACAATTAGGATTAGGTTTTCTTGCCACAACAGTCGAGGAAAGAAAATTTTTAAGAGAAGAAGGGAAGAGATTAATAAGCCGTCGTATATAATTTGAGAAAACAGATAATGGGTTTGGGTTGGCGACCGCCTGTTCATCCATGGATGATGACGATTCTTGCTGAGATTGGGAGGAGTTAGGGATGAAGTCCATCTTGCTATGACAACCGAAAAGAGAAAACGAATTTTCTTGGGGTTTTGTGGTTTGCGAAACAAGTTAACCAAAATAAATTTGTTTTGAGTTTATCTTTTTTTTTCTTCAGACAAGAGTCGGTCGAATATATTGTTAGATAGGTTTTACGAAAAAGATATATGGTAAGTCATGATAGTATATTAAGAATGTAACTCATAATAGAGTATTAAGAATATCTTCACAAATTCTGTTTTTTCCTTTGTTTACAAGTATAAAATAATAATAATATCAGTATCAAAAATGTAAAACTCATGAGAACACAAATTAGAATCTAAAACATTCTTTATGACTATATCTTAGTAACATTATTGCACTTGGAGACATAGAGGTACGTACATTAACAAGTTTGAAGTGCAATACTAGAGCAAATGTTGCCACATAACAACTATTGGCGAAACCACATTATGCTTTCCATCGGTCCAAGTCAATTTACCCAACCGAGTCTCCATACTTCCCCATGAGCCATTTATCTTGTCTGATGCTATTTTAACCGTATAGCTTTGTTTCTCTCCAATTGCAGTAAAATGCATTGTTTCTGGCTCGATGGTTATATTGACTCCTTTTGGGCTTGTCACGATTGCCTTGTAGGTTGATGTACCATCACCAACATGAGTCACAGTTCTTGTGATTGCTACCTCTGGCTCTGATAATCCTCTTGGTTCACCATATGCTATTGATATGGAGGGATAATTAATGTTCCATGGCTTATTATGCTTCTTATTACACTTGACTGGTTTGGGGGAAAACGGTTTGAAAGCTTGGGTTGAGTAGTTCATTGCACATAGAAAGTGCAGGTAATCGTCCACAGTTATATCATATACTAATCCTGGATCAACGGATTTTGCAGGGTCTACATGACCTGCACCTGTGCTCCACACGGTAGATTCATTGTATGTTTGGTCATCTAGTAACGGCTTCCCTTCTGTGTCTGTCGTATAGGCCGTGGTCATCATCGCTGATCTAATCATGGATGGAGACCAATCCGGGTGAGCCCCTTTCAGTAAGGCAGCAAAACCAGACACATGAGGGCATGACATGGAAGTGCCAGATAATATATTAAATCTTGTCCGCCGAGAGTCATACGGTGTTTCACTAGGTGGCACATCGTCAGGCCATGCTGCTAAGATGTCCACACCTGGTGCTATTATGTCAGGCTTGAGTACATAAAACGAGTCAGCACTCGGTCCCCTTGAAGAGAAAGATGCAACCACTGGTGCAGGCTTCACCCCGGTTTGAGTTCCACGAATGATCAATTTAGCCATAGGATTTTTTGAAAAATTTAAGTTACTCATAAGTTTTTTCCCTGCTGATTCCGTTATTAACATGCCAGGAATGGTATATGAGTCCGATACAAGTCCTTCGCCTTGTGGTGCCACGTTGGATACTATTACACCTATGCCATCAGCATTCTTGACCACTTCACCTTTCTTGACCCTTGCATTACCACCTCGGTCACAAATCACGATCTTCCCTTTTACCAGTTCATTATCGAGTGATTCGGGCATGCAGGTGGCAGATTTAGGATTCTTGAACTGACCTTTTGAGGCATTCCTTCCATGAATCAGAGGAAAGAATTTGGTTGCTGGATTACTTTTCCATTCTCCACTTGCTACCGATGCCCCAGTTATTACCGTTCCATCTTCCAATATCAAATCCGCAGGAAACCTCCTGTCGATTGTGCTTGCACCAACTGTTGTGATCCATGGAGCTCCATTTGTCACTGACATCATATCAGGACCCCCATTACCTGCTGATGCCGAAACAAACACACCTTTACTCATTGCACCGAAAGATCCTATGGCTATAGGATCTAGGTTATAAGGCCTAGTGGTAGTGCCACCAACTGAAATCGAGATGACATGGACACCATCTTCAACGGCTTTATCTATTCCAGCTAGTATGTCAGACTCCCTACATTCTTCTCCCCAACATATCTTATACACAGCAAGTCTAGCTTTTGGTGCCACCCCAACAGCGGTTCCTTTTGCAAACCCGAACAATGATGCATTGGGAACGATTCTTCCAGCTGCAGTCGAAGCTGTGTGGGTGCCATGGCCATCAGTGTCTCTTGCAGATTTAACAAGATTCGAGCCATTATTAGTTATGTCAATACTTGCTTCATACCCGGCAGTAAAATACCTCGCCCCAATTAATTTCTTGTTGCAGAGATCTTTTGTAAACTTTTCACCTTCCATGCACTCTCCTTTCCAATCTGAAGGGATTGGACCAAGATCTTGATCATGGAAGCTTGGTGATTCAGGGGCGATGCCAGTGTCCAAAATGCCAATGATGACATTAGACCCATAATCAGACTCTTTCAAGATTTGATTACTTTCGTTATCAACCAGCCCCAAAAACTCAACCGACCGGGTTGTGTGAAGCCGACGAATTTCATCAGGTAAAACAGCCACGACACCTGGTTGTGCTTCAAGTTCTTGAGCTTCTTGAGGAGTCAATCTGGCTGAAAAACCATGAAAAACGGATTTATAAACATGAAGGAACTCTTGATTCGGCTTTTCATCACCTTGCAGACTCTTTACTTTTTCTAAATTCGACTTTCTTGAATTTAAATTCCCAAGAGTTGCACTATACCAATGCTCTACATCAGTGAAAACAGATGGTTTCAAGTGATTTTGGATCTTGACAATAAAAGTTTTAGTATCATCAATTTGCACCGAAGTTGCAACGTAAAAACAGAGAATTGTGTAACTTAATAGCCAAAACCGGCCCATTGTGATATAGTAAGATGGTTGAATATTAATTATTGAAGCTGTATATATCCATTTTATTATGAAAGTGTGATCATTTAAAGCATGAAGTAAGCTTAGAAACACATACAACATGTGAAGGTAGTCAACAAAATTGATGCCAGAAGGCAATGTTGTCTTTCTATTTTTAGTATGAATATGAGATAAGATGCTATACACACTTGTGTTGTCACTTTGTCAAAAATGAGTTAAACATCACCGATGCTTTTGCCCAGATTAGCAGAAAAGGTCCAAAATTTGCCGCAAAAGTGATGAAAGATGTTTAAAGGTATGCATGGAATTCTTGTTTCCTTTTCATACATTGATTTGGGTAATATATACGAGTATTTTTTTTGGGGTTTTTTTACATTTTTTTCTTTAATGATGAGTCGGGCCGAGATTTTTGTTACTCGCGTCTTTTCAATTTAACTAGCACCTGAAGATGTTACTTATCGAACCATTCTCTAGCACCCTAAAATGTTACTTATCGAGATTCACACTTTAGATCATCATATTTCTTATCTCTTGAGAATATATCAGGATACTAAACACTACTTAACTTAGTGACAGACTCAGAGTCAAATACTACCATGTTCACAAACCAATTAATTTTTCTCTTAGACCCAGATGAAATTCTGATGTGAAATTTCCAAAACACAGCGGAAGGTAATAATTTTTATGAGGATTTTCTGGTTTATAAGACAACAAAAACGAGCAAGACAATAAAATGCAAAGATAGATAAGAATCTAATACTTGATTCGTAAAGGAAACGGTCCACCGGAATCAAATAATGGAAACACTCCAACCCACCACTATGTTTGATAAAGGTCTAGCCACCACAAACACAGATAAAGGAATCGAAGATTTAAGATCTCACCACTATATTTGATAAAGGACGAACCACCACAAATATAGATAAAGGGATCACTTCAAACCACGAAGATCAAAGATCCATAAAGGTAAATGAAGATTTTTGGATAAGAAATAGAGGCTGCTCTATTAATTTCATTCAATCAATCAAGTCCCCTTTTACAAAATAAGAGAACCCCTATTTATAGCCAACATTTGCTATTTCTAGAATAAACAAAAATTACAAAAGAAAACAAATAAAAGGTTGTCACAGAAAACAAGGACCACCACTACTTTTAGACAACCAATAGAAAAAGGGCATGTGAAGCTTCTAGAATTATTCCCTTAGAAATGGTCCCCACAATTGGCACATGCAAACCGTTAGGAAAGGTGTCACAGCCACCTGTCCATCTTTATCCATAAACCTTCTAGAACATTCAGATGTGTCCGCTTCTTATTGGATGAAAGTAACTAGATGATAAAATACTGAAGTGGATCTGGTGGCTTACTACCGGAGCATCTTGACTGGAGCATCTCACTGGAGTGCAACTGAAACATAGATGGCAAGTTCACTGGTGGATGCTCGCTGAAGTGTAACTGACGGATACTCGCCGAAGTTTCACTGGCATGGATCACTGAAATGACTGCCGAAGCTTGACTTGCTAGCTTCACTGGCAAGTAGTCGCTGAAGCAAAGTTGAACTTCACCAGTGGACATTCGTTGCCACTTGCTTGCTGAAGGATTAGTTGCTGATGGAGCTTGTCGCTGAGGTGTTTCATGAAGCGGGTCGCTGCTCATAGTCACTGGAGACTGGTCGCTGAAGTGTTTTGCTTGCTGATCTAAACATTCGTTGGTCATGTGGATTACCGAAATGAAGTCTCTGATGTGCTCATAGGTCGTTGCTGACTGAAGTTGCATCAGTGAGTGTTGTTGCTGACTGAAACCCATTTCTGAAGCCTCGTGACCGGAGCAAGTTACTGGAGCTTTGACTGACGAGTCTTCACTGGAGTTGTTAGCTAAAAGCTTGCTGAAACAAGACTGATAGGTTTCACCGCTGATGGATACTTGCTGAGGAAAGGCTCGCTGATGTAATCTTCTCACTGAAGTGTTGCTGGTTGTTCTGATCACTTGCTGGTCGTATCTGGAGCTGACCAGTTCACTGGTCGTGATCTGAAGCTGTGTCAGCGAGAGTTGTTTCTGATCAAGACTTATTTTGTCACTGGCGGGCAACAAGATCAGCAAGTCTTGACTTATCACTTCAGTACTCGACTTAGTATCCAGCTTAGTAGTTTCTGTTAGAATGATATAGGTTTTCTCATCAGCATGCTTTATTAGACCATCATGTATTTCTAGATCAGTAGACATATATGGATCAGCTTGTGAAGTCGGCACTTGCAACAACAAAGAGGAGTAGCTACTGATTGAGGGCCAATAAACTATCAAGTTCTTAGAATAGGCGTTTGATGCTTCATAAAGGGTCATAACTAGAAACTGAATCAGCTCTTGATCTTTAATTAACAAATACTCGAACCAACTTTTTTTGTGGAAATGGCTCGGGGTCATTTCCGCATCAATCTCTCCCTCTTTTTTGGGACTTGCCCTCAAGTCCTTAAAGTAAGGCCTTAAGTTTTCTTCCTTAAACATTTCCAGCACATGAACGCATTTTGCCAACACCCATCTGGCGGTGACACTGGAATCTTCAGATTGTAACAAGAGGATGACACTTTCAATCTTCGCAACATGAGGAGAGACCAGATAAAAATCAGCATGGACCATATTATTTGCTTCAGTACTTCCAAGAACTATAAGCTCATGTATCATGAGATTACATTTCTCAAACCACACATACAAACCACGTTATTTCAACTCAAGGACCAGAATTACAAGGCTCAAATGTGTTTCAACACACATATCGACCAGATTGTATTTCATTTTATACTTATCCTTCTTATCTGGCTTACAATCAGACCTTACATGCTGCTGATTGATTCTAGGGTCAGCCCACAGGTCAGATTTCAGATGCTTTAATGAGTATAACGTTTCAGCATGAACAAATAATTTAGTAACTTCAGCCTTAATCATTTCATCAGGACATGAACGATTAGGAGTGACTTGCCTCTTTCGAATACACAATGAACTAGTGTTCAAGTGGCCATTGTGACAATCATTTTCAAACATCGAAATTCGAGCATTCATAGGAATAACACAAAAACCCATACCATGATAATCGAATCTGAAATTAAACACAAGTGTTCGGTTAGTAGTTGTTACCCCTATGCCTTCCTTAAGCCATTGAGTTGTAACTGGTAGTGACTGAGTAGCCATAGAGTTCTTCATCAGGCATATAGACATTTCTTGTTGAACTTCAACTGATGGATCTTTTGTTGGACCTTCAGTTGGAACTTCAGTTAATTCATCAGTTGGATCTTCAGTTGAAACGTCAGTAGGATCTTTAGTAGGATCTTCAGTTTGATCTTCAGTTTGATCTTCAGTTTGGTCTTCAGTTGATCTTCAGTTGATCTTCAGTTGGATCTTCAGTTTGATCTTCAGTTTGATCTTCAGTTTGATCTTCAGTTGATCTTCAGTTGGATCTTCAGTTTGATCTTCAGTTTGATCTTCAGTTTGATCTTCAGTTGATCTTCAGTTGGATCTTCAGTTTGATCTTCAGTTTGATCTTCAGTTTGATCTTCAGTTGATCTTCAGTTGGATCTTCAGTTTGATCTTCAGTTTGATCTTCAGTTTGATCTTCAGTTGATCTTCAGTTGGATCTTCAGTTTGATCTTCAGTTTGATCTTCAGTTTGATCTTCAGTTGATCTTCAGTTGGATCTTCAGTTTGATCTTCAGTTTGATCTTCAGTTTGATCTTCAGTTGATCTTCAGTTGGATCTTCAGTTTGATCTTCAGTTTGATCTTCAGTTTGATCTTCAGTTGATCTTCAGTTGGATCTTCAGTTTGATCTTCAGTTTGATCTTCAGTTTGATCTTCAGTTGATCTTCAGTTGGATCTTCAGTTTGATCTTCAGTTTGATCTTCAGTTTGATCTTCAGTTGATCTTCAGTTGGATCTTCAGTTTGATCTTCAGTTTGATCTTCAGTTTGATCTTCAGTTGATCTTCAGTTGGATCTTCAGTTTGATCTTCAGTTTGATCTTCAGTTTGATCTTCAGTTGATCTTCAGTTGGATCTTCAGTTTGATCTTCAGTTTGATCTTCAGTTTGATCTTCAGTTGATCTTCAGTTGGATCTTCAGTTTGATCTTCAGTTTGATCTTCAGTTTGATCTTCAGTTGATCTTCAGTTGGATCTTCAGTTTGATCTTCAGTTTGATCTTCAGTTTGATCTTCAGTTGATCTTCAGTTGGATCTTCAGTTTGATCTTCAGTTTGATCTTCAGTTTGATCTTCAGTTGATCTTCAGTTGGATCTTCAGTTTGATCTTCAGTTTGATCTTCAGTTTGATCTTCAGTTGATCTTCAGTTGGATCTTCAGTTTGATCTTCAGTTTGATCTTCAGTTTGATCTTCAGTTGATCTTCAGTTGGATCTTCAGTTTGATCTTCAGTTTGATCTTCAGTTTGATCTTCAGTTGATCTTCAGTTGGATCTTCAGTTTGATCTTCAGTTTGATCTTCAGTTTGATCTTCAGTTGATCTTCAGTTGGATCTTCAGTTTGATCTTCAGTTTGATCTTCAGTTTGATCTTCAGTTGATCTTCAGTTGGATCTTCAGTTTGATCTTCAGTTTGATCTTCAGTTTGATCTTCAGTTGATCTTCAGTTGGATCTTCAGTTTGATCTTCAGTTTGATCTTCAGTTTGATCTTCAGTTGATCTTCAGTTGGATCTTCAGTTTGATCTTCAGTTTGATCTTCAGTTTGATCTTCAGTTGATCTTCAGTTGGATCTTCAGTTTGATCTTCAGTTTGATCTTCAGTTTGATCTTCAGTTGATCTTCAGTTGGATCTTCAGTTTGATCTTCAGTTTGATCTTCAGTTTGATCTTCAGTTGATCTTCAGTTGGATCTTCAGTTTGATCTTCAGTTTGATCTTCAGTTTGATCTTCAGTTGATCTTCAGTTGGATCTTCAGTTTGATCTTCAGTTTGATCTTCAGTTTGATCTTCAGTTGATCTTCAGTTGGATCTTCAGTTTGATCTTCAGTTTGATCTTCAGTTTGATCTTCAGTTGATCTTCAGTTGGATCTTCAGTTTGATCTTCAGTTTGATCTTCAGTTTGATCTTCAGTTGATCTTCAGTTGGATCTTCAGTTTGATCTTCAGTTTGATCTTCAGTTTGATCTTCAGTTGATCTTCAGTTGGATCTTCAGTTTGATCTTCAGTTTGATCTTCAGTTTGATCTTCAGTTGATCTTCAGTTGGATCTTCAGTTTGATCTTCAGTTTGATCTTCAGTTTGATCTTCAGTTGATCTTCAGTTGGATCTTCAGTTTGATCTTCAGTTTGATCTTCAGTTTGATCTTCAGTTGATCTTCAGTTGGATCTTCAGTTTGATCTTCAGTTTGATCTTCAGTTTGATCTTCAGTTGATCTTCAGTTGGATCTTCAGTTTGATCTTCAGTTTGATCTTCAGTTTGATCTTCAGTTGATCTTCAGTTGGATCTTCAGTTTGATCTTCAGTTTGATCTTCAGTTTGATCTTCAGTTGATCTTCAGTTGGATCTTCAGTTTGATCTTCAGTTTGATCTTCAGTTTGATCTTCAGTTGATCTTCAGTTGGATCTTCAGTTTGATCTTCAGTTTGATCTTCAGTTTGATCTTCAGTTGATCTTCAGTTGGATCTTCAGTTTGATCTTCAGTTTGATCTTCAGTTTGATCTTCAGTTGATCTTCAGTTGGATCTTCAGTTTGATCTTCAGTTTGATCTTCAGTTTGATCTTCAGTTGATCTTCAGTTGGATCTTCAGTTTGATCTTCAGTTTGATCTTCAGTTTGATCTTCAGTTGATCTTCAGTTGGATCTTCAGTTTGATCTTCAGTTTGATCTTCAGTTTGATCTTCAGTTGATCTTCAGTTGGATCTTCAGTTTGATCTTCAGTTTGATCTTCAGTTTGATCTTCAGTTGATCTTCAGTTGGATCTTCAGTTTGATCTTCAGTTTGATCTTCAGTTTGATCTTCAGTTGATCTTCAGTTGGATCTTCAGTTTGATCTTCAGTTTGATCTTCAGTTTGATCTTCAGTTGATCTTCAGTTGGATCTTCAGTTTGATCTTCAGTTTGATCTTCAGTTTGATCTTCAGTTGATCTTCAGTTGGATCTTCAGTTTGATCTTCAGTTTGATCTTCAGTTTGATCTTCAGTTGATCTTCAGTTGGATCTTCAGTTTGATCTTCAGTTTGATCTTCAGTTTGATCTTCAGTTGATCTTCAGTTGGATCTTCAGTTTGATCTTCAGTTTGATCTTCAGTTTGATCTTCAGTTGATCTTCAGTTGGATCTTCAGTTTGATCTTCAGTTTGATCTTCAGTTTGATCTTCAGTTGATCTTCAGTTGGATCTTCAGTTTGATCTTCAGTTTGATCTTCAGTTTGATCTTCAGTTGATCTTCAGTTGGATCTTCAGTTTGATCTTCAGTTTGATCTTCAGTTTGATCTTCAGTTGATCTTCAGTTGGATCTTCAGTTTGATCTTCAGTTTGATCTTCAGTTTGATCTTCAGTTGATCTTCAGTTGGATCTTCAGTTTGATCTTCAGTTTGATCTTCAGTTTGATCTTCAGTTGATCTTCAGTTGGATCTTCAGTTTGATCTTCAGTTTGATCTTCAGTTTGATCTTCAGTTGATCTTCAGTTGGATCTTCAGTTTGATCTTCAGTTTGATCTTCAGTTTGATCTTCAGTTGATCTTCAGTTGGATCTTCAGTTTGATCTTCAGTTTGATCTTCAGTTTGATCTTCAGTTGATCTTCAGTTGGATCTTCAGTTTGATCTTCAGTTTGATCTTCAGTTTGATCTTCAGTTGATCTTCAGTTGGATCTTCAGTTTGATCTTCAGTTTGATCTTCAGTTGGATCTTCAGTTGGATCTTCAGTTTGATCTTCAGTTTGATCTTCAGTTGGATCTTCAGTAAAAAGATTAAGAAACCCTTTTCAAACCTGTCTCTGATACCAAATTGATGTGAAATTTCCAAAACACAGCGGAAGGTAATAATTTTTATGAGGATTTTCTGGTTTATAAGACAACAAAAACGAACAAGACAATAAAATGCAAAGATAGATAAGAATCTAATACTTGATTCGTAAAGGAAACGGTCCACCGGAATCAAATAATGGAAACACTCCAACCCACCACTATGTTTGATAAAGGTCTAGCCACCACAAACACAGATAAAGGAATCGAAGATTTAAGATCTCACCACTATATTTGATAAAGGACGAACCACCACAAATATAGATAAAGGGATCACTTCAAACCACGAAGATCAAAGATCCATAAAGGTAAATGAAGATTTTTGGATAAGAAATAGAGGCTGCTCTATTAATTTCATTAAATCAATCAAGTCCCCTTTTACAAAATAAGAGAACCCCTATTTATAGCCAACATTTGCTATTTCTAGAATAAACAAAAATTACAAAAGAAAACAAATAAAAGGTTGTCACAGAAAACAAGGACCACCACTACTTTTAGACAACCAATAGAAAAAGGGCATGTGAAGCTTCTAGAATTATTCCCTTG
The DNA here is from genome assembly GCA_034093135.1 of Erigeron breviscapus. NCBI lineage: Eukaryota > Viridiplantae > Streptophyta > Magnoliopsida > Asterales > Asteraceae > Erigeron > Erigeron breviscapus. The sequence continues at coordinate 149,302,610 of CM067167.1, read as the reverse complement.
GAAATGGTCCCCACAATTGGCACATGCAAACCGTTAGGAAAGGTGTCACATCCACCTGTCCATCTTTATCCATAAACCTTCTAGAACATTCAGATGTGTCCGCTTCTTATTGGATGAAAGTAACTAGATGATAAAATACTGAAGTGGATCTGGTGGCTTACTACCGGAGCATCTTGACTGGAGCATCTCACTGGAGTGCAACTGAAACATAGCTGGCAAGTTCACTGGTGGATGCTCGCTGAAGTGTAACTGACGGATACTCGCTGAAGTGTCACTGGCATGGATCACTGAAATGACTGCCGAAGCTTGACTTGCTAGCTTCACTGGCAAGTAGTCGCTGAAGCAAAGTTGAACTTCACCAGTGGACATTCGTTGCCACTTGCTTGCTGAAGGATTAGTTGCTGATGGAGCTTGTCGCTGAGGTGTTTCATGAAGCGGGTCGCTGCTCATAGTCACTGGAGACTGGTCGCTGAAGTGTTTTGCTTGCTGATCTAAACATTCGTTGGTCATGTGGATTGCCGAAATGAAGTCTCTGATGTGCTCATAGGTCGTTGCTGACTGAAGTTGCATCAGTGAGTGTTGTTGCTGACTGAAACCCATTTCTGAAGCCTCGTGACCGGAGCAAGTTACTGGAGCTTTGACTGACGAGTCTTCACTGGAGTTGTTAGCTAAAAGCTTGCTGAAACAAGACTGATAGGTTTCACCGCTGATGGATACTTGCTGAGGAAAGGCTCGCTGATGTAATCTTCTCACTGAAGTGTTGCTGGTTGTTCTGATCACTTGCTGGTCGTATCTGGTGCTGACCAGTTCACTGGTCGTGATCTGAAGCTGTGTCAGCGAGAGTTGTTTCTGATCAAGACTTATTTTGTCACTGGCGGGCAACAAGATCAGCAAGTCTTGACTTATCACTTCAGTACTCGACTTAGTATCCAGCTTAGTAGTTTCTGTTAAAATGATATAGGTTTTCTCATCAGCATGCTTTATTAGACCAGCATGTATTTCTAGATCAGTAGACATATATGGATCAGCTTGTGAAGTCGGCACTTGCAACAACAAAGAGGAGTAGCTACTGATTGAGGGCATGTGCCGATAAACTATCAAGTTCTTAGAATAGGCGTTTGATGCTTCATAAAGGGTCATAACTAGAAACTGAGTCAGCTCTTGATCTTTAATTAACAAATACTCGAACCAACTTTTTTTGTGGAAATGGCTCGGGGTCATTTCCGCATCAAATTCACACTCGAAAAAATATATATAGATATATCATGTGATTAACGTGTACCCCAGGCATACTTGATTACACCTGACACTACTTACGTACATGTGGTTTCTTTAATTACTGTATTATTATTAATTTAAAATCCTTCGTTTTCTTTTTTAACGGCAAATTGGGCTCAACATCATGTCTCTTCATATACCTAATTTTTATTCCAAAGTAAATCCATGTTAGGAAAATCTCTGTATCTATACTTAGAAGCATTTTTGCTTATACCAAAATTTGAACCCAAGACCTTTCAGTCTCAGCCTCTACCACATACCAATCCTTGGTAGCTAAAACGACCGGTTATTACTTTACTATAATAAAGCAATCGAATGTGAATAGTAACTTTTTTTCTTTACATGAAACTTTTACATAAATATTTGATTTAGCAATTATAAAACAAAAGTTCCTTTGGTTCAAGTGGTTGGGATGTTGGTTTCAATGAGAGGGGTCGCTGGTTCGAAACCTCCCCCTCCTTTTATGTTTTTTTATGTTTTTCTTTTGTTTTTTATCAGTAACCTTTTGTCTTTACATGAAACTTTTACATAAATATTTGATTAAGCAATTATAACACAAAAGTTGCTTTGGTTCAAATGGTTGGGATGTTGGTTTAAATGGGAGGGTTCGCTGGTTCGAAACATGTTCCCCCCCTTTTTGTTTTTTTTTTTTGTTTTTTTTAGTCTATTTTGATTTTATTTTGGAGGTTTTTTTTTTTTTTTTTTTTTTTTTTTTTTTTTTTTTTTTTTTTTTTTTTTTTTTTTTTTTAACATTTTGTTTTTTTTTTTTTTTTTTTTTTTTTTTTTTTTTTTTTTTTTTTTTTTTTTTTTTTTTTTTTTTTTTTTTTTTTTTTTTTTTTTTTTTTTTTTTTTTTTTTTTTATTTTGGAGGTGTTTTTTTTTTTAACATTTTGTTTATTTTAGTCTATTTTGATTTTATTTTGGAGGTGTTTTTTTTTTTAACATTTTGTTTTTTTTAGTCTATTTTGATTTTATTTTGGAGGTTTTTTTTTAACATTTTGTTTTTTTTTTAAATTTTGTTTTTTTTTTTTTTTTTTTTTTTTTTTTTTTTTTTTTTTTTTTTTTTTTTTTTTTTTTTTTTTCATTTTTCCTTTTTTTTTAATAATTCCTTTTGTAATATTAGATTAATTTTTACCAACAAGGAGTTAGCCTAGTGGTAAGGAAAATTCTTGATGACCTTAAGGTCTCAAGTTCGATCCCCGCTTGGCAAAAAAATAATTCTTTTAAGGTACCCATTACCAATGAAACCTAGACCCACATGTGAAGTTTAAAAACGCGGGTTCGATCCTTCGGGTTGTCCAGATCACGTGGGGATTAGGACAGAGGTATTGTACCGGCATCATATGGCTCATACGGGATGAGTCGATGGGTATCCAATTGTGGTACCGGGCTAGGGTTCCCTCCATTACCCTTTTTAATTTTCCTGAATTTTTTTTGTTTTTAAGAGTAAACACAAACATGATTATGTCGTTGTAATATTGTCCTTAAAAGGAAAAACGAATACGTTGCAACTTGATTTTTTAATATTTGTTTTATTTTGAAAACATTTGTGGTTTTCTTTAGCACCGACCCATCAACGCATAAGCTTTCAGAGACCGAAACCGCCCATCGGGCGGTATGAAATACCTAGTTATATATATTACATTGGAGGTCGCTTGTCTACAGTAACATTTTCGGCTTTTCGTTTCTGCCACCAACCTTTAGCTTCATTTACACTTCCCCCCTCCCCTTTCTCTACAAGGCTTTTTCCATTCTCTGTTTTTTACCACAAAACTTTTAACTTTTTTTATTTTTGGCACAAAACTTTACTTTACTTTTAACAAACTTTCTTTTTTGTTTCTGCCACCAACCTTTAGCTTCATTTACACTTCCCCCCTCCCCTTTCTCTACAAAGCTTTTTCCATTCTCTGTTTTCTACCACAAACCTTTTAACTTTTTTACTTTTGGCACAAAACTTTACTTTACATTTAACAAACTTTCTCAAAAAAAAAAAACAAAAAAACACACACATAAAAGATTGACTCTCAAACCAGTGAACCTCTCGGTTGTTAAAACCAGCCACCACCGTCACTTACAATCAACGTAAACAGGTTTACGTTTATTACTCATGAAATCACAACCATTACGGTGGAAATCATATAAAAAAAACAACAACATCGTTACTGGCAGATACAAAAGAAAAACATAATTTCAGTATTAGAGATAAAAAAATATATACATGAACAATTACTTTACCATCTTCTGGAAGATCTCTCAAGTAGCATGAGCACTTAAAAGCTAACAATTATAAACTAACCATTGTTGACTGTATATCTTATATCTTATGTATATAATAAAAAGACAGATGGTGTTCACTCTTCATCAATCTTCACCGCCACCAACAACCACCAGCAAAGATCGGTTGGTCACCAGCAAAAACATAAATTCTTCAAACATCGTATTAACTAATTGGCCTCTGATCATGAATAATCATACACAACGAGAGATATGTACATCCACCTCTTTAAATGTGGATATAAATAAGAAATTACATATGAGGGAATAATTTTAGATCTAAAATGAAAATACTTTTAGATCAAAAAGGAAATATGTAGAGATAGATACGGAAAAAAAGAAGAAGAAGAGAAGACATGTGTAGATATTCATTGTCAAATGTGACATGTGTTGATGTGTATAAAGATAGATAAAGACAAAGTAGAGAGAGTGAGAGACAGCCAGACAGGTAGCACACCAGCACACCGTTTTTATAAACCAAAGCTGATATGTTTTCAAACTTATTTTTAATACAATTCATATATCAATTGGGAGGAAATAACACGAAAAGAGTCAGGGGCTCAGGTCAAATGTTTTTGTGACTTTAATGGACTATCAAGTATTGGGCTGCTGTTTGTTCAATGGGCCACGAAATCTAACCATAAAATGTATTTCGTATTCTAATTTTGGCCTACTTACCGACCCAACTTTTAAAAATTAATGATACAATATAAATTGAAACTTATATAATATAATTAGCAGCATACAACCACAACCGAACATACACTTCGACTACATTATTTAAGTTATATTCACGTCTTTATAACTATTATCATTACATATAACTATAACTATGTTATCACTTTAATGGACACTTTTATATGTTGTTGTTTTACTGTTGTAATATATAACAAAACTTATAATTTAGTATCTGAACGTGAAATCAACTTATACGGTTTGTTATTTGCTAATATGTTAACACCCGCTGCAAAGCGCGGGTTCAAATACTAGTTATTACTATTATTATTCGGCTGTGTATCCCAATCCTTGCTATAAAAAGGCTGTAGTTGAAACGGGTGCTAACTTTAGTTGCATATTGGGAGACCGTTTGGACCGATGTATTTATTGCACAAAATTTTAAGTTAGAAGTCGGGGTATTATATTTTCAAACAATTTGACGTCTATTGGAGCTAGAAGAAACATGTATATTCTAACTTCTAACTTTAGGAATATTTATGTATTCATTTCTTATTTTATTCATGATGTACCAGGTTATCTAATTACTCCGTATATCATAAGAAAACCCTACAATAACAAAATCTAGTAGTAAAAATAAACAAAGTTGAATACGTAAAATAATAAAACTTACAGTAAAGATTAATACACACTATATATAAAGATGTCGGTGTGACAACTCGTAATTTATTAACATCGGGTTAGTCTTAATCTCGTTTAAGCTTAGTCATTATCATAATCTCGTCTAATTTAGACGGTCAAATAAGTGGAAATTATTAGACATTTGGACTTTTGACTTAGTACAGTTAGACGTATCCTAATGACGTAGACTATTAGCTATCTAGACGAATGGCCAGTCTTTAAAAATAACTTTAAATAAAAATTTAAAGGTTATGTCTTGTACACAATAAATAGACTGTCTAGACTTATTAATTTAAAGTTCACTTTGACGGAATATTATTGACTAGTCTTAATTTAAATAACACGAGGGAAAATACCTTTACTTTAAATTATAACCGTTTAGTCATAATCGTAAGCATTTTATCAAATTAAAGGTACCAAAAATATCTAAAATATGGCCACATGGGTTAGCCCCTTGAGAAAAATAAGCCACCAACCCCTCCCCCCTCTTTCTTCTTTGCCTGGATCGAACCAAACACACACATAACACACAAAACAATCTTTTCTTCTCAATTCATTTGGCAGGAGAAATCAAAGGGAAAAAGTACTTCAAATTGGTACAATAATAATCATTTTGCAAGAATTAATCCAAGCATCATCATCTTCATATTCTTTCATTCTTTTTCAAGATCATTTTTTGGTAAGTAAGTTTTTCTCTAAACTTTTAATTTGTCTAAATTCAATCTTATGGGTAGTTTCCATTTATTTAGATTGAACTTACTAGCATAAAAGAATGAAAGAATTATTATATAGTCTTTTGGATGAAATTATGGTTAGAAGTAAGTATTTGAGATCAAAAGTGTTGAAATTGTTTTTGGCTAGCAAAATGGATTTTTTCCAAAGTATTTAGACATGTTTATATTAGTTGTAATGAAAAGGCTTGAAGTGAAAACGATTTGGTTTGCGAAAAATGGTCTATGATCACGCCGCGAAATTTGGTGTTGTTTGACATTTTCAAAAGACGGTGACTTGTACACTTGAACTTTGTTTATATGGTTTAGTACTCGAGACTACCTTATAATGTCAATGACATTGACGTTAGAGACTTGAGTCGAATAAAATGGACATTAAATCAAATTTTTGGTCGTAGCATTCTAGGGTTGATAGCTAAGTAGTTTTACATAGGATACTTGACGTCGTGAGATTTGATCCTCACCTTTCGTACTCATATCCTAGGTTTTGGATAGACGTGGAGACTAGATTGATCATTCTCAAGTTTGCTCGCCCTTTTAGCTCTTGATCGCTAAGGTGAGTTTATGACGCCCTTTTCCTTTTTACTTTGGGCCTGAAAAGCATGTACTACTGTATACACGACTACTTTATAAATGATTTGTCTTTGTCTATGCCATGAGATTTGGCTACTTAAATCATTTGCCTTATGTTTTCCATGTTGACGGCTGCCTGAAAATGTGTATACATGTGTTATGAAATTTTGTTCTATATGTCTTGACTTGCCATGTTGTCGGCTGACTAAACTGTTCTTTGTGTTTGACAAACTAAAATGTTGCCCCATGTAGTTATCACCATTATGAGATCCTAATGGTTGTCTTGTCAGATTTTGTTCCTGACTGTCATAGTTCTAGTCGGCACCCCACTGTAGACGGGAGACCTGTGCGAGGTATATTGGTTCGCACCCCACTGTAGACGGGAAATCTTGTGCGAAGCATATTGGTCTTATTGTCGGACTTAGGTCTGGACTGTCATTATATATTGTCGGATTTTGATCCCGGCTGTCTTGTCTTAATAACTACATGTCATTGTGTGCTCCCAATGATGACTAAAGTTTGGTCAAACACACTGTAAACTCACCAACTATTTCGATAGTTGATCCTCTCAAATTTCATGCTTTTCAGGTAACCAACAGTAAGTCTTGGATCATCTTTGGCATAATAGGGCCATTCTTTTGACTTTGGACGTACAATTAGCATCAGACATTTGAGGACTCTCATGTTTTTAGTTCTAATTGTATTAGACTGTCCAAATATTAAATTCGTATTTAGTGGGTCTAGTTCCAAATGAGAATGACTTGTATCCGTATTTTGGGGTCCACATCAGAACGATTGTACTTGTATTACACTTGTATTTGGTATTAAATGGATGTAATTTCTATTAGCTTATGGTTAGTATGCAATTATTTGTTAACCCTGTATTTCCGCTACAACGGGGTGTGACAAAAATTGGTATCAGAGCCAAGGTTATAGTTAATACAGAGTTTTAGCCATTGTCGTTTCAAAAGGAAATCTAAGTCAAATAAAGTTTAGGATAGTTAGCTCGAGAGTTATATTATTTGTCTATAATTAGACATAGCCTGATCAACTACGTCCCGATTTTGTAAAATAATATAAGGCTCGATATAAATATCCTAGATTTTGTATATACGTGATAGTTTGGATTATATTAACAACATACTGTAGATGTGGTGGGAAGGCTGCAGGTGACCCTATATATAAGCATTGAAGGTATGTTAGGAATAGAAACCCAAATCGTATGTGTATACATTAAGACAAAGATCTCTTTAAAAACACATGTGTTGCGTACTGTCTCATTCATTTGACTTGTATTGTCTCATTCAGTAGACTTATACGGATAACTTGTTTATCCTTTCAGACTTGTCATGTCGGACGGAGCTAGCTCTTATGATGTTGTTCCTGGTACTCCTCAAATTCCAGTTGTAGCAAACTCCATTCCTCGTGTCCTCACTCTTCTGAAGAGGAACCATTTGAGGCTTCGGGCAATGAGTCTCGCCCCATCAATCTGGTGTCAACATCCAGTGAATCTGGAAATGAGCATGTATCTATTCATGTTCAACCATCTCTGTCACCGGTAGCTCCATATCAGAGGAGGACTACCGAGGGAGCTCGTCTTCCCTATGCTCCTCGAGATCCTTATGCTCCCGGTTCTTCTGCACCGGTTCAGGACAACCGTATGTTTGGTCCCTCATTTCTTCTGGGCGATCCGTATGCTGCGGGTTCCTCCAGAGTGCCTGTTTACAATCCCGATGCTGTTAATGGGATGCCAGTTGCTGATGCAACTGATAGGTCGGAATATGCTCTCCGACAAATGTCAAGGATGAATAATTCACTCATCCGTAGTAGGGAGGCTATTGACAATCAAGCTCAAGCTTTGACTGGAGCTTATCACCATGCCTCTGAGGCTATGACTGTTGCTAGAGAGGGGAAGGAGACTATTGGGACTTTGATCTGGATACTGTTAGTTTTGGTAGTCTTGGTTGTGGCTTTACTAGTCGTTGTTCTTTTCAAAATGTAATCTAGTAGTAGTAACGTATTGTAAGCGTAGAACTTATAACAACTCATACTCTTGTACTTTGAGTTGTAGTCTATCTTTGTGGATGTAGTTCCCACATGTCTTTGGATCGTACCACTCTGACTATGTAGTCTATTGTTGTGGATGTAGTTCCCACATGTTTTTGAATCATACCCGTCAGACTATGTAAATTTTGTGCATCAATGAAATACGATCGTCTTTTGGCTTACATACTTGTTCAGACTATGTCACTTACTTATTCTTAGCTCTAGAAATATGATGTTCCATATTTTCTTGTCTTGTCTAGTATATAAATTGATACAAGTCAACAATTTGTGACTTGCATTGTACTGTCATCTGTCTTGCAAAGCTACTTTCTGATTAACCTTTCAAGGAAATCTCTAAATGACATTTTTGTTCATGTCATAGACTTATGGCTCCTAAGACGCGAAGCAAAATCCAGAAAAAGGCTCCAAGTAAGAAAACTGCTCAAAAGAGAGTTACTCGATCAACTCCTAAACCTAATGAAGCTGAATAGGAAGAACCTGTGATTCAGCAAAGACCAGAAGCTGCTGCAGTCAATGCGAACACTGGTCCTGGATCTACCCCAAATGCTGGCGGGGAAAATAATATGACAGTATTTGTGACACAACAGATAATGGCCGCTATGCCTACTTTAGTCGCTTAGATCACGGCGAGCATGAACGCCAATAATAATCATCATGCTGACAATAGTAACAATGTTGAACCTACTGCTGAACAAGTTATTCCTTGAGTTTATCTTCGAGGGAGTGACTTTAAGACCTTCACATATTGCAAGCCAAAGGAGTTCCATGGCACCGAAGGTCCTGTCGGTCTAATCAACTGGCTGGAAAGCATAGAGGCAGTGCTTCATATCAGCCGTTGTGCCGAAGAGCACAAAGTGGAATATGCCGCCACTCAATTCAAAAGCACGCGCTGTCATGGTGGAACGAGCAGATTAGGACTCGTGGCCGAGAGCCGGATAATAGCATACCTTGGTTTGACTTTAAAAGGATGTTGATGGAAAAGTACTGCCCTCGAGAGGAAGTACAGAAAATGGAAGGTGAATTCTAGAATCATAATATGATCGGACTAGACAACGAGAAATACACTACTCGTTTTCATGAGTTGGCAAGACTAGTACCTCGTATGGTAGATACGGAGGAGAAATTGATCGAAAGATACTGTTATGGCTTGTCTCCTGATGTCCGAAGGTTGGTAGCCGCTTTTAATCCTTTGACTCTTCAAGCGGCAGTTAGTGCAACCAACCGGATGGTGATAGACTTGAAAAGAACCACTGGTTCTTCTGTTGGAACTGAGGTGATCAAGAGAAGGAATGATCATGCCTCTGGTAGTGGATTTGGCGATGGTGAAAATGGCAAGAGGTTTAAAACTGTTAGAAACTTTGCAGTAGTCACTCAGGATGTCAAGAGGTACACTGGCTTAGACCCTAAGTGTAATAGGTGTGGCCTCCATCACAAAGGAAATTGTCCTACTTGCCACCGTTGTAAAAAGATGGGACATTTGGCAAAGTACTGTAGGGAAAAGACACCTAGTCAATGCTACGAATGTGGGAGCGAAACCCATATGCAACCCGCGTGTCCACGACTCAATCAAGCCCCGAACAACAATGCTTTAGTTCCCGTGAGGAACAATGCGGGGAACAATCAAGCTGGGAATCAGGGGAGAAATCAAGGAGGTCAAGGTAGAGGCCGAGTGTTTGCTTTGGATGCTGCTGATGCACGACGTGATCCCATCATTGTGATAGGTACATTCATACTCAATAATCATTATGTCTTTGTGTTATTCGACTATGGTGCTGATAAAAGTTTTATATCCTTAGAATTTAAGTCTCGAACTAATATAGTAGCTATCCCCATGAAAGAAACTTATATTGTCGAATATGCAAACGGTCAAAAGTATGTTGCTAGAGATCATTTAGTAGTTTGCAGTTTGACATTGTCCGGTAAAACCTTTAAGATAGATCTGATTCCCGTAGAACTAGGAAGTTTTGATGTGATAGTTGGTATGGACTGGTTGTCTAGAGTTCGCGCCGATATTGGTTGTTACGAGAAAGTTGTAAGAATACCCCTTCCAAATGACGAAACATTGATAGTACAAGGAGACAAGTCGGGGAGAGAATTGATTCTGGTGTCGGCGATAAAAGCAAATAGATATTTGCAGAAAGAACACCCTGCTTTCTTAGCGCTAGTGGTAGAGAGAAAACCAAAGGGTAAAGACATTCAAGATATTCCAGTAGTTAAGGATTTTCCGGAGGTATTTCCCGAAGATTTGACGGGACTCCCACCTCATAGACTAGTCGAGTTTGGAATAGAATTGGTCCCTGGAGCTGCACCCGTGGCCAAGGCACCCTATCGCCTTGCGCCGTCAGAAATGCAAGAATTGTCCGAACAACTTCAAGAGTTGTTGGCAAAAGAACTAATTCGTCTAAGTTCATCACCGTGGGGAGCTCCGATCTTATTTGTTAAAAAGAAAGACGGCTCTATGCGCATGTGTATTGATTATAGAGAATTGAACAAGTTAACCGTCAAGAACAGGTACCCTTTACCTCGTATTGACGACTTGTTCGACCAACTTGAAGGTGCATCATATTTTTCCAAGATCGATCTCAGATCTGGGTATCATCAACTCAGAGTCCAAGAGACAGACATTCCTAAAATAGCCTTCAGAACTCGTTATGGACATTATGAGTTTTTGGTTATGTCGTTTGGTTTAACCAATGCACCTGCTGTGTTTATGGACTTAATGAATAGAGTATGTCGACCGTATCTCCACAAGTTTATCATTGTATTCATTGATGACATACTGATCTACTCGAGCTATAAAGACGAACATGAAGGTCATCTGAGGACCATTCTACAACTGCTCAAAGATCAAGAACTGTACGCGAAGTTCTCAAAATGTGAATTCTGGATTAGGGAAGTACATTTCTTGGGTCATGTAGTAAATGCGGATGGAATCCACGTAGATCCATCTAAGGTCGAGGAAATAAAGAAATGGGAAGCCCCTAAGATTCCGACAGAAATCCGTCAATTTCTTGGACTGGCTGGCTATTACAGGAGATTCATTGAGAATTTCTCTAAGGTTGCTCAACCTTTGACTTTGTTAACTCAGAAGACTAAGGAATTTATTTGGCAGGATGCCCACGAAAAGGCATTTCAGACGTTAAAAGACAGACTATGTAATGCTCCTATTCTAGCATTACCAAATGGCATTGAAAATTTCGTGGTATACTGTGACGCCTCACATCAGGGCATGGGGTGTGTACTTATGCAGGAAGGTAAGGTCATTGCTTACGCTTCTAGACAGCTCAAAATCCACGAAAAGAACTATACAACCCACGATCTCGAACTCGGAGCGGTTGTCTTTGCCTTAAAGATTTGGAGGCATTACCTGTATGGTACCAAGTGTACGGTATTCATGGATCACAAAAGTCTTCATCATATCTTCGATCAGAAAATGTTGAACATGAGACAACGACGATGGGTAGAATTACTCAGTGACTACGACTGTGAACTCAAATATCATCCCGGTAAAGCAAATGTTGTTGCTGACACGCTGAGTCGAAAGGATAGAATTTCACTATCTGTCATAAAAAGAGCAAGTTCTTATCTTGGCTCATCATTAAGGGATAGAGTTCTGGACGATCAAAACGATGCCCTACAGGCAGGGTGTATCGAGAAAGAAGCATTGTGGAATGCTGAACGTTTGTTTGAATTGGATGGCGATGGGATCCGACATGTTAAGGGCAGAGTGTGGATTCCCAAGTACAATGGACTTAGAGAACTCTTAATGAACGAGAGTCATCGATCTAAGTATTCAATCCATCCTGGCGCTGACAAAATGTACCATGGTCTAAAGGACTTTTATTGGTGGCCTGGTATGAAATACAGATTTTAAATGTGAACTAAAGTTTGATATAAATTAGATATAAATGAAGAGTATTTTATGATGTCGAAAATAATTTATAACAAAAAAAAATAATATATATCTCTTAAATTTAATGGTGTAACAAATATTTTTCTTGTACGTGTTGTGGATGTCGTAGTTTAATGGTTAGTGTTGTGAATGTTGTGACAGAAGTTTTTTTGTTGTTGTGTATATATGTTGCATTACTTTTTTGGTTGATATTGTGAATGTTGGGAGAAAAAAAGTATTCTGTAAACAAGATTCAAAGAAAAAATGAAAATATAGCCAGAATTGTGAAAATTCATTATTGTTGATTTTTCACTGAAATAGTAGAAATTATTTTATAGTTTTAAATTATTGGCTAATCTTTTTTTGAAAAAATAATTATACAATAAACATTCACTTAAAAATGATTTACAGCTTGTTTATTATAAAATTAGAATTTACAACTTATTTGTAACACCCCGAGCTAGGCTCGAAATGTACCGAAAAGCATGACACAAGATGGAATTATCGTAGAACGAGACTATATGAAAATAAGAGGATTTCGGGAACCCAACAATTAAGTTACAATGTCACAAAAGCATAAGGAGCATTCAACCATCAAAAGTTTACACAATAACAATTCAAAAGATGGCTCATGATCCTAAGCAAGTCCTATCAACGGGTAATGAATCACGGATCCATGGTCAAGTCCAACAATCTAGCAATGCATCAAGCTCTTGGGTTCTCTTGGTTACCTGAAAAGTGTACTAAACAATGTCAACACTAGGTTGGTGAGTTCGTAGGAAAAGATGAACAAGAACACGTTCCCATGTCAACCAATACATAATTCACATTAACATGATCTAATAAATTGCACACTTGTACTCAATGTACTCAATTGCACGTAAATGTACTCATTGTACTCAATGTACTCAATTGCACGTAAATATACTCATTATACTCAATTGCACGTAAATGTACTCATTGTATTCAATGCACTCAATTGCACGTAAATATACTCATTGTACTCAATTGCACGTAAATGTACTCATTGTATTCAATGCACTCAATTGCACGTAAATATACTCATTGTACTCAATTGCACGTAAATATACTCATCCATGACCAACAATGTCCACACACAACCAAACATCATAGGTATATACTTCGTACGCTACTACTTTTGAAAGGCCTTTGATGCTTATATATAGGGTCGTCCGCAGCCTTCCCACCACATCTCCAACCTTTCAAAGGCATTACCGTCCTCCATATATACACAACTAACCTAAAACAACCCAATATACAACTTATAATAACCATACAACTAATCACATAATTGCACATTAACAAAACGTCACACAACCTGTACGCTACAAAATAACATCATGCACGAAGTACACTTTTCAGCCCGACTCTTAAAAGAGTAGGGGAGGCTACGAAAAACTCACCTTTGCCTTGATTTACCGAAGTTAAAGTGAGCTAGAACGTCAATTAATTGCCAAGCGATCACAACCTATCATAATGTACATGTACGTATCAATATATATACAATCATGTCCTCACTTAGCTTTTATGAACTTTAGAGTTGAACCCGGGACTTGAACGCGTATTAGAACTGAGTACGATAACTTGGAAGACAAGGAAAGACCCATTTGGAAGTTCGATGTGTCCCAAGGAAAGTGAAATACGATTTAAAAATCAAAACAGGAAAATGAACACTAGAGACAGGCGTAAGCTACGGCCCATTTGGGCGTAGGTTACGCTAGGCAGGAACTCAAGGGGCGTAAGCTACGGCTTATTTGGGCGTAAGCTACGCTGGGCAAAATTCAAGGGGCGTAACCTACGCCAGAGAGGGGCGTAAGCTACGGTGCTCCAGCAACATGCATTTTGGACGAGTTTTGGGCGTAAACAGTAGGGTCTTGGCGTAATGAAAATGGAGAGGGGCGTAGGTTACGCCAACAGGGGCGTAAGTTACGCCTGTTCTGAATCAGCAATGCACCAGCAGGTGTTCTTGGCACAAACACGACCCAAAACCCTAAAATCTCAACATTTAAGCCATGAAATCGACTTGCACAACTTCGAGACCCATTTTTGAACATAGTTAAACATAATTGAACATAACTAAACATGTTTCATCATCCCAAAACCAACCTTTAACACATTTTCTTGTTAAAATTCGATCTTGACCCATTTGAACACAAAATCGACCCAAAACCTAGTTTTTGACTCATAAATCGTTTTGAGGAGTTCCTTGACCCGCTTTTGAACATAACAAACTCATTTGAACATAACCCACTCAATAGTTCCATTCCAAACATGGCTTTTGACCCAAATCGATTTTTGACCTAATTTAGATAACTAGAAACCCTAATTTCGGATTTTGAAGCTATAAGGACCAAGAGTGCTTAGATTTAGGTGTAATACAAGTTTAATAACTAGAAATGATGAAGTTGAGCTAGAAAACACTTACCAAAACTTCCACAAGCAATCAAACCCGATTTTGACCTAAATGAAGCTTTTTCTTGCACTTGAAAACTTGGATTTTTGATATGATGCTAGAATGATACTAAGGATGAGGGTTTTGTTATTAATCTAGTTGAAACTAACATAAATGAACCAAGAATTTAGAGAGAGATGGAGAGTATGAGTATTTAGTGAGATGGGAGAGAATATGCAAGTATTATGAATGAATGGATGAGGAAAATGAGGGAGGATAGGGTTTGTTTTACTTGGGTGGGTCATGGGTTTGGGCATAACCCATGGATAGGATCCATAACCATTTACTAGTTACCATAAAGATCATCTAATGAAATTCGATTAGCACCAACTAATGATCTCAACTTGCACATAAGTCTCTAGTTGCACAATAAATTGACCCATATAAAAACACATTGCACTCAAATGACCCTTAGATTGCACTTGAACATATATTAATTAATCAAAAACTTAGGAAACGTACCCATAGTCAAAAGTCAAAATGCACGGTTGTTACATTATTCCCCGTTAAGGGAATTTCGTCCCGAAATTCGATGGAACCCTAATCACTAAACAAATGCGGATATTTTGACTTCATGAAGTCTTCCCGCTCCCAAGTGAATTCGGCTCCACGTCTAGCATGCCAACGAACCTTGACTATCGTATAGCGCTTTTTCTTTAGCTTCTTGAATTCACGATCCACAATCTCTACCGGTTCTTCCACAAAGTTGAG
The DNA here is from genome assembly GCA_034093135.1 of Erigeron breviscapus. NCBI lineage: Eukaryota > Viridiplantae > Streptophyta > Magnoliopsida > Asterales > Asteraceae > Erigeron > Erigeron breviscapus. Next base: position 149,287,256 of record CM067167.1, on the reverse strand, counting down.
CTTCTTGTCTACTTGTATCTCGTCCATGGGCACGTGATGAGTAGAATCCGCCAAGCACTTCCTTAAATTACAAATATGGAACACGTTGTGCACTCCACTAAGTTCTTGAGGTAGCTTTAGCCGGTAAGCCACCTTTCCCACACGTTCTATGATTTCAAAAGGTCCTATGTATCTTGGCGCAAGCTTGCCTCTCTTGATGAAACGAACCACACCCTTCCACGGGGAGACCTTCAAAAGTACATGATCACCAACATTGAACTCCAAGGGTCTACGCCTCACGTCGGCGTATTTCTTTTGTCTTTCACGGGCCACTTGTAATCTCTCCTTAATTTTTGAAATCACTTTTGTTGTTTCAATTATTACTTCCGGCCCAATAAGTTGGCTCTCGCCTATTTCCGCCCAAGCGAGTGGAGAACGACACTTTCTACCATAAAGCGCCTCAAACGGGGCCATTTGGATAGTCGCATGGTAACTATTGTTATATGAGAACTCCACTAGCGGTAGGTGATCTTCCCAACTTCCACCAAATTCAATAGCACAAGCCCTCAACATATCTTCAAGCGTTTGGATGGTTCTTTCGGTTTGCCCATCCGTTTGTGGATGGAACGCCGTACTCATGTCAATTTGAGTACCCATTGCATGTTGAAAAGCTTCCCAAAAATTTGATTTGAACCGGCTATCTCTATCGGAGATAATAGAAACCGGAACTCCATGTTTTGCCACCACTTCCTTAATGTACAAACGCGCTAGGGTGTTGAACTTATCGGTCTCACGAATGGCTTAAAAGTGAGCCGACTTTGTCAATCGATCCACAATCACCCATATAGTATCACGGCCATTTCTTGTCTTCGGTAGCTTCGTGACGAAGTCCATTGCAATCCTTTCCCACTTCCATGCCGGTATCACCGGTTGTACCAACAAACCGGGTGGCTTCTTATGATCGGCTTTCACTTGTAAGCAAGTAAGGCACTCGCTCACATATTTAGCCACATCCCGTTTCATGCCCGGCCACCAATAGAAATCCCTTAAATCAAAGTACATCTTATCCGACCCCGGGTGGACCGAATATGGCGACTTATGAGCTTCATTCATTAGGAAAGTTCTTAAATTGCCAAAGATTGGAATCCAAAGCTTCCAACTAAATATAACCCGTTGTCTTCCTTCCGGTCAAAAAGTTGCTCCATACCATCTAGCCCTTCATTACCAAAATTTTCCGGTAAGGTAGCTTGCACTTGAGCTTCTATGATACGGTCCCGAATACTTTGTCCCACCGTGAGGCTCATGGCTCTTGATCTTCTCGGCTTGACCCTTTCCTTTCTACTTAAAGCATCGGCTACGACATTGGATTTGCCCGGATGATAGCGAATGTCACAATCATAATCGCTAAAAAGTTCAATCCACCTTCTTTGCCTCATATTCAACTCACTTTGATCGAAAATGTGTTGGAGACTTTTATGATCGGTGTAGATTACACATTTGGTGCCATAAAGGTAATGTCTCCAACACTTCAAGGCGAAAACAACCGCTCCCAATTCCAAATCGTGAGTAGGGTAATTCTTCTCATGCACCTTAAGTTGTCGGGAGGCATAAGCGATGACCTTGCCCCGTTGCATAAGTACACACCCCAAACCTTGACCCGAAGCGTCACAATAGACCACAAAATCTTCAATCCCATCCGGAAGGCTCAAGATAGGAGCATCACATAACATGTCTTTGAGAGTTTGCACTGCTTTCCAATGTTCTTTCCCCGGGTTCGCCATATATCTACTAACCATGCTAACAGCATAAGCCAAATCAGGGCGTGTGCAGATCATAGCATACATCAAAGATCCAACAGCACTAGAGTATGGTATGCGTGCCATATACTCCATATCAGTCTCAGTAGTAGGACTTAAAGCGGATGATAGCTTGAAATGAGCTGCAAAAGGTGTGTTGACAGGTTTTGCTTCATGCATATTGAAGCGTCTTAGGACTTTCTCAATATAACTTTTCTGAGAAAGATGCAAGACCCTAGACTTCCTGTCAAGAAAAAGTTCCATACCTAAAATCTTCTTGGCAGCTCCCAAGTCCTTCATTTCAAAATCAGCTTTCAACTGGTCTTTTAATTTCAGAATCTCCTTCATATCTTTCGTTGCGATCAACATGTCATCCACGTATAAGAGTAAGTAGATCATTGAACCATCGTCACATTTCTTGTAATAAACGCAGCTATCACGGGTGCACCTTTTGAATTTGTGACTGGTCATAAATGAATCAAACCTCTTATACCATTGTCTAGGAGATTGCTTGAGGCCATATAGAGATTTATTCAGTTTACACACGTAGTTCTCCTTGCCAGGAACTACAAAACCTTCAGGCTGTTGCATAAAAATCTCTTCTTCAAGCTCACCATTTAAGAAAGCTGTAGTAACATCTAGTTGCTCTAACTCATAATCATTAGAAGCAACCAACCCAAATAATACACGAATGGAAGTATGTTTGACAACTGGGGAATAAATGTCAGTATAATCGATGCCAGGAATCTGGCTGTAGCCTTTAGCTACTAACCGAGCTTTGTACCTTGGTTTCTCAGTTGGGTTGATAGGTTCTTTGAGCTTGTAGACCCACTTGCATTTAACTGGCCTTTTTCCTTTCGGAATAGGAACTAAATCCCAAGTATCATTTCTTTGCAAAGATTCCATCTCATTGTGCATGGCAATCATCCAGTCACTTGAGTCTTTAGACTTGATAGCCTCATCATAATTCACAGGCTCCATTCCCGACTCAATATCATTAGCAACAGTAAGAGCATAAGCAGCAAGCCTCTTCGAAGGAATAATTTGTCTTCTCGGCCTATCTCTTGCAATGCTTGGAGAAGTAGCTTGGGGTTGTGAAGGTGTTGAATCCTCAACAACTACATTCTCATCTGGCGAGGAAGACTCTTGATGCTCTGCTTTACTCTGATCGGTAGTAGTGGAAGTAGGAAGCTCCACCTCCACCTGAGATTGCTCTTTTCTTTCTTCAGATGATGCATCTGCATCTTTTGAAGAGTATGAAATCGGCTGAATCATTTTAGACTCATCAAAAGTAACATCTCTTGAGATAATAACTTTCTTCAATTCAAAGCTCCACAACTTGTAACCTTTTACCCCTGGATTGTAACCAAGAAAAATACATTTGATTGCTCTCGGTTCTAACTTCCCATTATCAACTCGTGCATATGCTCGACATCCAAAAGGTTTTAAACTCGTGTAATCGGCAGGTTCGCCGGACCATAACTCAAACGGAGTTTTCTTATCAATTGCTCGTGAAGGTGATAAGTTGATAAGATAGCATGCAGTCGAAGCAGCCTCTGCCCAAAAGGACTTTGGCAATTTGGAATTAAAAAGCATACAACGGACCTTTTCCATAATGGTGCGATTCATCCTTTCGGCTACACCATTTTGTTGAGGCGTATGGACCACCGTGCGGTGTCGAGTGATGCCTTCCTTTCGGCAATAGGCATTAAACTCTTGTGAGCAAAACTCTAGTCCATTATCCGTGCGAAGATACTTTACCACCAATCCTGATTGCTTTTCAACCTGAACTTTCCAATTCTTGAAAGTAGAAAAAACGTCTCCTTTTTGTTTCAAGAAGAAAGACCACACCTTCCTGGAGAAATCATCGATAATAGTGAGCATATAAATAGCTCCACCTTTGGAAGCAACCCTAGCTGGTCCCCATAAATCCGAGTGGACATAATCAAGTGGTCCTTTTGTTGTGTGAATACCACTTGTAAAACTCACCCGTTTTGCCTTGCCATATACACAATCTTCACAGAACTCTAAATCAACAATCTTTTGTTCACCAAGTAATCCTCTTCGACTCAATTCAGACATGCCATGGAAACTCATATGGCCGAGTCGAAGATGCCAAAGACGGGACTGATCTTGATCAGAAAAAGACTTTGAACCAACAACAGCAATACTAGAAATTGTTTGCCCTTCAAGAAAATAGAGGTCTGAGGTTTTTCGTTTGGCTCTCAATATCTCAGAACCATCTTTGAATACCTTGAGAACTCCACCTTTTCCAGCAAACTCGTATCCTTCTTGATCAAAGGAGCTAAGAGATAACAAGTTTCTTCTGAGGTCAGGAACATATATAACATTCCCAATGGTTCGGATGACGCCGTCAAACATACGGATTCTAACTGAGCCATGTCCAACAACTGGACATGTAGTATTATTGCCCATTAAGACATAACCCTGGTTAACCTTTTCAAATGTATAGAACCAACTTTTGTTGTGACACATATGAAAAGTACAACCAGAATCAAGTATCCATTCGCCAATGGAATCCAGTTTATCTGAATAAACTGTTAGGAGTTCTCCAATACATTCGGCCTCGGCTACATCGACTTCACCCGAAGTGCGAGCTTGTTTACCATTTGTTGCTGCTTTCTCTTTATTCTTTAGCTTGAAACATTCATCAATCGTATGTCCTTTCTTGTGACAGTAACTGCAAAACTTTCGCCTGCCTTTAGACTTGGTTCTCGATCTGTTGAAAGATTGAGGGTTTTTACCCCTATCTGAAGTTCTTCCTCTAGCATTTAAACCTTCGGCTTTCACATCACTAGAACCACCACTAGTAATATGCTTCATCTTTTCTTTTGAATCCAAAGCTGTATAAACTTCATCTAAGACAAGTGTGTCACGGCTGTAGATGATAGTATCACGAAAATGGCTGTAGGATTCGGGCAAAGATGACAGCAAAAATAAAGCCAAGTCTTCATCTTCGTACTGAACATCCATATTCTCTAAGTTATTAACTAACTCTTTGAATGTGGAAATATGTTCAGCTAAAGAACCTCCTTCAATCATTTTAAGATTGAACAACAGTTGCTTTAAATGCAACTTGTTGGGTAAGCTCTTAGTCATCAACAATTGCTCCAATTTTAGCCATAAAGAAGCCGCTGAAGTTTCTTTCAAAACATCTTGCAAAACATCGTTTGACAAGTGCAAACGAATTTGGGATAGAGCTTTTAGATCTTTCATCTCCTTTTCTTCTTCGGTCCATGACGCGGGCATCCTTGCGGTACCCAAAAGTGCCTTGTGTAAATCCATCTGAATTAGAATATCTCTCATCTTTACTTGCCATAGAGGAAACCTGGTGTTTCGATCTAACAATGGAATATCGAATTTCATTGTAGACATGATTTGCCACTTGATAAAATAATTCCAGTAAACTAATATTAAAACCCGGATGCTCTGATACCAATTGTAGTAAACGTGTGTTAAAAACACGCCCAAGGATCCGAGAAAAGCTTATAGTAATATTAGTTTGATGCGGAATGGAATTAATATATCAAGTGTAATCAGGCACCAAATATAAATAAATAATAGAGACACGAGGATTTACGTGGAAAACCCAAAACGGGAAAAAAACCACGGGTGGCGGAAGCCGAGAAACAATCCACTATAATTTTGCAGTGTTTACAGAGTTTGGAAAAATAGAAAATACATGCAGAGCTTTTGTATCTCTAATACATGTATTTTTGTGATGATGTTCTTGTTTTTACGATGCATGGATATGTATCCTTTTATAGAGCAATGAGATGGAGCAATTGTCAAAGTCTTCTCTCCATAGCCATACTATAGCCTGCTAACTTTGAAAACAAATTTCCTTGTTATTCTCCTCATGCTCCCTCTCTTCCTTTTTGACTAAAACAAATAGCTGCATGCACCGTCCAATTCATATTAGAGTTGAATTGTAAAAATGACATATTTTACTTTTAGCCTATGGAGTTCTGTTACTTTAACATTTGGAAGACAAAACACTTCAGATATAAACCTATCCACCTCCTTTAAATTCCAATATATAATACCGGTAGCTTGTCTCTTTAAATAAAAAGGCCATGGAGCTTGATCGTCGTAAATCAATGAAGAATAAGAGTAATTACTGCCTATAACGGATGATAGTGCAGAACGCTCAAATCTTAGGAGTGAGGAATTTATGTCCACTAAAAACGAAGCCACGGAATTCTCATAATGTGTAAAAATAGAATGCCCCAATTCGTGAACCGCCCCATAAACCTCTGATAGAAGAACAGCCAAACTGCGTCTCAAAGCAGATAAATCATGCAACCTCCTACACAGAACTTCACAATTTGTTAGTGCATAATTATTAAAAGTGACCACATTATCACCACAAGCAAATAATAGAGACTCTGCCTCCGATAAAGCGCCCTGTTGCTTAGCTATATCTAACCAGAACATCAAGAGTTCCTGGACGGCGTCCAGGTTCAAGTGTATGTGGTTCCGTACATCAGATATAACGGCAAGCACATAGTCTTCCCTGATTAAGTTAGCAGATTCAGGAAGAGGGAAACAATTAGGATTAGGTTTTCTTGCCACAACAGTCGAGGAAAGAAAATTTTTAAGAGAAGAAGGGAAGAGATTAATAAGCCGTCGTATATAATTTGAGAAAACAGATAATGGGTTTGGGTTGGCGACCGCCTGTTCATCCATGGATGATGACGATTCTTGCTGAGATTGGGAGGAGTTAGGGATGAAGTCCATCTTGCTATGACAACCGAAAAGAGAAAACGAATTTTCTTGGGGTTTTGTGGTTTGCGAAACAAGTTAACCAAAATAAATTTGTTTTGAGTTTATCTTTTTTTTTCTTCAGACAAGAGTCGGTCGAATATATTGTTAGATAGGTTTTACGAAAAAGATATATGGTAAGTCATGATAGTATATTAAGAATGTAACTCATAATAGAGTATTAAGAATATCTTCACAAATTCTGTTTTTTCCTTTGTTTACAAGTATAAAATAATAATAATATCAGTATCAAAAATGTAAAACTCATGAGAACACAAATTAGAATCTAAAACATTCTTTATGACTATATCTTAGTAACATTATTGCACTTGGAGACATAGAGGTACGTACATTAACAAGTTTGAAGTGCAATACTAGAGCAAATGTTGCCACATAACAACTATTGGCGAAACCACATTATGCTTTCCATCGGTCCAAGTCAATTTACCCAACCGAGTCTCCATACTTCCCCATGAGCCATTTATCTTGTCTGATGCTATTTTAACCGTATAGCTTTGTTTCTCTCCAATTGCAGTAAAATGCATTGTTTCTGGCTCGATGGTTATATTGACTCCTTTTGGGCTTGTCACGATTGCCTTGTAGGTTGATGTACCATCACCAACATGAGTCACAGTTCTTGTGATTGCTACCTCTGGCTCTGATAATCCTCTTGGTTCACCATATGCTATTGATATGGAGGGATAATTAATGTTCCATGGCTTATTATGCTTCTTATTACACTTGACTGGTTTGGGGGAAAACGGTTTGAAAGCTTGGGTTGAGTAGTTCATTGCACATAGAAAGTGCAGGTAATCGTCCACAGTTATATCATATACTAATCCTGGATCAACGGATTTTGCAGGGTCTACATGACCTGCACCTGTGCTCCACACGGTAGATTCATTGTATGTTTGGTCATCTAGTAACGGCTTCCCTTCTGTGTCTGTCGTATAGGCCGTGGTCATCATCGCTGATCTAATCATGGATGGAGACCAATCCGGGTGAGCCCCTTTCAGTAAGGCAGCAAAACCAGACACATGAGGGCATGACATGGAAGTGCCAGATAATATATTAAATCTTGTCCGCCGAGAGTCATACGGTGTTTCACTAGGTGGCACATCGTCAGGCCATGCTGCTAAGATGTCCACACCTGGTGCTATTATGTCAGGCTTGAGTACATAAAACGAGTCAGCACTCGGTCCCCTTGAAGAGAAAGATGCAACCACTGGTGCAGGCTTCACCCCGGTTTGAGTTCCACGAATGATCAATTTAGCCATAGGATTTTTTGAAAAATTTAAGTTACTCATAAGTTTTTTCCCTGCTGATTCCGTTATTAACATGCCAGGAATGGTATATGAGTCCGATACAAGTCCTTCGCCTTGTGGTGCCACGTTGGATACTATTACACCTATGCCATCAGCATTCTTGACCACTTCACCTTTCTTGACCCTTGCATTACCACCTCGGTCACAAATCACGATCTTCCCTTTTACCAGTTCATTATCGAGTGATTCGGGCATGCAGGTGGCAGATTTAGGATTCTTGAACTGACCTTTTGAGGCATTCCTTCCATGAATCAGAGGAAAGAATTTGGTTGCTGGATTACTTTTCCATTCTCCACTTGCTACCGATGCCCCAGTTATTACCGTTCCATCTTCCAATATCAAATCCGCAGGAAACCTCCTGTCGATTGTGCTTGCACCAACTGTTGTGATCCATGGAGCTCCATTTGTCACTGACATCATATCAGGACCCCCATTACCTGCTGATGCCGAAACAAACACACCTTTACTCATTGCACCGAAAGATCCTATGGCTATAGGATCTAGGTTATAAGGCCTAGTGGTAGTGCCACCAACTGAAATCGAGATGACATGGACACCATCTTCAACGGCTTTATCTATTCCAGCTAGTATGTCAGACTCCCTACATTCTTCTCCCCAACATATCTTATACACAGCAAGTCTAGCTTTTGGTGCCACCCCAACAGCGGTTCCTTTTGCAAACCCGAACAATGATGCATTGGGAACGATTCTTCCAGCTGCAGTCGAAGCTGTGTGGGTGCCATGGCCATCAGTGTCTCTTGCAGATTTAACAAGATTCGAGCCATTATTAGTTATGTCAATACTTGCTTCATACCCGGCAGTAAAATACCTCGCCCCAATTAATTTCTTGTTGCAGAGATCTTTTGTAAACTTTTCACCTTCCATGCACTCTCCTTTCCAATCTGAAGGGATTGGACCAAGATCTTGATCATGGAAGCTTGGTGATTCAGGGGCGATGCCAGTGTCCAAAATGCCAATGATGACATTAGACCCATAATCAGACTCTTTCAAGATTTGATTACTTTCGTTATCAACCAGCCCCAAAAACTCAACCGACCGGGTTGTGTGAAGCCGACGAATTTCATCAGGTAAAACAGCCACGACACCTGGTTGTGCTTCAAGTTCTTGAGCTTCTTGAGGAGTCAATCTGGCTGAAAAACCATGAAAAACGGATTTATAAACATGAAGGAACTCTTGATTCGGCTTTTCATCACCTTGCAGACTCTTTACTTTTTCTAAATTCGACTTTCTTGAATTTAAATTCCCAAGAGTTGCACTATACCAATGCTCTACATCAGTGAAAACAGATGGTTTCAAGTGATTTTGGATCTTGACAATAAAAGTTTTAGTATCATCAATTTGCACCGAAGTTGCAACGTAAAAACAGAGAATTGTGTAACTTAATAGCCAAAACCGGCCCATTGTGATATAGTAAGATGGTTGAATATTAATTATTCACGAGAGGATTCCGCACTCTCGTCATAACTATAAGCGTTCTCGTGTACGATCAGTCCACGAGGACCTACAGAAGTGGTATCAGGTTTGCTATAGTATATAACTAATAACCTGCTCTGATACCACTTGTAGGTCCTTGTGGACTGATCGTACACGAGAACGCTTATAGTTATGACAGGGAGTGCGGAATCCTCTCGTGATAACCTGTTTGGTTAATTAAATTATCGTCTTTCGTTGTTAATACAACCTAAGACCTTAAACGCGCGCGGGTTTGCTAATTTGACAGAGTTTAGTCGTAATCTCTTAATAAATTCTCTAATTACGTATTAAGTGTGAGTATTTATACTTACTGTTCATAAACGCGTGCTAATTATGGACCGTATTCCTTAAAGCCCAAAGCCCATTAGCAAACGCGTGTTTTATACGTAAACACGTGATGACCACGGTTTAGACAAACTCGTGTTACTGTAGCACGAGTTTAGTCAAACTCGTGTTACTGTAGCACGAGTTTATACACACTTTCTTTTGTCATCTTTTAAGTATACTTCTTTAATTACTTAAAACGTGACTAGTTTATCACTTGTATCTGTATGTTATTG
>CM067167.1:149264329-149276317 GCA_034093135.1 Erigeron breviscapus | reverse complement strand
GTGTTGGACTCAAAATCAGTCCTTCACCTCATTTTCTTCAGTCCAAGATTCGATTGATGCTGGAAGGAGAAACTAATTGGTCAAAAATCCCGGTCTTCCTCCTCGACCGGGACAAATGTTGCAGGTGTTAGTACTGTTTTTTTTCTTCTCCCAAGTGGCCCCCCACTATTGCCAAGATTGTTGACTGTGCATACTAATCGCCAGGCGAACGTGAACTGGTAATACTGCATTCGCTCCTTCTTGTGTCCATTTACGTTCAATAGCCAGGCTCGATCTTTCACTGTTCCACGAATAGGTGGACTTCTTGCTCGTTTTGGTACCGGAATTAGAGTGAAGTTAGATCAGGATTTTGCCGGGCACGTTTGGTGTTGTGCGTAGACTTGGCACTTCCGAAGGCATACGTTGATCATGTTTTTTGAACAAAAGTAAAATCACACCAACCTCTTTCCTCCTTGACGAGAATTATAGGCAAATCTCTGCTTTCGTTGAGTAATCTGTTCGTATACCGTTCCTGGCAAAAAGCATATCGAGAAGGATCCCAAACCAATACTACCAGGCGTAGATCGACATGGGTGTTGCCTCGGAAAATTCATGGTCGTAATGGTGATTGTCCATCTCTGCGAACAATAGTATACACTTAAGCCTCCGTACTACTCATACTTCCTGCCGTGCTGCCCATACGATCACTTCTTTGCGCCACTATATATGTTCCTTCTGCTTACTTATGGCCATTGCGCGTTGAACATCCATAGTTCTCATTCTGGCTTCCCCAAACATAGTCGTATCGCCAGTGCGTGCACTTGTAAAACTAGTCAAAGAACGATTATAATCTTTGTGCATATTGACACGCTTTCATCGGTAGTCTTCTACCATGTTAGGTCAAAGTTTGAGTAGCATAGCATCAGCACCGTTCCTATCCGTATGAGCTTGTCACTCTAAATGGATCCGATCCTGCACTTGGGTGGTGCTATGAGAGCTCTCGAATAGCACTCAGCGAAGGTGGTTCAGCAGGATCACGAATAGGTTCATCGGCCACGTGGTCCAGGTACATTCGACCAGAAGCCACTTCGTCTAAAACGCTGGACCCATAAGAAACGATCCCAACCATGTCGGACTTCTACGTACTAAAGGAGAAGCGCAAGTCACCTCCACGTCTGCGACTGGGGGGACTGAATCGCTGAAAGAAAGTGCGTTTGGTTGAACGTGACCACACTACTTTTTGACAAAGATGATTGGTTTGAAGATGAAAGAATTGCCATGTGATTGGCTGGAATGTACCCCGAAGCTCCAACATCCGACATGCTATTTGCTTCATTAAGACTAATCCCGTCGGCACGCTTTGACTATAATACGAAACGTCTTCGCATATATAAGCAGGAGCGCCTCTGACCAGCGCTATTCTTTTCTAATCTTTAAATCGGAAGCGGGAATGAGCGATCTTTCCTCAAATGGTGACTCCGATATATGTGTCAATTTGAACCCTTTCGCCCGCACCTTTACCAAGGTCACCATATTATCATATCGTCCATCCTGCATTCCCATCGTCTTGTTTCTACAACACGGCCGTAGCTACGTTCCTTGATATGCCTGTTCATCTCTGCTTTCGTAAGCAATCTTCTTCTTCTTCATCTCCTTCTATATGAAGCGCCATTACGATGTTCATTGCGTAGCACTTCCCATCGCCGAGCTTTTCATCATCCATTGCTCCTGCTAACATAATCAAATCGTTGTTTGAATTTCCGTTTTGACCATTTCCTCCACAGTCCAACCAGCAATTCTGTCAACAAGGCCAACCGTTCACCCACGTGAGACCTGAACCTCCTCCATCGCATGTTCCCATGTTGCCCATACTCCAAGGTGAAGAGAAAGATTTGCACGGGACGGTTCACGGGTCCCAAGTATTCTGCCAGGTTGATAGAAACTCTCGCTCCTACTCCTCCAACCTTCTTGCCAATCCTTTTTCACAGTGTATAGCTCATCTGGGCCACTGTTACTGACCTGAATCCGCCTAATACAACTGCATCTCTCCATCAACCTCCATCCCTCTTCGCCAATTGTTCATTTGAGATTGTTGATGCTTTTGTAAGCGTAATAGCCCGCACTCCGGCACCAGCCCCAATCCAACCAAACTTCCAAGCACGGCAACCTGCTTTTGTGCTGCGGTAGAAGATCCATCTCATAGTTTGTCGATTGGAATCTGTAGAAGTGGCGCTGCAAAAGGATCTTGACTTTTTTTGAACTTCCTCCGAGGCCTTTGCGGACGAAGAATAAGAGTTGCTACCGCTCTTACCATTATTGTTCCCCATCCATTGGCGTGATTATTGGAGCCACTCTTCGCAGCATTTTGGATCGGGAGTGTAACTTGTTGTCCATTGCCACCACTCCATTGCTGCCCTTAGCTTGGTCATGGAGGTATATCAAAGGGGTACAGAACTGCATCAGCGGATTATTTGCTTGCCCATATCCAAATACTAAAGCAATCTTTTTCCTCCATATGACACCGAGGGTCCAAAACGAGCGGACAGGTGCGAATCCGCCCGCATTTGTATATCCGACCATGTAGGCGGACTTTGACTCCAGTCTATATAATCCATGGCATGCCCATTGCTTGATCAAAGTTTATGCTTGCACCTCCATAATGAATAGTCTCTGATTTGTAGGGAACGGCGACCATGCCCTCTTCTGGAAAGGATAGCCTTGGCGTACTGAATTGATCGCCTTGGGTGCTGATCGATCTCCATTGCTGTGATGAGGGTGAGAAGGACGAAATTGTATCAAAAGATTGCAAAGTGTTTATTGCCATCCATTCCCCCAAAGATAATACTGTTCCTCACTTCGCATTGTTGCAGTTGCACCTATAACTCCAGCAGAGGATTATTTGCAATCGCATTCCTGATGTATGATTTGTTTGCTGCCGCATACTAGTCCACATCTGATCCATTTGCAGCATTGACCGCTCGTAGTCTCTCCAACCGACGATAAAGAATTTCCCTTGTTCATCCCCCGCATCGGGAATGATACATTCTCCTTTCAGGTTCGTTCCATGAAAGGATGCTCTTTTGAAAGATCATGACCGCCGCCGCCTTATCTCAGACTGACATGTATGCCGCGAATTATTAACCGGACTGTTGAATTCGCTGAAGGGGTCTGAGCATTCCTTCCTCCAAAGATGAGCAATTACCATTGTTCAAAGGTGTTAAGAATAAAAGAGGTCGAAGGGGATGAATCTTGTGAGCCAATGTTCTGGTCGATCGTTGCCAAGGTGCTGCATGTTGTTTTGAAAAGCTTGGGAAAGATCGATCGAATAGTTTTCATTTGGTTAGGACGCAGATTGAATCGTATAAATCCACCACCGCAGGCGTTATACCATCACCATTCGTCTTTTCCACCATTGAATGATAAAGTGGCGAATTGTCATATGGTTGATGCCGCTCCCCCAATCTTGGGATTGGTGATAGGGTGGATGATGAGCGGATGAAGAATTGAGCGGTATGTTTAGACGTGAATGCTGCTGTAGCTGCCAGCGACAATGAATAAAAGTTTGTTTCAATCGATATCCTCCGTCTGCGCTTTGTTTGATTACGGTGTGACGATGTACCTTTCTGTCGGGCGATATTTTTACGGTCGATACAGAATCCCTCTGGGTAGAGTTCGTGTTGTTAGGTAGGCGTCTGTCGGGTTTATTCTTGTCATCACAATGTGCGATCAGTCGGTCTTGTTATGGAAGGGATCCGTAGTTGTGATAGAATGGTAAAACACAGACGAAGATTTGAGTCTCGCTCTGCATTCGTTGAAATTTATCAAAGTAGCTTCATATGTTAGGCGTAGAATATAGGTAAAGTTTGAAAGTAGGAAATTCATCTAATTTGCATATATTTCGTACGAATACTAATTAACTTCTCATCTTAACGTTCAAACACATAAAAAAAAAATGCAAGCCTCCTGACGAAACAAACAACGCGCTAACTTAATTCCTCAAGCCATATTGTGGAGAGTAGGCAAAATTCAGTGTGTAGAATCTGTGTTGATTGATGTTCAATGTGGTTTTTTGCATTTTTGAATCGAAAAAATAAGGGTTTGACCGGCACACGGCGCTGATTGTGTTTGAGAGCTAATGGGTCGCGTATTGTTATTTACGCTACCTGGACGCGAAAACGTCCTCCAGAGTAACATGTGGAATTGGTTTGTGCACTTCCCCGCACCGCGTGCCAACATTGAGTCTTCACTTGTAGAATCTTGAATATCTAGAGTACAACAACCCATGTTCTAAACAATTCTCTATACCTCTCGGAATTGAAAGGCAAAGCAATAAATTGCAAATGCTCACATCAACTTGATTAAAAATTGTCCGTTTATACTGATTGTTAGAAGATGACAGATGCGGGGCTGAAGAATGGCTGTTGTATTTATTAGGGGAACCAAATGAGATGATTATGCTTTTGATGGATGAGTGTGCTTCACAAACTGATTAAGCCAACAAATCTTGACTGATACCGGTACGCAGGGAAGGATGTACGGCCACCTTTTACAACCATTGCTGTGTTAAAGTAGTGCCACCTGCTCCAGCAATACCACGAGCAGAGGTCGTACCATACTCAAAAACGGTTTGTCAAAGAGTTCACTTCAAACCTTTACGTGAAAGGTCTTTGAAAGAGGCGCTATTCCAACCATCTCTGTTGAAGGAATGAATATACGTTAGGAGCTTTGGCAACCATCAATTTGGTTTTGGCCGCTTTGCCTTGGAATAGCTTTGACTTCTCGGTTACCGTCCCAAGAACCAAAGTTCCCTTAATATTTTGACAGTTCTTTCTGTAGGTGTAGATCGCTCAACGGAACAGTGATAGACGTGCCACCCATGCAGGCGATTGCATTTCCTCTTCAGGGATGAAGCAACACCCGTGTATCTGGACCGTTGACTCCGTTTGAGTTTCAAAGACCCTGGTTCGACATTCTTTTCCGTCAGGGCTAACTTTTGGCAATTGCAGGTGCTTCCGAAGCAAAGAGACATAAAGATTACCATCGTTAATCTTGTGGCAGATGCGACTTTCCGTATGGGCGAGTGCCGTACTTTTGTTGGAATGCACTTTGAAACGCCGCCGCAAATCGGAATGACAAAGCAGGTGTCGGAGGAAGAAGATAGAGGAAGGCTTGAATGCATGGAAAGAGCATGGTCCTGATCATGAACTGTTTTATACCATCAAAACGGAAAAGCGTCTCGAAGGTTAGCAACGGCGAATAATCGGTTAGCGTTTGTACGTTGCCAAAGAGACAACCTGCCATTGTTGAGAACCATCTCCGGAAGAGGAAACTCCAGATCAGACTATTGAAGTGAGAATATCACTTATGGCTGTAGACTGACAATCTACCTTTCCACAAATCGATTGAATCAATTGTTGTATCAAAGTTCCAAACAAAATCTCGGTGATACAAATTCTTGACGGGTACTTTAATCGAATCAGGCAAGGCTATCACGAGTCTTTAATGGCATGCACTGCAGCCAGCCGAAAAAAGCGGCGGCTTGCCAAGGTTTAGAGTTGAAAGAATCTCATATTTTCTGGTGTGTGAAGGTGAAAAGGGTAGAATCAGAATCTTGGGGATCAAAAAGTGAATGTGGCGAAACAAAAAGAGTGTGTTTATATGTTGATCGGACGAATGTGAAGGAGTAGATTATTAGCCTAACCAAGAAAGGCTCATTTGTCTTTGACCTTGAACGTAAAGGTGAAAAGAGAGAGATGGTCAGCAGGGATACAATCGGTCAAGTCTTGTAGTACTCCTCGCTTCATATCGCGTCCCAGACGAACAATAAGTACGTACCCACACGGCCTAGTTACCAGGTCACCCCGAGTGATTTAAAAATTAAACACCCGCGTTTATTGACATTTATTCAGTATGATCGGATCTTTTACATGCATGACTTTCTATTCATTTAAATTTTAGGTACTAGGGACCCCGGGGATGCAAAAATTTCGTTTAGTGACTTTGTAAGGTCTGATTTGTAGAATAAATGGTGTTTATGATCTAAAGAAGGGGACCCCAGGTTATACACTTTATGTTACTTTATGCACTTAGCGTGCAATGCAAGCCTTGCATTGATCGTCATTTCAATGCACAAATTTGGGTCCCTCTTATTCACCGATCAATCTTAAGAACAAAAAACGCCTACGCCAAGAGGGAATACGTAAAATTTCGCGCCCGATTGGAAAAGGCTTTTAGTGGATTTTTATCATTGCACGCTGTAGTGCCCGCCCTTTTGGACTAAAAAAAATACAATCATATACAAAAGAATCGACAAGAACATTTTACTCATTGATCGCGCCGTGCAGCGAATAAATGAAGTTGCTTCAGTTTAAAGACGCGGGAGCGACCCTACGTCTCCGTTTAAAAATGCAAAAAATTATTCTGAAGACGGCCAAAGCGCTGCGCAGGTGCTGGGTAACTTTAGAGCAAATGCACGCCACTGATTTTCAGCTTTGGAAAATTAACCAGCAAGTCCAGCTCCAGGCGGAACGAAAACAAGTTGAAAAAGAAGCGCGGCGGACAGGTTTGCCATTTATTCATTAACACGTCAGCTTGCACTGCATTAATCGGAAAACGCCCCCCCCCCACACCCCCACCCAATAAAAAAAAAAACCCCAACCCCCCCACGACCCCCCCTCCCATAGCCAAACCACAGGCCACTATGTCAATCAAAATTCTACCATGCTCTTTCAAAAAAATGTTACGTGCACTGCCTTCCCAACCTGAGAAGGGCATGCAATAATTTCAACAAATGCTTCTTTATGGCGCTTCGATGATCACTGCCACGATTCATTGTAGTGTCAGCACAGCCAAGTCAAAAGTGGCGATTAATTTTGAGAATAAAGATTATAAATGTGCACTTTATTTGACCCACCTCATCTTATTAAGACCATCACATACCCAATCGCTCTTCAAGATGAGAATCTTCCAAATCAAAAAGAAGGAAAAGGTGTTATTCTTCAAGAGATCAACGGGCAAGAGTATCCAAAAGTTAAAGGTGAACCAGGACGTAGAATTAGCCAGTGGCACTTTAAAACGCAATATTTGTTAGTGTCAGTCGAAGATCCCTTTGCAGACATCAAAACTTCCGCACTGGCCATGGAAAGGTAAAGAAAACGTCAACAGATCTTTGGCTTGCGTTGGAACGGTTCGGATTTTTCAATGCCGATCAAATCTAGTCAAACCGTATTCCTGCAAATGGCAATAGAATGCATCATATTCCTTTCTTCAGCAGGAAATTCCTGAGCAGCAATTCATTAATCTTCAAACACAAATGATCGACAATCAACTTATGATTTTGAAGAGATCTGATCGGATTATTGCGCTTTTCATGCTTTCAGTAACACCAAAAGCGGTGCTAATAACGAAAAGGCTACATTGGAATTGTTGGGTGATGAAGGAAAGCTATTAGGAACAATGACGGCCTTGGCAATTACAGAGGATTCAACCTTAACAAACCAGGTAACGAAAAGGAATACGGCATTTTGGAGTTACCCGAAGAGGGAAGCAGCAGTTCTCAGCAAAAAGGTACACGTTCAGCAGCTCGAGAGGACGAAAAATGGGCATGGTCCCCTGCATATCAGAAGATTGGCTTTTGCGTGGAGCAAATTAGTTTCTCGTTCATTAGAGAGGGATCTCAGTGGGCTGGAACAAAGATGATAAACGCGGCAGATCATACGTTACCGTTCCACACCGCCAGGCTCACAACCAGGATCAAGAAGGATTCTGGTTTTACCCACGAGATTGGTGAATTTACTGAAAAAAACCACTCATAGGAGGTGCAAGTATCAATGACTGTAAATTCAAATTTGCGACTTCGGAAGAAACAGCCTAACTTTCAGTCCTCAAACGCACAACACAGCAAGACAAATTCGTAAACGTAAGCGGAAAAAGTTACAAGCGTTAGCAATCGTACAACGTCAAGCAATCTTATCTGCAGCCTCTAATGTTGAGATCAAAATTGGAAAAACGACCGGAATTCAACAAAAGACGCAACCTGATGGAAAACGGTACAAAATCCAAAAGGAATCCGTGGAAGTTTTAAATAGAAGCTTGATCGCTTCAAGTCGTTTTGGATGGAGTTAACAAAATAGTGCCGAACGTTTATGAAAGATGGTGGAGAAGCAAGCGGAAGGGTGATTGAACATCGTTTGGTTCAGAAGCAAAAGTGATTAGTGGAAATGGTCGCTTCCGTTGGTCGTTCTGCATTTGTCGTTACAAAGATATCAATGAGGTTCGTAGAAGATTATGCGAGTAGGCCACCGGTCAATCAAAGCTCGTGCACCTGATGGGCAGTGAGGTTATCTTGCAACAGCAAAATTTGAATCATCACCATCGTTTCATTTCGCATGCACAACAAACGTACGAAAAAGAACAGAAAAGACAAATCCGGCCAGGCTATTCAGTCCTCCGATCCATCCTCTAGAAGCTCAATCGTAAAAAAATATAAGTAAATTTCCATGTCCGCATCCTAACACCAGTCTAGATAATTATTCTTAATCATCCATGTAAATTTTTATAGCATACCTGTTTCAGATTTATATCCTTTTTGAAAGAAACGAAATGCATTGTATAGCATAAAATGAAAGATGATTGCGATGTTATTTATCAGGGAAAGTGGGGTAATCTGTACAAGAAAGGGAACACGAAGTTTTTGTTTTCCTCCCTTGCTTATGCTTATCAACTGTTTCCCATGAATATTTAACTTTCTACTCCTTTTGGTTTTTGTTGCGTAAATGGGTGGTAAATAACTACTACCGTTACACCCACGAGCCAGCATGCTTTTGAACGGTAGTAATCCCTCATCATCGCCGCCAGCCGGTCTTCGGCTCCATAGACCTGGGTGTGGAAGACGATGTGCGGGCCTGGTGTCGCATTCCATAATTAGTTTTACCTGCTTCCCCGAGCGCGCCAAACTTGGAACCTCCTCCAGCTCGTTTAACAATGTCGGTGGTCCTCTCGTGCTGGTTGGTGCCGGACTTCCATGTGGACTTGAAGATTGATTGCGTGACTCTGATAGGAGTTCCCGCTCCCATTGATTCGAGCGCCATATGAGTAGCAGCAGGAGCAGCAATGGAGAATGATTCTCCGCGCTCGCCGCCCGCCTGCTTTCCTTTGCATCCAATTTTCACGCCATCCGCCAGCTTGAACCTCCAATAGCCGGTGGGCAGTTGAAGTAGGAGTGGCCCGACTTGGTTCGCGAGATCCCCTTCGCGTTTCCTCGCAAGTCGTTCTTTCAATTCAGCTTCTCTTTGTCTTTGTTTTTCAATTGAGCATCCATCTTGGCTCTCCTTTCTTGAATTCACGTGCCTTTTCAGCTTTCCAATTGTCGTTTCTCTCCTCTTCTTCTGGCACGCAAGGCAGCCCTTGAGTTCTTCTTCTTCAGCTCTCTCACACGATCACGCTCTTCGTGTTCGGCACGAAGACGATGTTTCCTCCTCTTCACGCAAACGTTATTCTTCGAGTTGTTTGCGATTTGAAGCACGATTTTTTGCTCCGATTTCGATTTGCTCTTGTGCTCTCTACGACGGTCTTCAGGACCTCTTTCGCTTGTCTTCGATAAGAGAGCAGAGTACGTTGTAATAAGGTAAGATACGTGCAATCTTTCTGGACCAATCAAATCAGCTCATGCTAATCACGGTGGTTTGAAGCAATTGTTTGACGTGCAAGCTATGGTTACTCTTGATCTTCCTTCTTTTGACGTTGTAAATCTATCTTCAACAAGGGAACTCTTCACGAGGTAAGCAACGTCCTATGCGTCAACGCGGTGAACGATGCGTAATTCTTTCAGCCAAATCCTTCTTTCACGTTCAAGTTGTTCAATTGCAATTGAACAAGTGGTCAGTGTCCAAGGTTGGCGTATTCCTCTTCGGCAACTTCAAACCACCCTTCTCCTTCAAGCGTTGTGCCATCTTGAGAGCCTCTTCAAACGTACTGACTTCTACTTCACGTTTGATACGGTCTTGTCACGTTGACGTGTTCTTCGGCAATTCGGATTTGCAGTTGGCTTTGTAACGAGCACGTTCAGCCTTGGCCTCAGTTCCTCACGGCTCACGTAAAACACTCTTCTGCGACAATTCGCGACGGCGACGCCAAAATTGCTTTTCTGGCAACGGCTGCCTTGTGTTCACGATCGCTTGATCTAATCACGGGCACAAAGCGTTTTGTTAGCTCACGAGGCAGCATTAGGATGTTGGGATCGATGTCTTCAAGGGGTATCGAGGACTATGTTGCCAATCGGCTCATTGAGTTCTCACCAATTCGCTAGGTGTGGCTGCAAGCGGACAGCATCTCCCCGTCGTTGAAAAAGTACTTGTGGAGGCATAAGATTCTCACCGATGCAGAAGAGCAGAAGGGTGAAAAACCTTTTGCATCGAAAGGATCGTCTTGGAAGGTGATTGCTTGTTCTCCGTGATCGAGCAATGTGAAATGACCCTTTCTGCATGCATTAAGAACAAACTTCTCGATTCAATGGCGAGAGTAATCATAAGGAGCCTTAAGGCGGAGGAGGGAAACGAGTTGCGATACTTTGTAAGAATAACGGAGTAGTATACTGACTCAATCAATGCTGGAAAAAGTTCTGGTCAAGATGACGGGAAGGCAAAAGGCTTGATATCTAGCCATTTTTCCTGTCTGCGCAATTGGCGAATGCAGGTTCGATCTTTTGGCACTGCTCAAAGGAGGAATTCGACCGCCAAGATGTTATACAGGTCGCGCAATTTGGTTTTTTGACACGCTCAGACATTACGTGCAAGAGCTTCTTGTCAACAAGACCGCTCTGGTGGGCGTTTGAGAAAGACCCAGCAATGATGTCAAGCGACCAGTACGACTTCTAGTCTCTTGATCACCCATCAAAACGTCAGATTTGCTTCTTGTTCATGTTACCAGTACCAAGGAGCGGCTTGATGAAATGAACATGCACAGCCAAATCCACTCACAAGACTAGAGATGCCATTCTTGTATGCCTCCTCTTCTGTCTTGACGTTTGTACGTGCTAAGTGGGGTAGTAATCTGTTCCATGAAGCGGCATGAAGAGGTTATTATCGGAAACCAGAAAATCTTGTCAATTTTTCGTAGTAGTTTGCCATCAATGCTTGGACTGGGAGTCTTTTTGGCATTGTCAATAGATTGTGAACACTTCAACTGATCGGAAGCCTCTTGCCAAAGTTCCCAATTCACAGCAAGCGTTCAATTGAGCAAATCGCGTAATCGAGATGGCGTTGCATTTTCCGTTCGGTAATGTGATTGCAATGGGATGATGTGCAGACGGGCACATTTGGCCAAATGTGTTCGAATAGATCGCAAGACGGCGGAATTCTGTTTTACGTTCTAATGTAAGACAGAATTGTAAAGCTTGATGAGCAACTTGTATAAGGTACTTCAAACGAGCATTGTTGCGCAAGCTATCCAAGCAGTACGGATAAGACTCCCACAAAAATTTCAACCAAGGCGTAACGAGCGCGATCTGTACGGTCACGACTTTCTTCGCTTGTCACAGCAACGAGTTAACCTACTTTCGGGAGATTCACTTTCTCCAAATCGTCCACTTCGAGACTTCTTTGGCGGTAGCATAGCTTTTTCCTGGCGACCGACTCTTTCCTTCGGAATAATTTGATAAAATGTTTTTTTGATTACCCATTCGATAAAGCCTGGATTTTGGTTTGCGAGACGTTTTTTTTGTATTGCACAAAGACATCTTTTGCTACTCTACACGACGGAAATTCGACGCATAAATCGACAAATTTTTACATGATTGGTTCAAAGTAGTTAAACGGTTTGACGAAATCTACGTGAAGTGAAACGGCATGAAGGGCTTGTAAAGCAGCTTGAGGGTTGATTCGCTGCCCTACATGTACTTACCAGCCGTTCCTTCCCGAGGTGGCAGGCCGGCAAATCGAGGCCCGCCATGCCCGTGGTGTCCCACCGCAAGCACGCTCAAGCAGTCCGAACTGATCCAGGGCCGCGTCACGC